>OY751322.1:10176996-10557186 GCA_963564615.1 Rhorus exstirpatorius | reverse complement strand
AATGGAATACGAGTAGAAAAATGACTTTCTGACCTGGCTACGAAAAAAAAAAAACCCCTATCCTTTTGCAACTCATCTTTATAATTCCTCACTACCAAGTTTCATATACACATAAGCCGAAATTTTCTTCATTTTTTTCAAACTTTCAAGATTTACTCGAAAATAAGAAATAATTTTTCTAAATTAAATTTTTCAATGTTTCTCGTTGCATGGACAAGAAAAAAAGGGGGCTAGCGATCCATGCATACGTATTTATGCTTGGCAGTGCGTGGATACATTTTTCCTTTTTTTTCTAGCTCTTTCGCGCATTAATAGGACTTTGACGTATGCTAATTTACCTCAAAGAGTCTCTCGAGAAGAAACGAGAATAGGTGTATTTATAACAGCATTCATGAATAACGCTATCTTTATAGCTGTTGTTTTATTTTATTAATTTTGTTACAGAAAACCAAAAGCTACTCTCGTATGGGAGGTTATGGACTCTGGGATATTTTTTACATATTTTTTTTTTATTTCAAAAAGAGTATTTCGAAATGAAAAACTTTGATAAGGGCAATTTTTATCATTGTATAAGTCGCCCGATTGAGAACATAACGAGCAAAATACTTGTATGTAAAAAAAAAAGGATATCTCGACAACTATGATGATTAAAAATCTGAAAAAAAATACTGAATACTCCTTTGATCCTAAGGAATTCAAGAAAAAATCAATAACGAAATCTAAAGACTCTGAAATATTGGTCAATTTGACGTTAAATGCCCCATACATTTTTGTGTTTAACAAAATATTTCGTTATCGAAATATCGAGCACACTGTTGGCGTTTTATTCGTTCTCTGATTGGTCGATTGGCGGACAAAGGATTCGTGATCAAGTTCAGTTTGTCAGTTTGTGATTAGTAATTAGTCGAGCATCGAAACTAGATTGGAGCGCTGCAGCGCTGTCAAAAAACCGCTCGCGCGCGTGATGGATGTTTATATATACGCGATTACGAAATCATATCGTCATTATACGGAAGTCATTCGCGTGAATAGTAGAATATGTAGATACATATATACATGTATACGTGATACTAGATAATTACGTGCTCGTATACGATCATTTTTTTGTTCCTCTCATGCCTGAGCAAGTTCACAGAGAGCGTTAAAAAAAAAAACAAGATTATTAAAATTCGATTTTGAGTCGATCGGACGCAGCGTGAAGAAAAAAAAATCAAACACCAAGATATCAACGTCCACACCGAAGTGTCAAATGAGATCCAACTCGATTGCGGATCGTTGAAACGAATAATGAGCTTGACGAGACAATTGAATCATCCCTTAGCAAGGATGGTTAGAGATAGAGAGAGAGAGAGAGAGAGAGAGAAATTGAGGAGACTCATTACCAACGAGCTCATATCTGATGCTCGTAATTTTTCGTTTTTTTTTCCCCCGTGATTGATGCATTTCGAGAATTCAGATTTATAAAAAAAAAGTATTTCGTCGACATTGCTATTTCACTTTTTCTTGCTATTTGTTTTGGAATAATAAAATTTTAATCAAGTTTTAATTTTACTAATTTAATCTCGAATTAGTATTTTTTTTTTCTGAAATTCAATATTGCAATACTTATAAATTTGACGGTGGGGTTTCAAGATCTAAAATTTGAAAAAAATAAATAAATGAATAGAAAAACAATGAAATTGAAATTTTTCTAATTGATATTTTATCACATGACAATTTACAGAAGCTGACGACCACGATAGCCCTACGACCACTGTCGGATGCATCGAACGATCTTAAGAAGGTCCTCTCGGAGAAGATACCGAAAGAGCAAGAGCGCGTCAAGGCTTTCCGCAAGAGTCATGGGGCGACCAAGGTCGGCGAGGTCACCGTTAACATGGTAAGGGAAAAAAAAAATGAAAAAAAAATAAAGTGAGCCATCGAAGAATCGTCGAATTAGAGAAATTACATAAAAACCTGTACTTATCTTTGTAAATCAAGTACACCCATGAATATATTCGGCGGTAACGCTGTATCGACGTTGGAATTTTGATAAGAAATTTTTTTTCCACTACTATAGTAGTGGAAAAAAAATGTCTTATCAAAATTCTGATAAAAAAATTCGTCAAGGATCGCATAACGCTTGTATCGAATGCTGACGAACAAAAAGGCGTAACTAACATTATTTAACTCTAAACGTGATGGAAGATACGTTCTTTTCCTTATCGAAAATCCATATGTGAAATTGAGTCATTTGGAGTACAAGAAAGATGATGATGTATATTATTATGTAGCTCACGTGCGAGGCTGCGCAAATCTGCGCTGTGATCACGATAATATTATAAGACCTCCGTCCCGACCTCTTATATCTGAGAGCTCGTAAATTGTCTGATTTTATATAGGACCCTAAAGCGAATTTAAAAAATCCAAGATTTTTCTGAATTTTCGCAAAAAATGAGTTGGTCCACTAAAATCGCTGTATTTTATATTCCCGATGGTCTTTGGACCTGCACTACATGCTTATTCTCTTCGTAATCGTTCAAGCTTCGAAATACCCTTTGGTTGATCGGCTGGGTTGATTTTTCGATTTTTTACAGATTTTTAAAGTTGGACTAGGGCCAATCACGCGCGCTCACGCGCGCGAGTGGTTTTCTGACAGCGCTGCAGCACTCCAATTCAATCTAGTTTCGATGATCGACTAATCACTGTCACAACTGTCAAACTGACAGTCGTGACAAACTGACAACTGACAAACTGAACT
This sequence comes from Rhorus exstirpatorius, assembly GCA_963564615.1. Taxonomy (NCBI): domain Eukaryota; kingdom Metazoa; phylum Arthropoda; class Insecta; order Hymenoptera; family Ichneumonidae; genus Rhorus; species Rhorus exstirpatorius. The sequence continues at coordinate 10,554,446 of OY751322.1, read as the reverse complement.
TGATCACGAATCCTTGTCCGCCAACCGACCAATCACAAGACGAATAAAATGCCAACAATGTGCTCGATATTTCGATAACTTCGAGATTCGATCGTCACATCAATTTTTTAAGAGAAAGAAAGACCGTCTATTTTTGCCAATTTTTCCATACTGAAAAATGGACCCTTGGACTAAAATCCGTCAATTTTCAAAGTGCTTTTTTTGGTATAAAAAATGCAGATATCAGGATGAATCCAACGCCATTCTCTAAGTCTACTCAAGGGCTTTTAAAAACACTCTCGATAAGCCAAAACTCATCGATCCGAAGATGAGTTATGGGCATTTGAAATTTCGTGATTTTTAGATTTCCAAAAAAGTGGGCAAAAAATTAAAAAAATTTTTTTTTTCGTCTATCACCAAATTTTTAGGCTCTAGGCGATCGGAAATATTCTGCTGATCACGAATCACATCGAGTTTTTCCCTGAAATCCAAAAATTCGATATGAAAAGGCGAAAAAACGAAAAATTGCACTTTTCATTTTCTGAAATTTTGAGGGTTCACAAAAATCGTTGGAACGTTCCTTCTCGAAGGAGATATGACTCTATTCAGTGCTTATCCTCTTCGCAATCGTTCAGGATTGAAAACACAGCTTGATTAATCGAGCTTCGTTGATTTTTCGACTTTTCACAAAATTTGAAAGTTGGAACATCGATTCTTGCCATTTTTTCCATACATTGGTCCGTGGCATACCTATCCATACCTTTCGACGCCATACCTATGCACTAAAAATCGGCGATTTTCAAAGTACTCTTTTGGGTACAAAAAATTGAGATCTCAAAATCTATATAAACCATGTAAATTTTAATTAAATTTTATCCAGTGTAAATTTTTGTTTTTTAATTTTCGAAAAAAAAATAAAACACGTTTTTGACAATTTGAAATAGAATTTTTGAGTTTTAAGAAAAATACCGAGCGGATTCGTGATCAGCGGGAAAAAATACATCTATATAGAGCCCCAAAGCGAATTTAAAAAATCCAAGATTTCTTTGAATTTTCGCAAAAAATGAGTTGGTTCACTAAAATCGCTGTACTTTATATTCTCGATGGAGTTTGGACCTGTACTACATGCTTATTCTCTTCGTAATCGTTCAAGCTTCAAAATGCCGCTTGGTTCATCGAGCTGGGTTGATTTTTCGATTTTTTTACAGATTTTTAAAGTTGGACCATCGATTTTTGCCAATTTTTCCATACATACCCCTTGGACTAAAATTCGTCAATTTTCAAAGTGCTTTTTTGGGTATAAAAAATGCAGATATCAGGATGAATCCAACGCCATTCTCTAAGTCTACTCAAGGGCTTTTAAAAACACCCTCGATAAGCAAAAACTCGTCGATCCGGAGATGAGTTATGGACATTTGAAATTTCGTGATTTTTAGATTTCCAAAAAAGTGGGCAAAGAATTGAAAAAAAATTTTTTTCCACTTTCACCATAATTTTAGGCTCTAGGAGATCGGAAATTTTCTGCTGATCACGAATCACATCGAATTTTCCTCTGCAATCCAATAATTCGATATGAAAAAACAAAAAAACGAAAAATTACACTTTTTCATTTTCTGAAATTTTGAGGGTTCACTAAAATCGTTGTGACGTTCCTTCTCGAAGGAGATATGGCTTTATTCAGTACTTGTATCTCTTCTTAATCGTTCAAGCTTCAAAATGCCGCTTGGTTCATCGAGCTGGGTTGATTTTTCGATTTTTTACAGATTTTTAAAGTTGAACCATCGATTTTTGCCAATTTTTCCATACATACCCCTTGGACTAAAATTCGTCAATTTTCAAAGTGCTTTTTTGGGTATAAAAAATGCAGATATCAGGATGAATCCAACGCCATTCTCTAAGTCTACTCAAGGGCTTTTAAAAACACCCTCGATAAGCCAAAACTCGTCGATCCGGAGATGAGTTATGGACATTTGAAATTTCGTGATTTTTAGATTTCCAAAAAAGTGGGCAAAGAATTGAAAAAAAATTTTTTTCCACTTTCACCATAATTTTAGGCTCTAGGAGATCGGAAATTTTCTGCTGATCACGAATCACATCGAATTTTCCTCTGCAATCCAATAATTCGATATGAAAAAACAAAAAAACGAAAAATTACACTTTTTCATTTTCTGAAATTTTGAGGGTTCACTAAAATCGTTGTGACGTTCCTTCTCGAAGGAGATATGGCTTTATTCAGTACTTGTATCTCTTCTTAATCGTTCAAGCTTCAAAATGCCGCTTGGTTCATCGAGCTGGGTTGATTTTTCGATTTTTTACAGATTTTTAAAGTTGAACCATCGATTTTTGCCAATTTTTCCATACATACCCCTTGGACTAAAATTCGTCAATTTTCAAAGTGCTTTTTTGGGTACAAAAAGTGCAGATATTAGAATGAAGTCAACGCCATTCTCTGAGTCTACTTAAGGGCTTTCAAAAACACCCCCAATAAGCCAAAACTCGTCGATCCGGAGATGAGTTATGGACATTTGAAATTTCGTGATTTTTAGATTTCCAAAAAAGTGGGCAAAGAATTGAAAAAAAAATTTTTTCCACTTTCACCATAATTTTAGGCTCTAGGAGATCGGAAATTTTCTGCTGATCACGAATCACATCGAATTTTCCTCTGAAATCCAATAATTCGATATGAAAATGCAAAAAAACGAAAAATTGCACTTTTTCATTTTCTGAAATTTTGAGGGTTCACTAAAATCGTTGTGACGTTCCTTCTCGAAGGAGATATGACTCTATTCAGTGCTTATCCTCTTCGCAATCGTTCAGGACTGAAAACACAGCTCGATTCATCGAGCTCCGTTGATTTTTCGATTTTCACAAATTTTTAAAAATGGATCATCGACTCCGGCCATTTTTTCCATACATATCCCTATGGACTCAAAAACGCCGATATTCAAAGTATACTCATTTGGGTACAAAAAATTGAGATCTCGAAATCCATATAAGCCATGTAAATTTTAGTTAAATTTTATCCAATGGTACTTGGTACGAGTTCTTACACCGACTCCCCTGAGGGTTGCGCGGGGCTCCCAATACCATCTAACTTTGGTCTCCTCTCGTATCCGTTTGGACCCGGTTCGGTCCCCGCTGCCAGAGCTTGTCGCCACACCCGCTAGATGTCAGCACCTGGGACAGAAACAGTCGCGCAGTTCGTACGCCCTGCCTCTGGAGCTACCGTCCGAGCCCGTTTGTGCTTTCGCCATCAGCTGTGCTACGGCAACGCTTCTCGCTGCCGGAGCTTGTCTCGCACACGCCAGGTGTCAGCACTTTGGGACAGAGGCAGCCGTGGTTCGTACCACGGTCGTGGTTCATACGCGCCCTGCTTCTGGAGCTACGTCCGAGCCCGCTATCCTTTCATCTGCCGTGTGAGAGCCGGGAACGTTATCATACCGCGCTACTATGCTACCCTTAAAACTTATATGAATTGAAGTTAAATTTTTTCGATGCCTGGATTAAATATATTGATGGAACCGATGAAAAGTTCTAAAAATCGTATATATATTTTTCTCCACATTGGCATCGACCAAAAAATTGCAACAAACGTCGTGTGCCTCAATGATTCGATCGAGATCTATGTATGTTGTTTCTTATCATCCACAGATGTATGGTGGAATGAGAGGAATCAAGGGTCTGGTATGGGAGCCTTCGGTAATCGATCCCGAAGAGGGTATAAGATTCCGGGGTAAAACAATTCCCGAGTGTCAAAAACTATTGCCAAAAGCATCCGGGGGCGCTGAACCGCTGCCCGAGGGTATATTCTGGCTTTTGATAACGGGCGACGTGCCCAATGACGCGCAGGTCAAAGCGACCTCCCAGGAATGGGCAGAAAGAAGCGCATTGCCGAGTCACGTTACCAAGGCACTCAATGATTTTCCAAAATCGCTTCATCCCATGAGCCAATTTTCCGCTGCGATAACGATCCTCAACAGCGAGAGTGAATTCGTCAGGGCTTACATATCCGGTGTGCACAAGTCGAAATATTGGGAAACGATCTACGAGGATTCCATGAATCTAATTGCAAAATTGCCAGCCGTAGCTTCGACGATATATCGAAATGTTTACAAAAATGGCAAGGGCCTCGGCTCGGTGGACCGTAGCAAAGATTGGTCGTGGAATTTCGCCAATCAGCTGGGCTATGACAATGCCGAATTCATCGAATTACTGAGGCTCTATCTGACGATTCATTCGGATCACGAGGGCGGCAATGTCTCGGCTCACGCGACTCATCTCGTTGGCTCCGCTCTGTCCGATCCTTATCTATCGCTGGCAGCCGGTATGAACGGCCTTGCCGGACCGCTTCACGGTCTTGCCAATCAGGAGGTACTGATATGGCTGCAAAAGCTTCGCTCGCAGGTCGGTGAAAATCCAAGCGACGAGAAGCTCAGGGAATTCATTTGGAATACACTGAAGAGCGGCCAGGTCGTACCGGGCTTCGGACACGCGATACTGCGAAAGACCGATCCGCGTTATGCTTGCCAGCGCGAATTCGCCCTCAAACATTTGCCCAACGATCATATGTTCAAGGTGAGCATTTTTATTTTGCTTCGCTTCTTTTTCTTTTTTTTTTTTTTTGGGAGGATTTTTGTTTTTTCTCATATCGGTCCAAAAGATATCTCGGATAATGCGCGCGCACTCATTGAGAAGATGAGCGGAGACCGACGCGGAAAGAAAACACATGTATTTTTTTTATTTTCAATTTTCTATCGGAATAATATAGATAATTTTGATATATTTTTATCAAAAATATTTCACACATATTTGACAAATATAACGAAATATTTTCTTTTGTTTTGATGAGACAAAATTGAAAGAAGAAAAAAAAAAATATGTAATTTCGATTTTTCTGGATTAAAAATATATGTATATGAGGGTGTTTAAAAAAAAAAAATTTGATTTTTCATGCTCCCACCCCTCAAAACTTGAGTTTTGATGGGAAAAAAACATCCTCGCGAAGAGGGAGCTCTGTAGCTTAAGTGTAAGCCGCCGCTCATTGGACGTTTCTATAATTATAACATCAGCCAATATCAACGTCTATGACGAACTTTTTGGAAGGAAAAATTTGAGACCATGGGGGGATTGTATTTCGAAGAAAAAGAACCTTCAATGATTTAAAAGTTTTAAACGATATTGCTGAAAGGGAAGTAGCTTTGTGGGCGGAATTTAATTCATTGTTAACTAAGGATAGAGAGTTCAAGCGCAATATATACTTTTAGTCGCTGATTTCCATCGAAAGACGTATACCACGTGTGAAAATGAGTCGTTGGCATCAATCTTTACAGAAAATCAATAAATAAATGACATTTTGCGTTTCTCTTTTGCATAAAGTCATAGCAGAAAAATTGTTAAAGGTGAATAAATTTGCTTATATACTTATACTATGCTGATATATATATATATATATATATATATATATTTGTATATATATATGTATATATGTATATATATACTTTAGGGTGGATCGAAAAATTAAAAAAAATTTGGCTACCCTCAAAAATCAAAGATATCATTGAAATAAAGGTCTCCGTGCAATGATTCGATTTTTTGACTATGTATAGGGGGCACGCGGGACGTTTAAAAACGCCATTTTTAGCGTTAAATTCACTTTATCACTGATAACCGGAAACAGTTCATTCCAAAAATTCTGATTTTTTTATATAAGGTGCCCAGATATGTACCCTTTCAAACCCACATTCACGGAACATTAACAGATGGCTCATATCTTCGAAAAAAATCTCTGAAAATCAATATTTTAACTATTTTTCAATTATACCTATCGTTAAATGTTGATTTTTTTCTTCCAAAACGTTTTTGTATTTGTTCCATCTTTTTTTTCTTGTAAAACGCGGTATCAGTATTGCTTACATCGCGAAAATTGCTGAATAATAAATCTTTATTTTGGAAATTTTCATATTCACGAAAAAATGATGTGAATCAATAAAATATAAAAATTTCCAAAATAAAGATTTATTATTCAGCAATTTTCGCATTGTAAGCAATACTGATACCGAGTTTTGCAAGAAAAAAAAGATGGAACAAATACAAAAACGTTTTGGAAGAAAAAAATCAACATTTAACGATATTAGGTATAATTGAAAAATAGTTAAAATATTGATTTTTAGAGATTTTTTCGAAGATATGAACCATCTGTTAATGTTCCGTGAATGTGAGTTTGAAAGGGTACGAATCTGGGCACCTTATATAAAAAAATCAGAATTTTTGGAATGACCTGTTTCCGGTTATCAGTGATAAAGTGAATTTAACGCTAAAAATGGCGTTTTTAAACGTCCCGCGCGCCCCCTACATATTGTCAAAAGATCGAATCATTGCACGGAGACCTTTATTTCAATGATATCTTTGATTTTTGAGGGTAGCCAAAAGTTTTTTAATTTTTCGATCCACCCTAATATACTTATATATATATATATGTATATACTTATATATATCTGCTTATATTGCTTATACGTATATTATATAGTCCCTGAGACTAATGATTTCCTATTTCAGCAAGAGAATAAGGGAACTATCGAGTACGTATTTGAGTCCAGAAAAAAAAAAAAAATTATCACGAAAAAAAATGTTCACCAGCTACGAATTGTTTATGAAAATTTATAAATAATTTTTAACCGCAAAATTATTGTTACGAATAAAAACGATCTAAAATTTTTATTTAGAACACGATTGGTGTCAGACAAAGCTGTTCAACTTAAAATTGTTAAAAATTTTTTATGCAAAATTAGAAATTAGGAATAAACAAAAATTTGTTTGATGAAATTTTTTTTTTTTCTCAATTCTAAATACAATCCTCATGGGTCTCAAATTTTTCATTGCAAAAATTTCAACATAGTCGTTAAATTGGCTGTTATAATTACAAACGTCCAATGAGCGGCGCGGCTTCCACTTAAGCTATACAGGAGCCTCCCTTCTTCGCGAGGATATTTTTTTCCATCAAAACTCAAGTTTCGAGGGGCGGAAGCATGAAAAATCAAAAAGTTTTTTTTTTTTTTAACACCCTGATATAATATTTCGTAATATTATTCGATTGTTATTCTGTTTTTTTTTTTTTTTTTTTTTTTTTTTTTTTTTAAATTTTTGCACAGCTCGTGTCTCAAGTCTACAAGATCGTGCCGCCGGTACTACTCGAGACCGGCAAAGTCAAGAATCCGTGGCCCAACGTAGACGCGCACTCCGGGGTCTTGCTTCAGTATTACGGAATGAAGGAAATGAATTATTATACCGTGCTATTCGGAGTATCGCGAGCACTCGGTGTGCTTGCCTCTCTCGTCTGGGATCGGGCACTCGGTCTACCGATCGAGAGGCCAAAATCTCTCAGCACCGATCTCCTCATCAAGGCTACAAAAGCTGCCTAGAAAATTGCCTATTCGCCAAATTCAATACACCGCGACTCCACATGCGAATCAACAAATAGACCGTAAAAAAAAAACGAAAAAAAAAAAAGAAGTCAAAAAAATCTTGAAAGAAACGTTGAAAGAGCGTGGCAAACGAAAAAAAAAAAATCACCGCCAAATCGACGATCAAACACATCTCCGCGTATTGCTCAGTTTTATATTAAAAAAAAAAAAAAAAAAAAAGTAATCGAATTCGACCAAGCAATCATGCAACACAACTCGACAGCTCCGAACACCTTCGCATCGCGATTACCTCTCCCCCCCCCCCCCTCCCTCCTTTTTATACTGACATTTGTGGCAAAAATTCGAGAGAGGGACAGAAAAATTTAGCAAATTGCCCGAATCACGAATACACTTGTCAAGTATTACGTACAGGGATAATCGCGAGAGGGGGAAAGAAAAAAAGAATCTTCGAAGTGTATCGAGAGCGAAAGAAAAAAAAAAAAAAAAAATGTCGATACAACGCGCGTTTCTCAGTCGTGTTTATCGCGAATTAATCGAAAGAAAACGTTGCACAATCTGGTGTTTTTTTTTTAATTCCAATAATTCGCGTATAAAGCCACATTTGAGACACTACACAGCGAGGCGACTTTTTTTTTTTGATCCTTCATCAAGGTTGGAACAATATACTGAGAAATCGACAAAACATAATAACGAATATCGTGGACAGCGCTGAAGGACGCACACGCGTGTTGTGGAAAGAAAAAAAAAAAAATTTAGCTGTTAAATAAATTATATTTGTTTATCGAATGAACGAATAATCGTTCAATGCTCCGAGAGAAATTCGGTATTTGTCGAAAAAAAAAAAAAAAAATAAATAAAATAAAATCATAGCCGAGTGTCTCGAGAGGGCGTGATATATCGAACAATAATTACGTCGGTACGTCGTTGTAGGAAAGAGAGAGAGAAAAGAAAGGAAAAAAAAAAAGTATAAAAGTTTACGGAGGCGTTGCCAGAGTGCACTATATCCGTTCTTAAAAAGTTGACACGCGACGATCGATTCTCGAAGTTATCGAAATATCGAGCACGCATCGTTGGCTTTTTATTCGTTCTCTGATTGGTCGGTTGGCGGACAAGAAATCGACAACTATCAGTTTGACAGTTGTGACAGTGATCAGACGATCGTCGAAACTACATTGGAGCGCTGCAGCGCTGTCAGAAAACCGCTCGCGCGCGCGTAAGCGCGCGTGATGAGGGAAAAAAAAAAATCGGAAATAAATACTGAATACTCATTTGGACCTTGATGAGTGTAAAAAAAAATCAGCAATGAAATCGGAAGACTTGAGGAATTTTGCGATTTTTCGTAGAACGCCCCATACACTTTTACTTCGAACCACCTCGTTAGAAAAAAAATCATATCTCGAAAACTATAGGAGATAAAGATCTGAAAAAAATACTGTATACTCTCTCGATCGTGTGGAGTGCGAGAAAAAATTGGCAATCGAATCGGAACGACAGAATAATTTATCGGAGGCCAATCGTAAGAAAGAAAAAAAATCGTTGAAGTCAAATTTTTCCATTTCAGGCTTCTACTGTACATTAGGGTGTGCGGAAAAAAAACAATTTTTTTTTTTTTCGGTTGCATCCACCAAAAAAAGTTGAAGTAAGGTAAAAAAAGAAGAATCCTAAAACGGGAGGTCAAAAAAAAATTATTTCGAACGGCGCATTGCATTTGAATATTTTCCATAAGAATAACACAGGAAAATATTAGGATTTCCGAATGTGGTAGTGCAACTCGTCAGAAAAAAATCACACAAAGATGTCATTAACATATTCTCATGGAGAATCGAATTCCCTACAAAAAAAGTTCTTACGAAAAATTAGCTCGGAACAACCGTTCAAGTGGAATATAACGCGAATGAATATAGTGGAAATAACGCTGTCTGAAATTGAATTGATAGGAAAAAAAAATGATTCAAAAGGCTGTAAAAATCGAATTTTTCGCTTTACGAAAAAACTTTTCGGGGGTTTTTTTGTAGAGAATGTTCTGCTCTAACAACGTCGCTTTGATAGAAGCATATAACGGTTCATTAACAAAAAACGAAGAGCAGCTACGATATTTATTGGGCATAGTGCAAAATTATCGATAGAAATACCCTAATTGCAACAAACAGACTCTTAAAAAAAGAAACGATGATTATTAAGCATTATAATGTAAAAAAAACCTATTCTATCTTATTAAACCAAATTCATTGAATAAAGCTTTTCTAAACACGATCAATGGTGAACGTCGTTTCTTTTATATTTCTTGTTGTACTTGATTTTTTTTTGTATAAGAGAAATATTTTGAGAACAATTTCATGCAAGTATGTTAGAGCAGAACATTCTCTACAAAAAACCCCCAAAAAGTTTTTTCGTAAAGCGAAAAATTCGATTTTTACAGCCTTTTGAATAATTTTTTTTTCCTATCAATTCAATTTCAGACAGCGTTATTTCCACTATATTCATTCGCGTTATATTCCACTTGAACGGTTGTTCCGAGCTAATTTTTCGTAAGAACTTTTTTTGTAGGGAATTCGATTCTCCATGAGAATATGTTAATGACATCTTTGTGTGATTTTTTTCTGACGAGTTGCACTACCACATTCGGAAATCCTAATATTTTCCTGTGTTATTCTTATGGAAAATATTCAAATGCAATGCGCCGTTCGAAATAATTTTTTTTTGACCTCCCGTTTTAGGATTCTTCTTTTTTTACCTTACTTCAACTTTTTTTGGTGGATGCAACCGAAAAAAAAAAAAAATTGTTTTTTTTCCGCACACCCTACTGTACATATATTATTTATATATTATTTAGGGCTCGGACGAATTTTTAATCAAACGCCCCCCAAATCGGCTCCAAATAATTCAAAAAAAATACCCTAATTTTTTCAGATTTTTATCTAGACTCTAACCCCTCGCACCCGAGGGTGAATTTCCCCATTTGAAATACACGTGTTTCGGCCTGTAATCTCAGGATATATTTTATTCTAAGAGTAATAATTTTTTCAAAAATCTGTAACTGCGAGATTTTAGTGTTCATTGGTGCTACTATATGAAAAAAAAATCACATTATCATACGGATCAATTTAGACAAAATGCACACCCTTTAACTTTGAAACATGGTGGTAATCCACGTTACCACCTCGATTTTCTTGAATTTTTTAAATTTATTTACTTTTTAACGTGTTCAGATCCGGTTTTTTGCACTTTTCAGTTATTTTAGTGACGAAATAACATAAATATACGGTATAATTGTCATCATTGTTTATAATATAAGATTTATAAATAAATAAGCTAAAAAAATGAGGTTTTTTTTTCGGAAAAATTCATTCTTGAAGAATCTATCCAAGGCAATAACTTGAAATTAAAGGCCGTGTTCGGAAATTGGCTGACAGTACTGTCAGTACTAGAAAATGTACGGTATACGCGACTTGCATTATAGATTTTCTAGTAATGACAGTGCTGTCAGCCAATTTCCGAACCTCTGGCCTTAGTGAGAGGGGGCTTTTGGGGTCACTGATTACGAATCCGCTATCAGATCTGCAAAATTCAAGATGGCGGATTCAAGATGGTGGACTCCGAAATTTAAATATTGAATTTGAAAAATCTGACATCGGATTCGTGATCAGTGACCCCAAAAACCCACTCTCACTAAATTTCAAGTTATTACCTTGAATAGATTCTTCAAGAGTGAATATTTCCGAAAAAAACGTCATTTTTTTAGCTTGTTCATTTATAAATCTTATATTATAAACAATTATGCCAATTAGACTGTATATTTATGTTATTTCATCACTAAAGTAACTGAAAAGTGCAAAAAACCGGATCTGAATACGTTAAAAAGTAACTAAATTAGAAAAATTCATGAAAATCGAGGTGGTGTAATGTGGGTTACCACCATGTTTCAAAGTTAATTAAAGGGTGTGCAATTTGTATAAATTGATCCCTATGATAACGTAATTTTTTTTTTTCATATAGTAGCATCAATGAACACTAAAATCTCGCAGTTACAGATTTAAAAAAAAAAATTATTACTCTTAGAATAAAATATATCCTGAGAATATGGCCGAAACACGTGTATTTCAATTATGGGGAAACTCACCCTCGGGTGCGAGGGGTTAGAGTCTAGATAAAAATCTAAAAAAATTAGGGTATTTTTTTTTTAATTATTTGGAGCCGATTTGGGGGGCGTTTGATTAAAAATTCGTCCGAGCCCTAAATAAGGACCACCCTAGTATATATCTTTATACATTCTGGGTCGAGATCGGGTACGAATGCCACTCGTACAGAATTTCGCATTTTTAAATATTCGGAGATAAATGTTCGGATTTAAATGTTCGAAGACGAAAGCGAACGTCTCCGAATCGAAACGTAAATTCTTAGCAATTTTTTATTAAATTAATTCGCTCATCAACGTGCGAGCAAGTCACCGATGACAGATTCATATGGAGATAAAATTTTGAAATTTTATCCAATGAAAATATAATAGGAAACCCATCCACCATACATCCAAGTCCCAAAGAAAATAAATATATACGAATCCATGAGAAATAACATGGATTACTTCGAAAAATCCATAGAAATCTGTAGAGATTCCTGTGGATGTGTCACGTAAAATTACCAAGTATTATCCAAGGAAAGATCCTTGCAATAATAATCGCAGTATTTTATGGAACATTGCATAGAATTTATCAAAATATCTACGAGCATTTTATCAGGAACTACCAAAAATTAGACGAGTTTGTATCTAACATACTACACTAGGACCTCGATTTAACGACCAGTGGCGGGACCGGCTCCGCATCGCACCTTGTTAAATCGAGGTAGCGTATGCCCGCCCATGCTGTATCTGCGCATCGGCACTCCGTGCTACGGGCCTGATCGGGGAGACTCTAAGCGTCCCCCACCATCTCCCACCACGCGAAAAACCGATCGATAAATGCGACATGGTGGGGACTGTCTATTAAATCGAGGGCCATTAAATCGAGGGCCATTAAATCGAGGGCCATTAAATCGAGGTCCTAGTGTACATAGATTCATATGCAAAGTATTATAGACTTTCCCGTAGGATTCTGTACTCTATTGTTAATCGGAATCCATGGGACCCATTAACAATCACGTATGGGAATCAATAGGACTCCCACAGCATTCTTCCATGGATGATACCACGGGATTTGGAATTCACGTGGAAATCCATTGATTGATTCACATGGAAATACTATACGCATTTACGTGGATTTCTATAGTACTTTCGAACTGGGAATCTATAGGATCCTATGGTTTCCCATACCAAAATACTTGGGGATCCTATGGAAGTCAATGCGCCAATGCTATGAGATTCTATGGTTTTCCATATACGCAAACCCTGCAGGATCCTAGGGATTCCCAATGCGTGTATTTCACAGGAATCCATGACATTCCATAGATTCCCAACTCAAAATTCCTATAGAAATCCATATGGATTAATACAGGATTTTCAGGTTGATTCATCCATGGATTTCCATCTGGAAATTTTTAGTAAGGCGGATATGAGATTTTACGTTGCAATAATTTTTTCAATAACATTATTTGATTTTTCGTCAATTCTCTACTAATTAAAATCTTTGCAAAATCGTAAGTTTTGCAAAAATACAAAATGGGCCGTATTTAGAAGAAAAAAAGAAACCGAGTTGTCTCGTTAATGGGATACCCACACGGCACGAAATATATCAGAAATATTTCAGAAATGTTTCAACGTTTCAGATTCATAACATAACTTGGAAATATTTCTGAAATTTACCTGAAATATGTCAATTGCAAGATAACATTTTCGATATTTCTGAAATGTTTCCGAAATATGTCAATTGCAAATATAACATTTTTAATATTTCCGAAATATTTCTGAAATACGCAATTTGCAATAAAACGTTTTTGACATTTCTAAAATGTTTCCGAAATATGTCAATTGCAAGATAACATTTTGAATATTTCCGAAATATTTCTGAAATACGCAATTTGCAATATAACGTTTTTGATATTACTGAAAAATTATGTATACAACTTACTTACCACCAAGGATTCCTTGAAAATTTTGAAAAATACAACTGTTAGAAGTTTGAATTTTATCTTTGGAAAATAAGAAAAATTCACTGTCTTCTTTTATGTTTGAGCTATCTATAGCTGAATTTTTCGTGAAATTAAAACAGCGACTCCTCGAATTTTAACATTATTATTTTTGTAAAAGTTCATACAGCGGTTTTACGTGACTCGAATAGTTTGAAAATTCTCAAAATTTCGAATTATTTGGAAATTCATTGCCGAAGACGAGGACTTAAGAAAGGAAGACTTTAAAGAAGATGCAAATTATAACTCATATAATGCCATCGTTAATAAATTTTTGGGCAGTCATAAAGCTTTTTTATATTCATACTATAATATATAACATGGTAGCTAAATATATATATATATATATATATATATGAGACATTCCACGTCAACTCAGCCACCCCGTTTTTTTTATTGTCTCGAAAAAATTATTCAGTATGGGCATTTCAAAGGACAATATATCCATGACATTTTACCAAAATTTCATCCCCCCACTATTGTTGGTTCTCGAGATAATGATTAATGAAGTCTCAATTTTGTAAAAATCATAACTTCGTAACTACTGATCGGATTTAAACGATTAAAAAAAGAATCTTTTTTATTTTTTTTGCTCTTTTCGAAAAAAAATATGTCATCATCGGATAAAAGCTCATTAGACATTTTTCGGAGTAAATTAACAAAAAAAATTTTTTCCCTCTTCACTGATGGCTTGTTCCATTTTGAAAAAATCCTGCGGAGTTGTGTATCGCCTCCCTCTATCAGAAAAAAAAATACTGAGTAGAATTCCGATTGGCCCTTTCGTGGAAAAACAAAAAAAATCGAAAAATTTCCCCGAAAACTGTCTAATGAACTTTTCGTTAATGACGACATATTTTTTTTCAAAAAGGGTGAAAAAAATAAAAAAGATTCTTTTTTTAGTCGTTAAAATCCGATGAGCCGTTACGAAGTTATGATTTTCACAAAATTGAGAATTTATTAATCATTATCTCGAGAACCAACAATAGTGGGAGGATGAAATTTTGGTAAAATTTCCTGGATATATTGTACTTTGAAATGCTTATACTGAATAATTTTTTCGAGACCAAAAAAAAAACGGGGTTGCTAAGTTGACGTGGCTGCGTTGACGTGTCGTATTCCACGTTAACTCATTAGCCACCCCGTTTTTTTTTGTCTCGAAAAAATTATTCAGTATAAGCATTTCAAAGTACAATATATCCATGAAATTTTACCAAAATTTCATCCCCCTACTATTGTTGGTTCTCGAGATAATGATTAATAAATTCTCAATTTTGTGAAAATCATAACTTCGTAACGGCTGATCGGATTTTAACGACTAAAAAAAAAATCTTTTTTATTTTTTTCGCCTTTTTTGAAAAAAAATATGTCGTCATTAACGAAAAGTTCATTAGACAGTTTTCGGGGAAATTTTTCGATTTTTTTTTTTTTCCACGAAAGGGCCAATCGGAATTCTACTCAGTATTTTTTTTTCTGATAGAGGGAGGCAATACACAACTCCACAGGATTTTTTCAAAATGGAACAAGCCATCAGTGAAGAGGGAAAAATTTTTTTTTGTTAATTTACTCCGAAAAATGTCTAATGAGCTTTTATCCGATGATGACATATTTTTTTTCGAAAAGAGCAAAAAAAATAAAAAAGATTCTTTTTTTAATCGTTTAAATCCGATCAGTAGTTACGAAGTGATGATTTTTACAAAATTGAGACTTCATTAATCATTATCTCGAGAACCAACAATAGTGGGGGGATGAAATTTTGGTAAAATGTCATGGATATATCGTCCTTTGAAATGCCCATACTGAATAATTTTTTCGAGACAATAAAAAAAACGGGGTGGCTGAGTTGACGTGGAATGCGACATATATATATATATAATATGTATTTATGTATATATATATAAATATATATGTTATATCATTATATAAATATAATGTTATATCGAGTGTTATATATTTTAGTTACCATATATATATTTATATATATATATATATATATATATATATAAATATAAATATGGTAACTAAAATATATAACACTCTATATAACATTAATGTAGATTTTTCCTACGATTTTTCATTCTTTATCAATAATCGTTGCTGATTGATTTCTAACTATTCTTTCTTTTTTCTTCGTATATTCCCCTGTTGGCTATATCCACAGCACGCGTTCAAACGCGAAATATAAAATTGGCGTTTTGTGTGTCCACCGGACGAATACAAATTACCATAGCAGCATGTTCAACGAGAGCTGCTCGCATGACTGTCGATCGACGAGAGAACATTTTTTGTGATTGATAAAACAGTTGCGCGTGCTTTTGACGTGAGAGAGAGCAACGGCGTGCGTGCTATACATACGATGCAGCTCGATCGTTTTTCTGCGACGGTGGTTATCGATACACGTGACGTACGCGTAAGTATATACGCGATAAGTAAAGCAGGTTTTTCCACCGGATAACGATCGTGAAAAATATTTTTCGTCAGTCACAGGATACTCGAGGTGATACGATATAGCTTAGCGAAAAAAAAAGCCGAGAATAAGAGCTCGAGAGTCCCGATAATCGAGACAAATAGAGAGATTTTTTTTTTTTTCGATCCGGTCATAACCGTCAAATTGACAGAAATGGCATCAGTGTCACCGAACGAAGTTCCGGCCGCTCAAAATTCCAATCCCAGAAGGATCAATCAGTATATCGGGGCAATAGTAGGTCAGTATGCATAATAATAATACGATTATTGTGTATATATTATAATATATATATATATATATATATATATATATTATATATATTATAATATATTATTATTATGTAATAATACATAATTACGTATTATTAAATAATACGTTTTATTTTTATTATTATTTTTTTTTAATACTTTCATCATTCAAAGAAAAATTGATGAAGACAGTTCAAATCAGCTATCTCCCATTCCGTGCAATTTTTTTTTTTTTTTTTGAATTCACCGAATGGAAAAAAACTGAAAATTAAAATTGAAGCAAAAAAAAACCTCAAATACGAAAATACGATATCCGCTACTCAAATGCGTTAATGCATTATCATTGAAAAATATTGAGGACAAAATATCGTGAATTTTCAGCATCCCTCGGTGGTCTCTCGCTCGGTGTATCGCTCGCTTGGAGCTCCAGTGCATTTCAAGTTCTGAAGGAAAATGTATTACGCTATGACGAGGCAGGACTGGTTGGAGGTATCGTTACCGCAGGAGCATGCCTAGGAGTTCTCTTAATTCCATGGATCCTTCGATTAATCAGTCGTACCAGGACAATGTTAATCAGCATACCCGTCAATATAATTGGATGGGCTTTCATTTGTTTTGCCAACAAAAAGGTCGATCATATATCACCATTTCCATCAATTAATCGTTTTTTTTTTCAAATTCCATTCATAAATACATTTTTTCTTTAAAAAAAATATATCCATTCAAGTATTTTTAACGTATCCAGGTCTGGTGTTTCGTAATCGGAAGAATTGTTTGCGGTATCGCGGGTGGAATGTTTTGCGTCCTGGCGCCTCTCTACATTGCCGAAATTGCCGACAAGAACGTCCGTTCCCAACTTTTAACGTTTTTTCAACTTTTCATAAATTTTGGAATTATGTACGCGTTTCTGGTTAATCACGGTCTCGATGAGCGCGACGGTATTTGGCGTTACAGTCTAATATGCGCGGTCGCTTGCGCGCCGATAGCGCTCATTTATTTCATACCCGAGAGTCCTCTCTATCATGTAAAAAAGGGCAATATGAGTGCCGCTGGAAAATCCATGAGCTGGTACAGAGGCGACCGATACGAGTACAAAGAGGAACTGGATGAATTTGAAAAACTGGCGAAAATGGAAAAGCCAGGATTCATTGTGAGTAAATGAAAATTTATCACGCGAGCAGTCTCAAAACCTGTATATATATATATATATTTATATATACAGGGTGGGGCACCTAAGACAGGCCACTTGATCTCATTTAAAAAACCATGGTGCTTTTTATAGCTCCTCCACCACCCTTTCAGCTACAAAAGGAGGCTATTGATTACTCGTTGTAGTTCTCATAAAACCAAGCAAATTTCATCTGAAACATTTTGTTGTATCACCTAAGGCGGCTGAGTAATTCAGGTGGCCTGTCTTAGGTGACCCACCCTTTATATACAGTTTGTATAATATATATATAATATATTATATATATAATATATGTATATAATATTATATATAATTATATATATTAGACTGTTTCAAAATAAATCGATAATTTTTTTTTTTTTTCTTTACACAATCTTAAACTATACTTGGACATCAAAAAATAATCCTCGCGAAAGGAAGGGCCGGTCCTTTAAGATTTAGAGGTGTCTCATCGGACTTTTGTCATTTTTATTTCGTTAATACGTGAATAATTAATTTGCATGGATGGAACAAACGTTTTTCTAGTCCTAAAATGATGAATATATTCCAAACTTATGTATAAATACTGAATATACTAGAAAAAACGATCTTGATGATCGCAGCAACAATTATCGGTCGATATATACGTCGATAAATGCAAAAAAAAACAAAAAAAAAATACAAAAATCAATATTAATAATCTCCTATTTTCCTTTTAAGGTACTTCCTACTTTGTACTTTCTCCTACAATTAAGTAGGAGATTATTAACTACTGATAAATAACGTTTTTAAGAAAATTTTTATAAAAATCGTAATTAATTGTTTTTTCATTTGCTAACATGTTTTTATTTTGTTCAATTAATCATAAAGTCCTGTTTGCTAATAATAATAATTTGTACTCGATTGACAAAGTAGACTAAGAGTTGAATAATCATTAATGTTATTGAGAAAAACGATGTGGGGTTAGAAAAACAGGCGTGCAAAGGTACCCGCGCGCCGATACGACGTGCCGCGCTAGATAAATTTTAATTTATCTCTACCGGTAAACATAATTTCTCCATTAATAAAAAATACGTTTTTTATGGAAAATTTGACGTAGAATACGATGGTTGTATTAAGAAATCGTTAAAATTTAGGGGCCATGGTTAAAAAATTGATTTAAACATTTCAATTGTTTATAACAATATGAAATTTTTTATAAATTTTTTTGAAAATATTTTTTTCTCAAAATTCACTCTTTTATCTTCAAAATAAAAAAAAAGCTTTCTCTAGCTTAAAAATAACCGGAGTTACGAATTTTTGAAAATGAGTCTCCAAGGCACAAATCACGAAAATCTCAAACTTTCAACCCCCTCTATTAAAAATAAAAAAAAAAAAAAAAATTCCTCGAACGCGTATCTTTTTTTTTCGACATAGAATCCGTAAAAAAAGTTTCAGCCAAATAAAAAATGTGTCAGTCAGAATGGTGTTCGGTTTGTAAAAGAATTAGTCATTAATGAAATAAAAAAAAGACAAAAGTCCGATGAGATACCTCTAAATCTTGAAGGACCGGCCCCTCCTTTCGCGAGGATTATTTTTTTATGTCCAAGTATAGTTTAAGATTGTGTAAAGCAAAAAAAAAAATTATCGATTTATTTTGAAACAGTCTAATATATATATATTATATATATATATATGTATAATATAATAGTTTGCATAATAATTTCGTCAACAGGCAGCTGTGAAAATGCTGAAAAATCGAAAATGTCTGCGATCCCTCATCGTCTGTCACGGTGTCATGATAGCACAGCAGTTGTGCGGAATAGAACCGATGATCTGTTTCGCCCTCTATATATTCGGCGAGGCTGGATCGGGCGATATACTAAGCACTGAGGGACTGATCCTCGTCATTGGGGGAGTTCAGATTGTGTCGTGTCTATTGTGCACATTTGCAGTCGATCGAATTGGCAGAAGAGTACTGCTGACGATATCTGCTGCATTGATGGGACTCTTCCTAATTTTAATTGGTACGTTATGCTATCTTTGTGAAATAATAAAATTAAAAAATTCTACGTAGCATAAACGCGCACCGGTCCGCTTGTTATACGCGTCAAATGTGTCCGGTTTTTATAACACTTTATGCGAGCTTCGACGTTTCGAAGCTCTTTTGAGCTCGCTGATAGCCGAACTTTTGATGCAAAAATCTCGAAGCACACAAAATGGCAGAGTCAATATGGCGATTTAAAGACGAAAAAATTATTCGTATAGAACCAAAAAAAAATGATTACCGAAACTTTTTCGGGTCTCAGATTTCAAAGTAACTCTGTAAAAAAATATTGTATTTTTTTAATCATGGGACTGTGCGATCCAATGGTCCCCATAAGCTACCTATCTATGTTATAATATCAAGAATATCTTTAGCCAAATTTCTTTCAATATTTTTTACGTAATATTGTATGACTTTATTAACCGGCTACCGAATAGGCTGGTACTTTAGTGTGATACAGGACGAGGAAGAGTACCAAGATACGTATAGCTGGATGCCACCAACCTGGACAAGTCTCTTCGCCATAGCATTTAATCTTGGCGTTGGACCGTTGTCGTGGTCGATGCTCGCCGACACGTTTCCCATGGAGATAAGACTGACCGCGGCTACGAGCGCAGCTTTTCTCAACTGGCTGATATCGTCCATAGTGATATCGAAGTTCTATACAGTGGCAAAAAATCTTGGAATACCAAAAACAATGTGGCTGTGCGGGGGTTTCTCATGGATAGCAGCCATTTTTTTCGCCGTTCTCGTGCGCGATAACGGGAGAAAGAGCATGCTGGACATACAGACGAATTTTCATACGAATCTCGAAGAATCTACGTCCGCATCGGCGCAGATCGTCGAGCAAACTTAGGAAAAATCTTAAACCGATCTCGTGTGGTGAAGCGCGACGATGCACAACCGTGCGTGCATCGCGCACGCGGTTCAAAGTTTTGCCAATGGAAGAGTGTTCGATAAAGCCACTTACGAACTAATCTGCTTTGAGCTTTTGAGTTTGGGTTCATGAAGTTCTTCGTATTCTACGCATATTTAAATAAATTTTAAAGCCTAAAAAAATTGATTTTTTAAAGGTTCCAAATGGCTGTCTCCCCCCCCCCCCCTTAATGCGATGCGCTTAAATTTTATTGTATAATTTATTATCTTCTTGCACGTTTTTATTCTCAATCACGTGCGAAAGTTACACCGCGATGGCAATTCAAAAAGAGATGGGAACGGCGAAAAATATCGTTGAATAAAAATGAATGACATCGATCATTTTGTGTTGGACAATTATTTCTCCGTAGCTTTTGAAGAATCGCCCTCCACGCGAGAAGACTCATCAAAAATGAATCAAATATTAAATATTTTTTGACCGATTATAAAATGTACATGAGTTATGCATTGTATTTTCGAATGTTATTACTTGACGAAAAATAAAAAAAGCCGAAAAATCAAAATTACGGAATAACATGAGGCAAATATACCGAATAGAAATATATGATACAAAATATTTAACTCGGTCTGCTTGAAACTGATATATTTTTTCGCTCGAGATTATCTGCACCAACTTCGGCTGTTAAAATTTTCTTATAAGATAATAATTTATATTCGCGTTTTATCCCGTAAAATTGCCAAGCAGTCTCTGGTAAATATTCCCTATCGTCTTCGGCGTATAATTACCAGCTGATATGGGACGCATATATACTGCGATAACTGTGATCAATTTCAAGTGATATTTGAATTGAAGAGCATTTATAGCGTGCAGTGTTTACTTCGTGACAACGCTGAATAAATTTTCGATGCAGTCTTGAGTGAATCTTTCCCCAATAAAACAAATCGAAAGTTTCGTTCTTCTATAAGATATGAGGACACGAGAGCGTTGAAATTGTAAGACCCGTTTGGAAAGGTTGACAACTTGCCTTTCTCACCGATTTCCAACAACGAAATTAATCCTTTCGGTGCGAGACAAAATTAGCTTTTTGTGCCACCAGAGATGGACATGTTGAATTCAGTTTCCGGGTTTCTGAGGTCGCTGAATCCGAATATGGCGTCAGATTTTAAATTAAAAATGGTGGTTCCAATATGGCAGATCAAGATTTTAAAATGTTTTTGGATTCATACAAAAATTAGTATCCAGGGGTGTTTGGGTACCTCAAAAACTCATCGGTATACTCATTTTTTAATAAATTCTTTCACAAATTTTTTTCGGCTATTGGGAATCAACGCGGAGGCGGGGCCTATACGTATCCAGTTCGTTGCCAGTAGCCAGCTCCAGTTAGCATGGGGCAGCATAATGGAACAGTTGTGAGCATCGGATTATCGCATATTTTTCGGCAAAATATGAATTTTTGTAGTAAGATTTGACAATGGGATTTATTATATACCGTTGAGGATTATGCGTGGATAGAATGCACTGCACAAATTGGATACGGATCAAGTGATTATCGCCATAAGGATACAATGAACCCTACTTGACATCTCATGTTTAACCTCAAAATCTTAATAAAAATTTCCGTCACTTTTCGGCTAAATAAATGCGTTCGAACAATAAATTATTGCTTAAAATATCAAGCTATCCCATGAAAAAAGTTTTATTTATAAATTATTGTCCATATTTCAGAAGTTATAAAATTTAAAGTCACCTCGCTTGAGTTTACATGACACAAATAAAACGATTATTCATATTCTGCGTGTGCTGAAAATCTCATGCCCTTAGCACCAAATATCGACTATGTATTCTCGATCTTTATTTATGATTTATTTCTTGTAATAAAGCAGCAGATTTTTTAAATTATTGTTAAAAAGTGACGAATTCGCATATATTAATCATCGGACAGCGACTGGGAAAGAGCAGTTAGACATTTGGCCGTCCAGAGGTCAGGGTGACATTTGTGAGTTCCCGATATAGATTTGTAAGTATGCTGCGGGATTCCCAAGGAATGGTCAAGAATGATTGTGATTAGAAATAGATAGGTTAAAATCGTCATTACGTTAGGGGTTGACCTCTGGGTAATATAATCAGATTTATTTACAGACAACGACAATGTTGTTTCGGAAATCTACGCTATGTTGCCTTTGTATGTCGCAGACTTCCCTGTGTATTCTGCTTCCTGTCATTCTTTCCCTACCCGGGATAATTCCACCAGATAATTATGGAAAGTAAAAAAAAATCAAACAACTGGAATCCAATCATCAAAAAAACCGGACACCATACATCGAAGAAAGATGAACATCTTGAAGAAAAATGCAATTATTTAAGCAACTCATCAGACTAGGACAAAGACAGACAGAATGGAATTATTTAAGAGTACATATTACATTGGAAACCGCAGCTAGAAATGTCCTTCACAGGTGTTTGAGTTTTGGTTTTACTTGGGGCATTGGGAAAATGCCAGGACACAGCTGAGAGAAATCCAAATCAAAAAATAAAATCATTCTGTAGTAGATAGGATAAAAGCTGCCGGGACGGCAACTAGAGAAAGGGGGGGGGGATGTTGAATTATAATTACCAAAGCGAAACGTGACGATCCGGCATTCGGCAGTCACCGGACTGAATATAGATACTAACTACACAGAGTTAACTACGATGACTTACGCTTGACTGAATATAGATACTCAATACACAGAGTTAACTACGATGACTTACGCTTGACTGAATATAGATACTCAATACACGGAGTTAACTACGATGACTTACGCTTGACTGAATATAGATACTCAATACACGGAGTTAACTACGATGACTTACGCTTGAGTGAATATAGATACTCAATTCACAGAGTTAACTACGATGACTTACGCTTGACTGAATATTGATACTCAATACACAGAGTTAACTACGATGACTTACGCTTGACTGAATATAGATACTCAATACGCAGAGTTAACTACGATGACTTACGCTTGACCGAATATAGATACTCAATCCACAGAGTTAACTATGATGACTGACGCTTGACCGAATATAGATACTCAATACACGGAGTTAACTACGATGACTTACGCTTGAGTGAATATAGATACTCAATACACAGAGTTAACTACGATGACTTACGCTTGACTGAATATAGATACTCAATACACAGGGTTAACTACGATGACTTACGCTTGACTGAATATAGATACTCAATACGCAGAGTTAACTACGATGACTTACGCTTGACCGAATATAGATACTCAATACGCAGAGTTAACTACGATGACTTACGCTTGACTGAATATAGATACTCAATACGCAGAGTTAACTACGATGACTTACGCTTGACCGAATATAGATACTCAATACACAGAGTTAACTACAATGACTTACGCTTGACCGAATATAGATACTCAATACACAGAGTTAACTACGATGACTTACGCTTGAGTGAATATAGATACTCAATACACAGAGTTAACTACGATGACTTACGCTTGACTGAATATAGATACTGAATACACAGGGTTAACTACGATGACTTACGCTTGACTGAATATAGATACTCAATACACAGGGTTAACTACGATGACTTACGCTTGACCGAATATAGATACTCAATACACGGAGTTAACTACGATGACTTACGCGTGACTGAATATAGATACTCAATACACAGAGTTAACTACGATGACTTACGCTTGACCGAATATAGATACTCAATACACAGAGTTAACTACGATGACTTACGCTTGACCGAATATAGATACTCAATACACAGAGTTAACTACGATGACTTACGCTTGAGTGAATATAGATACTCAATACACAGAGTTAACTACGATGACTTACGCTTGACTGAATATAGATACTGAATACACAGGGTTAACTACGATGACTTACGCTTGACTGAATATAGATACTCAATACACAGGGTTAACTACGATGACTTACGCTTGACTGAATATAGATACTCAATACACAGAGTTAACTACATAGACTTACGCTTGACTGAATATAGATACTCAATACACAGAGTTAACTACGATGACTTACGCTTGACTAAATATAGATACTCAATACACAGAGTTAACTACGATGACTTACGCTTGACCGAATATAGATACTCAATACACGGAGTTAACTACGATGACTTACGCTTGACTGAATATAGATACTCAATACACAGAGTTAACTACGATGACTTATGCTTGACAATAGTTACCATGAATTGGGATGACATAGCAACTAGCATAACAGATCAACATAGTTTTATTATGTGCACATCATAAAATCTTTCGTGTTCTCTCATCGCCTAATTAACTTTTTATTCTTTCGTAGGATATTACATATTTATTCAATATCGAATGTTCATTTTCAGCGACATCTCGAATATTTTGAAAAATTTTCAGAATATTTTCAAAACATTGGCATTAAAAAATCGAAACTTTTACATTTTTTATTTTTACCAAACCAAAGCTTCGTCTATGACGAATTGAATATATAAATTGGACGAGACAGATATTCGAGCGATTTTCCTTAATTTCGAATAAAAACATCTCCTTCAATACCGCCGCGATCCCTTTCTCCAGTAAAAAATAAAAAATCAAACTCGAGCATTGCAGTGTGTGTTAGTTCTGAACGAGTATATTTTTGCGAAAGACTGTGTGAGTGACTGTGCGTATACGATACATCAGGCCAATATCACAAAATTTGCGAAATTTTGAGCAATCACAAAAATATTTCGAAAATTATTGCAACAGAAGTAACATTGAGAACTCAAGAAAAAAGACGAGTACGCTATATGCCAAAGTTTTTTTCATGTTAAAAGTAAACGTCCTATTTCAAAATCCTATTAATTATATTCATGCATGGCGTCCAGTGACGTTTGTCGTCAAGAATATAATGAGTGACGCTTGAGAGAAATTTAAAAATTCCACTGACGAAATATCCGGTTGTTGGAATAAGTGTTTTTTTTTCTTTTCCCTATCGCAATGGCATACGCGCGTTTATCTTGGCGTTTACGACTTTTCGTATAATCGATTAGATTCGCCATTAATTGGCAATCGAGTCACGGCGATATCATCAGCAATTTAGTTTCTCTTCGAGGCGTTATCGAACGTTTTAGCATTATTATATCAGACATTGCCAGGGGAACCCTGGATGTGAATTGTAAATTTTCATCTCATTCTCGCATGTTCTCAAAGAAACTCGTCGATCATGAAGAATTTCATGTGTTTTGTCGGACTCGGCGTACTTTTTATGATAGTGGTAAGTTTACATGCGTGTGTGTGTATGTGTGCGTGTGTGTGTGTGTGTGTGTGTGTGTGTGTGTGTGTGTGTGTGTGTGTGTGTGTGTGTGTGTGTGTGTGTGTGTGTGGTCGCTAAATTTTTATTGATATTTGCCGATTCATAAATTACGTGTATATGAAAAAAAGCTAAGTATTCTTTCACTTTTATTTTTGTTCTTCATGCTTCGCGGAGTGTCAGTATTAAATTTATGTATAGATGCCAATACGGGGAGATACTCTAAGAGAATGTAAAAAATCAGATTAACGTTCCGTGGCGTGAGTATTGAAATTTGAAACTCTTTGCATTCAGACAGAGCTGCAACTGTATCATCAAAATAATTGTCAAATCAATATTTCCACATCGTGAATATTAAAAGCCGCTCTGAAGACGCTCAAGGCTGGAAACATCAATCAGGACGATCCGAGGCTAAAGTGTTATGTACGATGTTTCATGTTGAAGAATAGAATGATTGACAAGGACGATAAAATTGACGAAAAATAGGGACTTGTTAAGTATTCGTATCCGCGATTTTGGATGCGATCGACAAAATATCCTCCCTCAATGCAGGAATCTGCGTGAGTTTTTAATTTTTTATTTTCAAATTTATTCCCTCTAGCCTTGATAAAAGAATAAATATATAATAAATATAATGCCAAAATCATTACTTATTATCAATTTATGCCCGTATATTTTTTTTTTCTTCCGATAAATATTATCAAATATTATTAAAGACAAAAGACTTGAAGTAACAATGTAAAATCTCATATATGCCTTGTCACACGCATCTGTGTGCCCGCTGAATTTACGGACCGTAAAATTTTCATTATTCGTTTTACAACAATGCCAATCTTTAATAATATTTATGGGAAGAGAAAAAAAATATAAGGGCATAAATTGATAATAAGTAATAATTTTGGCATTATATTTACTATATATTTATTCTTCTATCAAAAGGCTAGAGGGAATAAATTTGAAAAAATTAAAAACTCATGCAGATTCTTGCATTGAGGAAGGATATTTTGTCGATCGCATCCAAAATCGCGGATACGAATACTTAACAAGTCCCTATTTTTCGTCAATTTTATCGTCCTCGTCAATCATTCTATTCTTCAACATGGAACATCGTACATAACACTTTAGCCTCGGATCGTCCTGATTGACGTTTCCAGCTTTGAGCGTTTTCAGAGCGGCTTTTAATACTCACGATGTGGAAAATTTGATTTGACAATTATTTTGATGATACAGTTGCAGCTCTGGCTGAATGCAAAGAGTTTCATATTTCAATGCACATCACGCCACGAAACGTTAGTCTGCTTTTTGCATTCTCTCAGAGTATCTCCTCGTATTGGCATCTACATAAATTTAATACTGTCACTCCGCGAAGCATGAAGAACAAAATAAAAAAATGAATGAATACATAAAGACCTCGATTTAACGGCCAGTGGCCGGACCGGCTCCGCATCGCACCTTGTTAAATCGAGGTTGCGTATGCCCGCCCATGCTGTATCTGCGCATCGGCACTCCGTGCTACGGGCCTGATCGGGGAGACTTTAAGCGTCCCCCACCATCCCCCACCACGCGAAAAACCGATCGATAAATGCGACGTGGTGGGGACTGTCTATAAAATCGAGGGCCATTAAATCGAGGTCCTAGTGTACTTAGCTTTTTTTTTAATGTACACACGTAATTTATGAATTGGCAAATATCAATGCAAAGGGTCTAGCCGGATAAGAGTGGTGAATCAGCCCCCACCGAATTTTGTGGTGCCGATTTTTTCAAAAGTTCCTAACTTAAAAAAAAAGTTTGTCCAAAATTACAGCTTTCTACATCGAATCCGAGGGATTACAAAATAATTTTTTAGAGGAAGATTCGATGATTCAAATTAGAGTTGAGCATAAAATAAATTTACAAAAAAAGTTTCATGAATGTTGACATGTTTCTGATTTTTCGGAATTCATTTTTAGGAACACACAAACCCCTCGGAATCGATGTAGAAAGCTGTAATTTTGCACAAACTTTCGTTTTAGGTTTGGAACTTTTGGAAAAATCGTCACCACAAAATTCGGTGGGGGCAGATTCGCCGCTCTTATCCGGCTAGACCCTTTAGAGACCACACACACACACACACACACACACACACACACACACACACACACACGCACACACACGTATGTAAACTTACCGCTATCATAAAAAGTACGCCGAGTCCGACAAGAGACACGAAATTCTTCGTGATCGACGAGTTTACTTGAGAACATGCGAGAACGAAATAAAAATTCACAATTCACATCGAGGGTTCCCTGGCAATGTCAGATGCAATAACGCCAAAGCGTTCGATAACGCCTCGAAGAGAAACTAAATTTCTGATATCAACGCGTGACTCGAATTGCCAATTAATGGCAAATCTTATCGATTATACGAAAAGTCGTAAAAGCCAAGATAAATGCGCCATTGCGATAGGGAAAAGAAAAAACACTTATTCCAACAACCGAATATATTTCGTCAGTGGAATTTTTAATTTCTCTCAAGCGTCACTCATTATTCTTGACGACAAACGTCACTGGACGCCATAAATATAAAATATAATTATATATAATTTATAGCCATAAATATATTTATGGCGTCCAGTGACGTTTGTCGTCAAGAATAATGAGTGACGCTTGAGAGAAATTAACAAACATCCTATGAAAAAAGCTTTGGCATGGCGGACTCGTCTTTTTTTTTGAGTTCTCAACGTTACTTTTGTTACAATAATTTTCGAAGTATGTTTAAGATTGCTCCAAATTTCACAAATTTTAAGATGCCTGATGTATACGCACAGTCACTCACACAGTCAGAACTATAACACACTGCAATGCTCGAGTTTGATTTTTTATTTTTATTTTTATATTTAATTTTTACTGGAGAAAGGGATCGCGATGCGAAGCATCTGAGCAAATGCAGCTGTAGCACGGTTAGTATGTTAGCTATGTTAGTATAGCTGTTTCACAAAAATGATAAAATTCCACAGCTATTTATGATGGCTAAGCTATCCAGACGATTGAGTGTCGCCCGCAAAAGCGCAGTAGGCTTACATAGACAAAACTGCTTTGCCTTAATGTTATTATTTTATTATACTATCTATACTGTACATATATATGTATATATATATATGCATATATGTATGTATATATATTTTGTATATATTATATAATATGATATAATATATATATATATACATAATATATTGTATATATGGTACGGTAGGGTATGAGTTCCTTACACCGACTCCCCTGAGGGTTACGGGCTCCCAACACCATCTAACCTTGGTCCCCTCTCGTATCCGTTTGTCCCCGGTTCGATCCCCGCTGCCGGAGCTTGTCGCGCACCCGCTAGATGTCAGCACTTTGGGACAGAGGCAGTCGTAGTTCGTACGTCCTGTTTCTGGAGCTACGTCCAAGCCCGTTGTGCTTTCATCAGCCGTGCTACGGCATCGGGAATCGAACCCGAGACGTTTTCCCAGCCTTTCGGTCACCACACCAAAGCGCTGGTTTCCTTTGGACCTACTTTTTTAGGTGGGTTCCGAACCACCGGGGTCACAGAAAAAGCACTTAGAAAACTTTTTCCATTGGGGCCGACAGTGGGAATCGAACCCGGCCACATCGCGCGCCACTGCGTGCGAACCGAGCACGCTACCCACTGCGCTACTGCTCCCCTATAATATTGTATATAATATAATATATATTTTTATATTATATTATATTATATAATTATATTATACTGTATATAATATTATATATATATATATTGTATATATAATATATACTATATATATTTGCCTATGTTATTGTTAAATTAGGAATACTTCACTAGTCATATTTGTATGAACTTTACCAGCAATCGGAGTTTTCTACAAGAGCTATTGCATTTTCTGTGTGGGCAATATTTTTTCACCAGTATACCTATAACTGGCCAACAATAACAGTATAATTGTAAATCCCGAACCATTTTTTTCAGTGTAGAAAGTGCTATGCGAGCACTGGGCGGGGATGAAGAATTTTTGGCATAGACCGATCGTCCTGACAAACGCGTTCTACAGTCGGGAAGCTTTGATAGAAAATATCGAGCATAGATCAATCACCCTCGCGCCAACTAATATTGACATATTGTATGAAGTTTAGTAAAAAAAAAAACAACAACAAAATCATTGAGATTAGTGAGACAAATGATTTTTTTTACATTCAAATTAATTAATGCATTGAATGATTGAATAATAATAATGAATAATTTTTTTCTTATGCCGACAAGACGTTGAATATAATTTTAAAAATAATTGTAATGTTATTCTGTAAGTTATCAAAAGAATGAGAATAAAAATTGTTGTCAATTTTTTTGCACACATTTTCTCTTATTATTGTCTTTCTTTTTGACTTCTTTTTCCTTCATCCAGAAATATTCTTTCAAATTTATTTCCCTTCAGAGAGTATTGATTTATCGATAGATGACGAGGCAAGATCGACGGTTGGGCAATTTGAAAATAAAATCTGTTTCTTATCGCTCGACGATACACACTTGTGGTGTGTGCGAGAGAATCCAACGGTTGATGCACGAAGGGTCTTAATCCGGAGACCCAACTTACCATCAGCTGGCAGTAATTATTTTTAAAAAATTATATGAAAATAATTGTAAACAATAATAAATAAAAAAATAATAAATTATTCAGTTAAAGAAAAACTAAAGTAATTTTTTTTCTGCCAATTATAGCCTCATGATAATAATAATTTTTAATTAGTATTGCACAATAATCTTAATGGATCTTTATTAATTTAACATTAAATTACAATTTTACAACTGTAATTTAATGTTTTTTCGTCAATTGCACTTTTTGGGTAGAAAATGTAGCAAAAAATTTTTTTCTAATTTTCTTATAACGAAATGTTTTTTTTTTTGTAAATGTAGTATTAAAAAAAAAATCAGAAAAATATGTCTTTGAATTACGGTTTATAATAGGCACCTCTTGACGTTATCCCAAGGTGCAACGAAGTGCACAGACACCTTTGTCGATTTTATCCTCCCCTGCATTCCAGGCAGAGCCGGAGGGAAAGAGAGACAGAGAGAGAGAGAGAGAGAGAGAGAGAGAGAGAGAGAGAGAGAGAGGAGATCTTAAGGATAACCTTCGAAGCATCTTTGCGGTCGTGCTAATGGAATACGAGTAGAAAAATGACTTTCTGACCTGGCAACGAAAAAAAAAAAAACCCCCATCCTTTTGCAACTCATCTTTATGATTCCTCACGCCCAAGTTCCATAAACACATAAGTCGAAATTTTCTTCATTTTTTTCAAACTTTCAAGATTTACTCGAAAATAAGAAATAATTTTTCTAAATTAAACTTTTCAATGTTTCTCGTTGCATGGACAAGAAAAAAAAGGGGGCTAGCGATCCATGCATACGTATTTATGCTTGGCAGTGCGTGGATACATTTTTTCTTTTTTTTTCTAGCTCTTTCGCGCATTAATAGGACTTTGACGTATGCTAATTTACCTCAAAGGCTCTCGAGAAGAAACGAGAATAGGTGTATTTATAACAGCGTTCATGAATAACGCTATCTTTATAGCTGTTGTTTTATTTTATTAATTTTGGTACTGAAAACCAAAAGCTACTCTCGTATGGGAGGTTATGGACTCTGGGATATTTTTTACATATTTTTATATTTTATACATATTTACATATTTACATATTTAAAAAAAAAAGATATCTCGAAAACTATGAAGATTGAAAATCTGAAAAAAATACTGAATACTCCTTCGATCCTAAGGAACCCAAGAAAAAAATCAATAACGAAATATAAAGACCCTGAGATATTGATCGATCTGACGTTAAATTCCCCACACATTTGTTTAACGAAGCATTTCGTTAAAGAAAAATTCATAACTCGAAAACTATGAGAGATAAAAATCTAAAATAATTACTGAATACTCATTGGACCTTGATAAGTATATGAAAAAATCAGCAATTGAATCGGAAGACTTTAAGAATTTTTCAATTTTTCGTAGAACGCCCCATACACTTTTACTTCGAACCGCCTCGTTAGAAAAAAAATCATATCTCGAAAACTAAGGGAGATAAAAATCTGAAAAAAATACTGAACACTCTCTCAATCATGTGGAGTGCAAGAAAAAATTGGTAATCAAATCGGAACGATAGAAGAATTTATCGGAGGCAAATCATAAAAAAGAAAAAATCGTTATAGTTCAATTTTTTCATCTCAGGCTTCTACATATATATGTGGTTTTTTTTCAATTCACAAGAGTGAACTAAACCGTACGGAATTCGTATAAATTTTCACATGTGATTTTCCACGTTGAGGTATGCAAGGGCTTGGGAGTCGAGTGCATTATAGTATTTAGTGCAGTACAATCTTGCACTGTACAGTGGAATAACAGTGGGTGAGATAGGGAGAGTCGTCTCAGTGGAAGGAGCTAAAGTAGCCAATTATATGTATGTATATATATTACACAAAGTCTACAGCCTGGAGAGAACCTGCAAGGTAAAACTCCAAAGTGGGAGAAGCTCAGTGTATTCATGTGTATTTCTATCTTCTTTCTGTGTCGCGAGTCTGTGTCTGTGATCGTCCTCGGCATCGGCCACCAGTCCCGAGTGAACGACCGCCACGCGAAGTTCGAGGTTCCGTGATTTTTTTTTTTTAATTTTTTATTTTATATTCATTCAGCAATAGCTCAAAAAGAGCTAATAATAAAAAATAATAAAAAATTCAACGCCAACACGACTGTATTTAAATTATCAAAAAATCGAATGGAATAATTGATTTTTTTAAACAAAAGAGTGAATTAAAAAGTTTGTCTGGATTAACACTGAATTCACTCATGGTACGTACCAGGCTGAGCAGTCCAATTTTCGTACATTCGTAAGAAAAATGAGAAAAGTCTTTTTTTGTTGTTGTTGTTGTTTTTTTTTTAATTAATTATTTCTGTTAGTTTAATTAATTAAATGTTTACCAATTGCACGTAAATTCGAAAATTCTCCTGCACCTCGAGAATATTTATTTCCCGAAGATGTAACAAATTTGGGACCAAAATTGAGCCCGGAGAAATAATTTCTTCGGAATTTAACAAAAAATCAAAACATTCGTCCAACTTTCGGTTCACAAAAAAAATTTTTTTTGGGCCTTTTCACTTTTACAGGTTCCTGCGGTATGATGGTGACGAGCATCATGGACGATTTTTCACGAAAAAAAAATTGTGACGATTGAAAGAGAACAAGTGAAAAAAAAAAAAAAAAAAAAAAAAAAAAAACAGGGCCCAAAGTTTCTACTGGTCGACATCGCTGGTGTGCCGAAAAATCTCGTGCATAGTCAAGTCGATAAGTGGGTCATCCGGTCCGAGAGAGAGAGAGAGAGAGAGAGAGAGAGAGAGAGCGAGCCTGGTCTTCGCGTACACGAGGAGAGAAAGACGAGAGCAAAGAATTCTTCGGCGTTGGGCCTGAGGCCCCGTGACCGAACGAGAGAGCGGCGGAGAGGGAGAGAACGCCGAAGAGTGGGGCAAGACCTCGCGTCGACGAGGAGAGACTCCGGGCAAGATTTGAAATAAAAAGAGGGAAAATAAAAAAAAAAACGGAGAAAAAAAATGGCGACCTCATCAGTCGGCAAGTTTTCTCGCGGTGGCGTCGTCTGCCATCATTGGATTTGCCGCAATTGACCCGCGCTGGGTCCTATCGACGGACACCAAAATGGCCGCCATCGGCTAGACTCCTCCATTGATCTATTTATTATTATTCAATTTTTATTTTTATTTCGAGCAAGTTCGTCGATGGTTCGAGTTTTTTTTTATCCATGGGGAACTTTTTAGTGACCAATCTCGTTGCGCGAGTGCAAGTGCGTTACGTCAGTGAAACGTGAATTTGGCGTGGATTATTATTAATTGTTATTATTATTATTTTTAACATTTAATTGAAGCTCGAAGAAGATGGCTTCGGGGAAGATTCTTCGGGTATTTTTGCTGGTCATCCTCGGGTGTTTGGGTAAGTTTTGGTTTTTTTTTGTTTTCCTTTTATTTTTTGGATTTGAAAATGTTGAAAAATTACCGGTCAATGCTCGTATTTTTAATTTGAATTAACTATTCATTTGTTATTTATTTTTCATGCGCAATTATAATATAATCGTGTGTGAAAAATTACAAAAAATATTCACAATAATTTTGTAAATTTTTGCTTAAAAAAAAAAAATAATAATTTTGTAAAATTTTGCTTAAAAAAAAAAAAAAAATTATTCAAGTTGAAATAATAATGTAACGCGGAGATTTCGATGCTCCGTTATTCCGAACAAGCGAGACAACGTTTGTCCTCGCGTGGCTCGATATAGTCGGTGGAAAATTAAAAAAAAAAAATTATATTTCGATCGAATAACGAAACAAAAAGATATTTTTGGGAAATTTCTGAGACAAATTTCTTTTTCTAATTCATTTTGATAATTAATCGATTAATTAATTATTTAATCAATTAACCAAAATAGTTCAATTAATTATCGATTGATCAATTGCTTAATTAAATAATCGACTAATCAATTTTTTAATGAATAAATAAAAGAATTGATTGATCGTTTAATTAATTATTCTTTTTTTTAATTCAACGATTTATTAATTTGATCAAGTTAGTAGGTTAAAAGAAAAGTACATCTATATAATAGATCCATCCATTTACAGCCTCCGATCACCCTAAATTCAACCTACAATTTTACCTGAAAGGAGATTAAAATTTGAAATAAAATGAAGTCGAAGTATAGGCTGAGATAAGATTGAAGTTTAGGCTGAAAGGAGGTTTAAATTTATACTGAAAGGAGATTAAAGTTTAGGCTGAAAGAAGATTGAAATTTAGGCTGAAACGAGGTTAAAATTTGGGCTAAAGTTTAGGTCGAAACGAGGGTGTAAATATAGCTTTGGATGAACAAAATAAAAATGAACGTACAATGAAAGAAGCAAAAAATCAAATTCTGCAATAATATACTTTTAAACCAATTTCACCAATTACGAAATTCTTGAGTCATCCTTAAACGTCATATTTTACGCATACATCCGGTTTCTTTCACCAGTACGACCGCCTCTATGTGCTGCGTCAAAAAAAAAAAAAAAAAAAAAAAGAATAAAAAAAATCAAGTCACTTTCTACACGGATCTCTCGCGGAAAAAAATCAACATATTATTCGAAAGCCGAGGCACTGCCAATCCGCGGCTCGTGAATTCATGTCAATGACCAGCGCGTAAAATCCCATAATTTTGTTATTGCATATACTGCCATCCCATGAGAACGAGAGTGACGTCTTTTTTTTCTCAGTAAAACAATAATATCGTTTCGAAAAAAAAGATATTATTATTTTTTATTTTATATTATAAATTAATCAGTCAAATTTAAAATTTTTATTAGTTATGAATAAATGAAATAATTTATAATCTTAATGAATTAATTTTTATCTTATTTATAATTAATGAATTGAATCAGACTAATTAAAAATTTAATTAATCATCAATCAATAAAATAATTTATAATTTTGACAAATAGCTCCGTGCAAACTTTATGAAAATAAATAATAAAATAAAGAGATGTCTGTGAATGAATTTCGCGCGATGAGTACATATTCTCGTAAAGAAAATCGAGAACCGTCATGAGGCAGCTTTTCTATCCACATTTTTTTTTCTTTTCTCCCACTTACGTCTCTTCGCAGACGACAACCCGCATACGAACGAAATTTCAACGTATCTCGACCAGCTGATTAAAGCCCGAATGACTTTTTTACGGATGCCCTAAATCAATTTTTTTAATTTTCGCAAATTAAGAAAAAAAAATGATATTTTATGATACATAATATATTACAAAAAATAATATCATAAATGATATTATGACATTTTACCAACACTTTTGTAATTTTTTTCAAATATTAAATATATTTACAAAAATTCCAAAAGTATTAAAAATTAATTCACATTAATTTCCATATATTAAAGGATACTTTTATAACTTTTTTTTCAAATACCTCTCGATATATTTTTTCTTATGCGTATTTTTTTTTGTGCCATAAACGGCGTTGCAACTGCAAATGGCCCATTTTACGAGATGCACACACACTGCAACATTGGGTAATTGCAGCGGGAAAAAAAGTATCTCTTGGGCATATAATTTCAGGAAGTAGGCAATTTGCTTTTCGAGGGAAAAAAAAAATTACGTGCTCATTATGA
This sequence comes from Rhorus exstirpatorius, assembly GCA_963564615.1. Taxonomy (NCBI): domain Eukaryota; kingdom Metazoa; phylum Arthropoda; class Insecta; order Hymenoptera; family Ichneumonidae; genus Rhorus; species Rhorus exstirpatorius. Next base: position 10,518,608 of record OY751322.1, on the reverse strand, counting down.
TATATTTTTACACGATGGTATATTGCGCGTGTAATAAATATTATAATATTTATTTATATTCAAAGACGAAAAAATAAATTTCAATTCAAAATTCGTCACGGTGATTTTGATTAGAATTAAAAAAAAAAAAAAACGAATATGAATCTATTTTCTGTGGTATATTTACCACGTACTGTTGATTTCTGCTCTCGTTAAAAATCGTGTTGCTTTCAGATATTTATGAGTGGTCACGAAGTGTGGTACTACACACGCACACACACACACATATCAATGTGTGTATGTATAATATATATATTAGTCATCATATCTTTCTACGTTCCTCGACGCCTATAAAATATTAGAAATTGCTCGCGAGTCCAGCAGCACCACCACCACACAGAGATCGTATGAAACTCGCAGCTTGTCCTATTTTACACCCTATATATAGCCAAGTTTTAGTGACGCATGCTGTGGCTTCTTCTCCGGCATTCTTAGCAACGCAATTCATTGACGAAGTAATAAAAAAAAGATAAATAGCAATCGACTATAAAATCAAACGAAGAATATAAAAAAATTGTAAAATTCTAAAAAATGAGTTTTCTAATTTTCTTTTTTCTTCAAATAGAATTTTTGAGTTTTCGATGAAATCTTCGAGTGTTTCGTGCTCAGCGGTAAATTTCCCAACCAAAAAGGCCGTCAATCATATTTCAAAAGAATTTTTAATTTTTCGTACATTTTTCAGAAATTTGAAATTATGAAAAATTTTACACGGCCATAACTCCGCTCCCGTTGGTCCGATTATAATTTATTCGGGGTGTTTTGAAAACCCAGAAATCTGACTCAGGGAGTAAAGTGAGATTCATCACGATAAACAAATAATCATGAGCACGAGAGCAATTTGAAAAAATCATCGAATTGGAAAAATTCATTTATGGGGTCCGTTGTGAAATTTTCATTGTTTCAAGACCCTTCATTGTTTTATTCATGAGAAAGGCTGCGTTGATAAATGGTGTCGGGGAATTCCCGGGACGAAACATTCGTTATATATATGTACATAGATGTACAGCGAACGCAGCCGACAAAACAGCGCCAAGCGGAGGCGTAGTTTCGTCATTCTACTTTCGCCTAACCGCATTAGCCGTGAAAGTGTCACGAAATCGCGCGGTATTCGCGTTTCTTACGTACATCCATACAACGAGTTGAGTTTTATGGAAAGTTTTTACTGAATAAAAGAAAAAAAAAACAATCTTATCGCATAAAAAATAATAGTGAAAATTCACTGGGCAGGAAAACTTTTATAATTTTATTTTTCTGTACTCGACAATTCGTCAAAAATGATAATTCCAAAATGAAATATCTACGACTAATTTCATAGGCTAATATTACGAAAAAAAAAAAGTCTCAAGAGCCTTTTATAATCGAGTTTAAAGAATAAATATTGGGCATGGAACGGAGAGATAATACCGTTAAGTCTGCCCCGTTACCGCCTCGAGAAACGTGTTCCCCACGTTGCTGTGAGCGAGCAAGAGTGCCCGATGTACACGCAAAAGTCAATCCCTCCCCTCTCTCTCTCTCTCTCTCTCTCTCTCTCTCTCTCTCTCTCTCTCTCTCTCGCTCTCTCACTCATCGTCTTGAGTGTAGGAACAGTTCATATGACGTTTCATTCGTGCCCCGCGGCTTTAAAGATCCGTTCATATATACAGGTGCCTCTGGCTTTAATTGTTGATATATATATATATATATATATATATAAACTTGAAAGGTCAGCCGAGGACGCGTACAGCGAGAATGTGCCGGGCATTGAAATTTCTTGAAAAAGCCGACAACATTCCAGTGAATTTTAGCACTCAGAGAACTCAAAATATCACTCAAATAAAGAGTCAGGAAATAAAATGGAGACTTGAGAGTGCACTTAAATGTATGCTCAAGTATGCACTTAAATGTACACTCAAATCACTCAAGTATGGGCTAAAATCACTCAAATATGCACTTAAATCACTCGAGTATAGGCTCAAATCACGCAAATGTGCGCTCAAATCACTCAAGGGCGCACTCAAATGTACATTTTAATGAATCAAGAGTGCACTCGAATTATACTCGAGTGTACACTCAAATCACTATAAATCATATATGAATTTTAATAAAATTTTATCCGATTGTAAATCGTTATTTTTATTTTTGTGAAAAAAAAAACCACGCGTTTTTGACGTTTCGAAATGGAATTTGTGAGTTTCACGGAGAATCCCTTGCAAATATCACGTGATCAGCGGAAAAAAAATACATCGATGCATCGTTCTAAACGAAATTTGATGAATCCAAAATTTTGTTTCTTTGAATTTTTGCGAAAAATGAATAGGTTTTTCGAAAATCGCTGTAACTCTTCTCCCCGGAAGAGTTGAAACTCCTATTCGGTGCTCGTTCTTTCCGCAATGAATATGTCGAATAGCCACCGGTATAAGACATAACCCAGTAATGAGATATTACATTTCAATGGACCAAACACTTGCAAGTATACTCGTTTCTCAAGCAAGTTTCGGTTCACCTACATTCTCACGCTTCTCGTTGCATATATATATATATATGCAACGATCTCGTGCACACTCGCCGAGTTGTACTATACCATACGACAACTCGTGAGGGAAATATATACGTATGCCGGTATAGTGGATGTGAAAAAAAAGAAAAAAAAAAAGTTACGCATTGTAACGCGAGAAGTATCAGTAGGCCTGATAGACTTCCGTACCGATGAAGGACGAGACACACGATGGTTTATATTTACTGCAACTAAAACCGTAAGCATTGTGATATATATGTATTATCTTCATTGGCGTGAACGCGCTCTCTCCTAGCCCTGGCACATGCCGAACGCACCCATGTTTACGTGTGTATTTAGATCTTGAATCGCGATAAAACGTGGGCAAGGGTGGGGGAAAGAGCCAGAGCGTATGAGAGAATGGGAGAGCCGAACGACGGCACAAGACGCGCGAGAATCGTTACACGAGTGCTTGGACAAAAATATTTATATATCCCCGCAGCTACTCGTGTATACTTTTTATCCTTTTTGGACGAAATTTTATTAAAAAAAAAAGCTTCTCGTCTATTTTGAATTTTCATTACTTTTGGGCCAACTATAGTTGGATCCGAGTACGAGCCCAAGGAAAGAGCTTTTTATTATCGATCTCTGACGAGGAAAAATCTATACTAAATCAGAAGCCACAGTTCTGGTAGACAGAATTATCCAGAACTATGCTACGCATCAGGAGGAAAGTTGACCGAATAAATTTTTCAAAATAAACTCTTAAAAAAAATCGATCTATTTTTTTCTCGGCTAACAAGGCGGAAAGCTTCCCTGGTATAATAGGCTCGTTCTCGAGAATGTGTTTTTTTTTTTAGATTAGCACTGTACGTATAGACACGAAGAGAAATGAAGAAAAATTCCGTATTATTCCCTGACTCGCGTGGCAATTATCCCGAGCTTTATATAGTCCCGCGAAATCGCGTCGTGCATGTACCGTAAGCGTTAATTAGTAATTAGTGATGAATCGTTGAATAGCGTGAATTTAACGAGCGAAGCAAGCGCTCCTTCCCCGTTCTCTATGCCCCGCGAGTTTTGCACGATAAAACGTTTTTTTTTTCCAAATTTTTTTTATTTTAAATCATACCAGCGTGATCGACGAGATGATCGATGAATCGATCAGCTGATCGGTCAATTGAGCTCGAGTTCTTTTCAAAACACTACACAATCAAACCCGTTTTTTAATTTTTTTTTTCATTTTATTAAACCCAAGTCAATTTATGGCCATTTAAAATTTTCATATTTTTCGGGTTTGGGACAAAAATGCTGAAGAAATTTTACATTCATTTTTTTCCCCTTTTTTTTCGTCATTACTCAATGAGTTTGAGAGGCATTTTGGTACGGAAATTTACCGCTGATTACGAATCTCGTCGAGTTTTGGCGAGAGGGCGAGAAAATTCGATGTGAAGATGCGAAAAAGGAAGAAAAAATTAAATTAAAAAAAAAAAAAAAAAAAAAAAAACAACGGAAGTGACACAGTGGCCCATACTTACACGTGAGAATATGAGAGGGACCGCAGAGACGCGCGAAACCGTTAGTAAATTCTCCTCTGCCTCGCGATGCTGTGGTATGCATAAAAATGGCATTCACGGGGTTATGTGACATGGCGCACTGACTCATTGTAATATAGTTTACCGGGATACCGTTAAGGGGGCGCCTTCGTACGTATGCATTATTCAATCAAATGCATATACACTACACATTAAAGTTTCTTGTTTTTTTTTTTTTTTTTTCTTTTGCAACACTGTACCTCTCGTTATACAGATAATTCGAAACACGATTTTCGAGAAAATGTTATATCTCGCGAGTCAAGACATTATTCTTGAACCACATCGCCTACGATGAATAGTAATTTTACTCACGGATTTTGCCACTCTATGAATAAACCAAATTCTATGAATAAACCAAATATTACGGAATAAACCAAAGGGCTCTCCCAAGTCTACTTGGGATGTTTTCAATAAATTAATAAATGCGTGAGTGAGTGGATGAGTAAGTGAGTGAGTGAATCAACGAGTGGATGAATGATTGGGTAAATGAGTCAGTGAATAATGGGTGAATTGGTGTGTGAGTAAATAAATAAATGAGTGAGTGAGTGAGTGAGTGAGTGAGTGCTTTAATGGTTGAGGGAATGAGTTAATAACCGTGAGCAAATGAGCGAATTAGTGAGTGAATGAATAAATGCATGAGTGAATCATTCATTGATTAAGTAAATGAGTAAGTGAATGCTTTAATGGCTGAACGAATTGATTGAGTAAATGAGCGAGTAAATGGTTGACTGAGGGTATGAATGAATGGACGAGAGAATCGTTGAATAAATGAGTACATCAGTAGGAAGTGAGTGAGAATGCTTGAATGGCTGAATGAATGAGGTGAGTAAATGAGTAAATCCGTGAAAGATCAAGTATGAGTGTGTGTGTGGATGAGTCAGCAAGGAGTTAAATTAATTGGTGACTGTTAATAGAGTAAATGAGTGAAAGATTCAATGAATAAATGAGTGACTTAATGAATCACTGAGTGAGCGAATGAATAAATGGTTGAGTGAATTATCGAGCAAATGAGTGAATACGTGAGAAAATGAGTGAATAACGTGAGTAAATGAGCAAAGAAACGGAAACATGAGTGAATGAATCACTGAGTAAGCGAACGAATAAATTGGTGAGTGAATTATTGAGCAAATGAGTGATATGAGTAAATATGTGAGTAAATGAGTAAAGGAGGGGAAACATGAGTGAATGAGTGAATAAATAAATAAACAAATAACTGAATTTGTGCTCGACTTTCACCTAAATAATTTTTTCGTATATGGTTCAGCCATATCCACAAGAGAAATCGGGCTATTGTTCCTTCACTCAGCGGCTCATCGTCGAAACACATATCGGCCAAGGAGGAAGAAAAAAAAATCTTCTTTCCATCTATTATGCATGCTAGGCGAGCACAGAGAGATAGAGAGCCCCTTAGGCTTATCACATCATTTCTCGTGCCAAGCAGCAGCAGAGTAGATGATTATATAGAACGTGCATATATATATATATATATATGCACGTATATATATATACACATATATATATATATATATATATATATATACAATGCAATGATATAGAATAACACGTAGCAAGCTCGATGAATTCGTTATGCTCCAACGAAGATTGACGATCGACTTGTACTGACTCACTGGAGCAAATCCTGCCACCCCATCACAAATTATTCTCGCGAGCATATATATCAATTTTTGAATTTTGAATTTAAAAAATGTAGAGCCATAGATTTTTGATCCAATAAATTGAAATTGTAACTTACGCGACGTTTATTTGTTGTTTTTTTTTCTCTGTATCTTAAAAAACATTTTCGATTTCCGTTCAAGGTGAACTCAATTAGCGATAATTGGTACTTACACGGTAAAATAGACGTTCCTATACTAGTATGTGTTTTATATATAATATATATGCACGTGTCTCTTCATTTCTCGCGATACACATTGTGTTGGTGAGATTGACGATTCGAGCTATACCGGGGTAAGCCTGTCCTTCTGGTTTAATGTTTTATCAACAGGGAGTGGACTTTATTGGCGTTGAAGATGGCAAAAGAGCCAACGGAGAGTGCACCTTTGCACGTACGTGCGTGGATATACAATGTGTGCTCACAACGTCGCCGGAGTAAAGTGCTCTTGGCCTTCTAGTCATATATATGTATTGAACTCGACTTCGCGCAAGGAGTCACTGAACGCACTGGCACCCGTGTCGTTCTCTATTCGTTCGGATCAAATACTAGTTACCATTTCTCGCTAAATAGTTATATAACTATTGAAATTCAACAGTGCCTATTCCATGAAGGCAGTCATAATTACTCGTAATAAAAACGATTTCAATGGGTAATTTTATTACACTGTATTGAAATAGGACTCGCGACTATCAATGATCAACAAAATATTTGGAATAGTCACTATTGGGATTCATATTTAATGACTCAAATTTAATAGTGAAGATCGACCAATAATTTTTGTTTGTAAGATAAATAGCAGCTATTTGGAAGAAAAGCTCTACTGATATTTATTATCTCTCGCTAATAGTTATAACTATTTATATTCAATAGTAACTATTCCCAAGGGAAATTATAACTATTCGAAATAAAAACTATTCCAAAGGGTAATTACTATCTTCTGGAATTGAATTAGGACTTGGGACTATTGATGACCAACGAACTATTCGGAATAGTCACTATTCTGATCCAAAAATTACTATTCGAGTTCAAAACAGACTATTGATCAAATAATAGACTTTTTCTGGAAAAAAAATAAAAGCCATTCGAAAGAAAACACATCGATTACTATTACTATTACGATTACCATTACTATTATAATTACTATTCCTATTATAAAGAGACTATTGATCGAATAATAGACTTTTTCTGGAAAGCAAATAAAAGCTATTCGAAAGAAAACATATCGATATTACTATATAATAGTGATGGCTATTCAATAGTAACTATTCTTAATAACAAATGTACCTGTTCGAAATAAAAACTATCCCAATGGGTAATAATTGTTCTCAATAAACTAGGACTTGGGGCTATTAATTATCAGTAGTATCTATTCGGAATAGTCACTATTGGAATCAAATAGTAACCATTTAAATTCAATAGTATCTGTTGATCGAACAATAATTGTTACTTCCGTAAAGGAAATAATAACTATTTGGAAAAAAGCCTAGTAATAGTTACTATTTCTTTCTAAAAGTGATAACTATTGATTGTAAATAGTAACTATTCTTGCGGACGATTATAAGTACGCGAAATAAACAAATTTTCAATATGTACTGTTTTTCTCAGTAGGTTAGGGCTATGAATTTCCAATGGCAATTATTCAAGTTCAATAGTAACTATTGATACAACAATACTTGTTACTTCCGTAAGAGAAATAATAACTATTTGGAAGAAAAGCCTAGTATGGTATGAGTTCTTACACCGACTCCCCTGAAGGTTGCGGGCTCCCAACACCATCTAAACTTGGTCTCCTCTCGTATCCGTTTGTCCCCGGTTCGAGCCCCCGCTGCCGGAGCTTGCCGCGCACCTGCTAGATGTCAGCACCCGGGACAGAAACAGTCGTAGTTCGTACGCCCTGTTTCTGAAGCTAGTCCGAGCCCGTTGTGCTTTCATCAGCCGTGCTACGGCATCGGGAATCGAACCCGAGACATCTTCCCAGCCTTTCGGTCACCACACCAAGGCGCTGGTTTCCTTTGGACCTACTAGTTTTTTAGGTGGGTCCCGAACCACCGGAGTCACAGAAAAAGCACTTAAAAAATTATTCCATTGGTGCCAACAGTGGGAATCGAACCCGGCAACACCGCGCGCCACAGCGTGCGAGCCGAGCACGCTACCCACTGCGCTACTGCTCCCTTAAGAAAAGCTTAGTAATCGTAACTATTTCTTTCCAACAGTGATAACAGTGATAACTATTGATTGTCAATAGTAACTATTCTTAAGGACAATTATAAGTTATAAGTACTCGAAATAAAAACTAATTCAATAGCTACTATTTTTCCTAGTAGGTTAGGGCTATGAATGTCCAATAGTAACTATTCGGAACAAGTAATTTTACTTCGAATTAAAACCTCGATAAAACTATTCCAACAGTTGAAACTATTTGGAATAAGAACTATTCCATATCTATTACTTTCAATAAGTTCACTATTCTCGTTGAATTATATTATTCGAAATAAATGTCACTAATAGTTACTATTACCCTCTAATAGTAATAACTATTTAAATAGTACCTATTCAAGTTCAATGCAGTAACTATTCATTGACAAAATATGTATTTTTTCTCCCCGTGAATAAAATAATTAAAGTTTCGAATAAAGACCATTCCAATATCCGCTAGTGGCCGGCTCAATTGACAATTTTTTATTTATAACTAATGGCATTAGCTGTACGGTATTATTATTTTTTTTAACTCCGCCGTCGACTGTTCGATTCAACGTAGAAACTTTCTAACTCAATTAAAAACTCCCAATGTATCGAGACCCTATTAACCGTTAAAAATAGTTGACAAATTAATGTTAATTACTTTTCTCGATTACACGTACAATACAACAATCGCTCATCTCGCTTTCGATTACGTGCGTGTGAGTGGATATCGCCACTCCTCCTGCCACGTATGCAATCACTCCTTTCTTTTATTACGTCTCGCACACGCACAGACACAGTTACGCTCCACACATCCTCAACGTCGAATAGATTACGAAATTTCGGTAGTAAAGGCACATATATTTACTGTTATAACACCGTAAATGGAATGAAGAAATTTTTTTTTCTTTCGTCATTTTTTTTTATCATCTCCAACTCTTTTCGGGCAGGTGTGAGTATGTGGTCAATGTGTGTGAAAGTCATTCGATCTCATGAATTAACATTTCGTTTTTGGGGCCAATGATGACCGGAATTTTTTCGATGCCATTGAACTTTTCTATTTTCGTTGTTTCGAATTTTTCGGATTTTTAATAACAATCAATTTTCATTCACAAATTTTACTCGAATCAAAGCTTGAATGAAATTCACTAATAATAATAATAATAATAATAATAATAATAATAATAATAATAATAATAATAATATCGAGGATAATCTTTTTTTTATGGAATATTGAGGGCTCGTAGGTCACGACCATTATATTGAACTAGCATGTGAATATTTTCACCCTACTTTCAGCTTATTTTCGCCCTCCCTTCAGCCTGAATCTCACCCTAATTTTTACGTAAATTTTTAGGTTGAATTAACGTTGACTTTATCTCTTTATATATAAATTTTTTCGATTTACAAAATCGACCATTTTTGCTATATGGAAAATATCTATATTAGGCAGAAGCATATTTTACGAAAAATTTTAAATTTTTTTTCCTGTGGCAAAGCACAAGAATGAAAAATCTGAATTAATTCACCGACATTCTTTGACCCTTTGAGCAAATCCCTAAATTTTTTTTTTTACAGAAAATTCGTTCGATCGAATTGTCTCGGTATGCCACATATATTTATATTTTTTTTTTTCTCATACGCACATTCACGCGTCAAGCTGGACTCCTCAATTCCGGGCCCCGTAAAGAATGTCGAGCCACCACACGGGGACCGGCGACGAGGTACCGTTTCTCATCGAGAGACACGATCGAACGTCGACGCTGCTGCAATTTTTTTCCCTCCTTTATACCTTTCATTCCTCCCATCTATCGCTCTCTCTCTCTCTCTCTCTCTCTCTCTCTCTCTCTCTCTCTCTCTCTCTCTCTCTCTCTCTCTCTCTCTCTCCGTGCCTGTCTTTCTCCATTATACACAGGGCATTCTGTACAAAATTGATGAAATTTTAATCTTACCTTTTTATTAAACTTTTTTTTTTAATTCAACCGTTATTATTATGATTATAATTATATTTTTTTTAATATAAGTACCTTGAACCTCGTTTCTAAATCGAAAAAAATTATGAAAAATGCTGAAATTGTTTTCAGCTTTTTGCACAGATGAAACAAATTTTATTTGTTAGTTTATTACAAAAAATAAAATTTAAAAAAAAATCCCCAAAAAAGTGTGATGAATTTCGTTTTGAGAGGGTCGAAGTAAGAATTTTCGATTAAATTGTCATTGAGTGCCCTGTATGCGTGAGCATTCGTTCACCTGCCCTTCCGCATGCCCTCTTCGAGCACTCGCACGAGCGAGCGTCCGAAGCAAAAGCGACCGTCGTTGCTCGATCACGTTTTCTTTTTCCATCACAAAGTACCAAGATCCCGCTTTGTATATATGTATACATGGCTTCACTCGTATCGCACGCCAGCTTCAATTTAAGCACTTCCATAACTTTCGAAATATCGAGAAACAATGACTCACAAAATTAATTAATAACTTTGGGCATCGGAGTGAAAAATTTCCATTGACTCAATGATGAATCGAATGGGGGCTACGGATTATATCGCTGGTTTTTCATTGAAAAATTCACTCAGATTCACTCAATTTTGAGTAAATCATGATTAACTCAAACCCAATATTTTGAGTTAATTGTATTTCGATCCGGTTAACTCAATTCCAAGTTAATTGCAATTTACTCTTGTTCACTCGATGTCGAGTGAATTATTGGGGCTGTACTCGAGTTCACTCATCGTTGAGTTAATTATTTTTCACTCGTGTCCCCTCAGTTTTTAGTGAATACGAGCGTAATCCACCAAGACTGACGGGTCACGAGTTAAAAATAATTAACTCAACGATGAGTGAACTTGAGTACCTGATCATTCGCTCGAAATTGAGCGAACAAGAGTGAATTCACTCAAATTCACTCCACTTTGAGTGAATTCGTGTTCACTCACTTCTGAATGAATTAAAAATTTGCCTTGAGTAAATTATAATTCACGAAAATTCACTCAATTTTAAGTGAAACTCACTCAACATTTGGCGTATCACGCTTCACCAATTTAAAATTCAATTTGACGTATATTCGTTGAATAAAAAAATTTTTTTTTTTTTCAATGTTACAGGTGTCAAGTCGATACAGAACGATCCAACGTCCTCGAGATTAGATCAGGACGAGTTTATCCTGAGTGCAAGCTCTTATGCGGGCCCCGTGAGGACCTCGTCGTTGGGGCACAGCGACGAAGTTCTAAACTTTCGTACGAGTCAGCCTGCGCTGAGTCTCGAGAGTTCGAGGAACATCGAGAGTCAGGAAAAGGACTACGAGCATTATACGTTCAAAGTGACGAATCCGGATGAGTCGCTGGATGCACTCACGTCATCGAAGCACGTTGAACATTTCGATGGAAATAACATCGAGGTTAAACCCGCGGATTATTACAGGTACGAGGCACGGATTTTCGGATATGAAGAGAAATATTCTCGAGTCTTTGAGTTACCATGTTTGAGTGCTTGAGGAAGCCGTTTTTTTTTTTTTTTTTCAAATAGATTTTTCGTAAACATATTCGAGTATGTTCGTGAAAGTATTTGAGTTCTCTGGTCAGAGACATTTGGATAATTGAGTAAAATACGTTTGGGCATTTTTTTTTAATAGCGAACACGGTTGAGTGTTTGAGGGAACCTATTTTTTGAGTACTCGAACGAATACTTTTGAGGGTTTCAGTGAACATATTTGATTGTTCGAATAAAACTGTTGCAGTGTTCGAGTGAACATATTCGAGTGCTCGAATTAACGGGCAATCGAGGAAACGTGCTTGAGTATTTGAGTGAAATTCGTGAGTCTCCGATCGAACGCTTTTGAGTATATTTTTGAGCGATCATTCATGAGTTTTCGAGTCAACACACTTGAGTGTCTAATTGAGCAAATATTCGTGAATCTCTGGGTGCAAATTTTTTTTAATGTACTCGATTCAACATTTGTGAGTTTCTGAGTGCACTTCGAGTCAACCCTTGTGAGTTTCTGAGTGCAATTTTTTGAGTGATCGAGTATTCATTTCTTCACATCTTTTGAACGATTTTTGTTCGAAAATTCGAAATATCGATAATGAAATCGAAACGAAATGCTCGGAAATAATGTTTTTTTTTTTTCTTTTCGCTTTTTTTTTTTCTTATTTTCGTATAGAATCACACCCACGAGAAGCGATGAGCTTTCGGGGGAAGGACAGGGGGCTCCGCAGGGACGAGATCTCTCGTCGGGGCCCCGTCAGCCGGTCGATACGATGCATCACCAACGAGATCGTCATCGCGAGAATACGATGAGAAAAGCGCGTCAAGAAATACCGAGGATCTATGAGGATCGTTCGGAAACAACGCCGATCCTACAGACCGCTGCGCCCGGCACCAACAGACAGGCCAATCCCGATATACAGGACATTATAACGGGAATCGTAAAATTGTTGAATGGCAACGTCAACGTTGCAGCAAACACCGTAAGACCCCACAAACCCGTACAAGCCACGAGGTAAACAATATTTTGTTAATTATTTTGAAAAATTGTTCTTTTCAACGAAAATAATGATTTTTTAATGAAAAAAAAAATGATTTTTTAACTAAAAAAAATGATTTTTTTCTAAAAAAAAAATGATTTTCTTGAATGTTTTTTTTTTTTTTTTTTTTTTAATTTTAAAATAGAATAAACAATCGTGGTCCACCGAGAATTTCCGATATGCCACCATTGCCACCGGACTTCGATACACCGGGAATGAATCCACCACCGCGGCCACCTCCCGATCATCCCTATCCGTTTGAAAAACCACCCGCCCCGGACAGACCGTCGATCAATCAATTGCCACCCGAGAGACCGGTCAGGCCGTTTATCAATGGATTACCGCTGTCCGAGACAATTGTGCCACAGGGAAATCGGCCCTGGAATCGACCCTACAGACCAGGTGCGAAAAAAAAAAAAAAATACTAACAATTTTCCCCTTTTCGCGAAAGAATTTTAAGGGTGCGGGGTCTTTCCAGGCGAAATTCTTTGTTTATGGTAAAAACGAGGTATTTTTTTGATTAAATCTCCTACTTTGAACAAAAATTAATACATATTATTGTCGCTATCATTGTCATGCAAATTATAATTTTTTTTACGCGAATTTTCCAGTAAAAAAAAAAATTATTAATTTTTTTTTTAAAACAAATTACAAATTTTTGGAAACAAAGTTACGAATTTTTTTTTTTCCGAAAAATTGTGCATTTTTTTCGAGCAATCAGGCGGTACTAGACGTCCTATTCCACCCTACAAGCCAATGCCAGCCCAGGAGATGACTTTTCACGAGAACGAATCCGAGGATTATGAAAAACCAAATCGTCAAAATTATAAAAAACCGGCGGTTATCGCGAATCACGATAACGATGCTGATTTGGAAAAACAAACGGATGAAAATGTGACGACCGAGAGTCATCGTGATACGAGCGATAAAATTATTCATTACGGTACGACGACTACGACTACGACTACGACGACGACGACGACGACGACGACGACAAGACCGAGCGTCGAAACGACGAAAAAGTCACAAAAGTACAAGCCAGCATTGAAGGATGAAAAAATCATAGCCGATAATACACTGATACTCGGGTCTGATCCACGACCATTTCCCATACCCGATCACGGGACGAAAGATGAAAATTTCATGGCCCGACCGTCGCAAAATTCTCAACGACCGGTCATACCGATCGAGGCGGACTTTGACATTGACGGAACGTCGAATTTTAATTCACGACCGCAGGAAGCATCGGTAAAATTTACGACTCGGCCTGCCAGCGATTATGACGAAGGTAACGAGGCCGTGAAAACGAAAATACGAAAAATAACGAGCCCGAGCATGGGAACAATGACGACACTCAAGATCGAGACGAGCTCGTCGATACAGATTATCGAGCCAACGAGAGTAACGACGAGCGCGGTGATACGACCGACGAGCGTGAGACTCGAGAACAATGACGAGAACAATGAGAGAACAGCGATGAGTAGCGTTACGAGCGGGACGATGAGCGCGATCGAGCTCGAACCGTCGCGCGAAATGATCGTGGAAAGCCCTGCGTCGATTTCATCCACGACGCAGAGCTTGACGACGATTACGAGCAGCGTGGAAAAAATTGCTATACCAAATCGTACGAGGATAGCGGAGAGCTTTGCGAATAATCGTGAAACGACCGAGCGTTATTCGTATCGTCCGAGACCGGGTATCGTGCTCGACGATACGCTGGATTATACGGGAAGTCCTGGTCTGGCGACTCAGAGGCCATACGCACCACCGAGACATCCGCAGATCGGTGATATATTCGACGTTACGGTATCGGCGATTCAAGGACCCGGTGGTGGCTCAGGTGAGTTTTGACAGATTTTTTAATATCTTTCATTGAAAGAAATGACGATGAGGAGTATCGTAGTTTAAGGGAGGGGAAAAAAATGATTATTCGTAAAAAAAAATGAATTTGAAACGATGAAGGCACTCAGAGGCACTCAGAAACACTCAAAAGTATTCAGGAGTACTCTTAAACGTTCGGGCAGGCCAGAGGACTCGCAAAGTTCGAAACGCCGTGACTCTAGCTCGAAGGCACTCAAATGCACTCAAAGACACTCAAATACTGTAAAATAAGCCTTCAGAGGCCCTTACGACCGTTCAAAAGTAGTCAGGAACGTTCGAAAGCGTTCACAATCGTTCAGGCGTGAGACACCACTCGCGACATTCAAACTTTATCATTGTCACTCGAAGGCACTCAATATTGATCGCAAAGGTTCAGGCAAGCCAGGGGACTCGCAAAGTTCAAAACGCCGTAACTCTAGCTCGAAGGCACTCAAAGACACTCAAAACACTCAAAAGTATTCTGGAGTACCCTTAAACGTTCGGGCAGGCCAGGGGACTCGCAAAGTCCGAAACGCCGTGACTCTAGCTCGAAGGCACTCAAATGCACTCAAAGACACTCAAATACTGTAAAATAAGCCTTCAGAGGCCCTTACGACCGTTCAAAAGTAGTCAGGAACGTTCGAAAGCGTTCACAATCGTTCAGGCGTGAGACACCACTCGCGACATTCAAACTTTATCATTGTCACTCGAAGGCACTCAATATTGATCGCAAAGGTTCAGGCAAGCCAGGGGACTCGCAAAGTTCAAAACGCCGTAACTCTAGCTCGAAGGCACTCAAAGACACTCAAAACACTCAAAAGTATTCTGGAGTACCCTTAAACGTTCGGGCAGGCCAGGGGACTCGCAAAGTCCGAAACGCCGTGACTCTAGCTCGAAGGCACTCAAATGCACTCAAAGACACTCAAATACTGTAAAATAAGCCTTCAGAGGCCCTTACGACCGTTCAAAAGTAGTCAGGAACGTTCGAAAGCGTTCACAATCGTTCAGGCGTGAGACACCACTCGCGACATTCAAACTTTATCATTGTCACTCGAAGGCACTCAATATTGATCGCAAAGGTTCAGGCAAGCCAGGGGACTCGCAAAGTTCAAAACGCCGTCACTCTAGCTCGAAGGCACTCAAAGACACTCAAAAGTATTCTGGAGTACCCTTAAACGTTCGGGCAAGCCAGGGGACTCGCAAAGTTCAAAACGCCGTGACTCTAGCTCGAAGGCACTCAAATGCTGTAAAATAAGCCATCAGCGGCACTCACGACCGTTTAATAGTAGGCAGGAACGTTCGAAAGCGTTCACAATCGTTCAGGCGCGAGACACCACTCGCGGCATTCAAACTTTATCATTGTCACTCGAAGGCACTCAATATTGATCGCAAAGGTTCAGGCAAGCCAGGGGACTCGCAAAGTTCAAAACGCCGTCACTCTAGCTCGAAGGCACTCAAAGACACTCAAATGCTGTAAAATAAGCCATCAGAGGCACTCGCGACCGTTTAATAGTAGGCAGGAACGTTCGAAAGTGTTCACAATCGTTCAGGCGCGAGACACCACTCGCGCCATTTAAACGTTATCATTGTCACTCGAAGGCACTCAATATTGATCTCAAACGTTCAGGCAAGCCAGGGGACTCGCAAAGTTCAAAACGCCGTCACTCTAGCTCGAAGGCACTCAAAGACACTCAAATGCTGTAAAATAAGCCATCAGAGGCCCTTACGACCGTTCAAAAGTAGTCAGGAACGTTCGAAAGCATTCACAATCATTATTCATTCGCAAGATGCCACTCTCGACATTCAAACGCCATCATTGTCACTCGAAGGCAATCAAATATGCTCAAAAAAAATAACAAAGAAACTCATTAAACAGCACTTGCGAACACTCGATCACGCAAACAGACTCGCAAAGATTCGAATCCCATCACTGACACTCAAAGTCACCTAAACGCACTCACAGGCATTCGGACGAACGAACACAGGCTCAGAATCATGCAGAGGCATCCAAGAACGTTTCAACGCACTCTCAGACTTGTCATTTAATTTTTTTTCCATCAGGCGAAAGCGTGAGAGTTCCGGTAAACGTCCCTGGTAGCGACGTCATATTGACTACAGCTGTGGAGGGTCAAGGTTTCGTGAGTATTGACGGTAAAAGGACGTATCTTAATCTCTTCGATAACACGGATCAGACCAGCTCATCGACGAATCTTCCCCAGCCACAACCAACCAGGACGCAAGCTCCTCCGATTGTGGGCACTGGGTTGGTACCAATTTTCCAGCGATATAATAATTTCATCAAATCTGACTGATCAAAAATTAAAAAAAAAAAAAAAAAAATTTGACGTTTTCTTGAGTTTTCGCGTCCAATTTTTGACTTTACGGCGATAAATAGCCGTGCTTAGTAATCAACGACAAATTTCCGATCGAATAGAGTCCTGAAACGTATCAAAAGGCGAAAAAGAAAAATATTGGCCATTTAGCCATTTTTGAGTAACCTGAGAGTACCGAAATTTCAAACGCTCATAATTCTCCTCATATTCGGCCGATGCAGGCCTATAGGGGGTGTTTTGAAAACGCCGAGAGTCGACTCGAGGCTTGTCATACGTTTCATTGCGCTATCTCAATTTTTCATGACCTTTTCTGGACTTTGAAAATCGTCGTAAATTTCAAATATGGCCAAAGTCGATGGTCTGTCTTTGAAAATTTGTAAAAAAATTCAAAAAAAATCGTCGGCTCGTGAATCAAACGGCATTTTGAAGGTAAAACGATTAGGAAGAGAATGAGCAAAGGCTCGAGTCGCTGGGTTATGTATTTTAATGGTTATAAAAAATTTCGCGTACTCGTGAATTTTTTAAAAATCTTAATTAATTACTGCTATTAATAATCTTCGATTATTAATTCAATTACTGCTCTTAAGATACGCTGTACCACAGCCCGACGTTACGTCAGTGTCACCACGTCCAAATGGACCGCCGAGAAGGCCAACTTTTCATCGTCGACCCGCACAGCCTCCTGTCAGAATAGACACTTGTATAGTCGGCGATACGAGCACATGTGACTCGAGTCAGCACGAGGCATGTGCAACGATACAGGGCGTCTCGGCCTGCCATTGCAAGCCCGGCTACGCGAGACTTTTGCATACGTTGCCCTGTAAAAAAGTCGTCAGTATCGTCGTTTCGATAAGGGTCGATCGAATCTACGACTGGAAAGTCGTCTGGGATCAGGCTCTTGGTGACAAGGACTCGGAGTCCTATCAGACACTCGCCTACGAGGCAAACAGAGCGGTATTGAAAGATTTCTTTCATAAATTATTTATAATTTTTTTTAATAAAAAAAACTTGATTGTTTTTGTTTATTTTTATTTATATGATAAAAAAAACATTCTTTAAATGAATTTTTCGTCATTTTTTCATGAAAAAATTGTAGAAATTTTTTTTTTTTCTTCGCACTGTCTGACAGATCGAGTCAGCAATGTCGATGACACCGTTCTCTGACGAGTACATGGGTTCCTCGATCAATAGCGTATATCAGGGTGACGTTAGCCAAGGACAGGGTGGAGTTTTCGTCAATGCCACACTAAAGTTGACTTACGAGCCAAGAACCGCGAGACCATCGCTCGCCGGTGAACTACAGAGACATTTACTCGGTGTTATACATCGAAGAAACAATAATATTGGCAACAGTGCAGTTTACGTCGATAGCCCACCAGGATCGATCTCAAATTTGCAAGGTAAAGGACTTTTTTTTTCGAAAAACAAAAAAAAAAAATTCTTTCGATTTAGATCTTTGAAAAATTCAAGTACACAAGTATTAGTATATTGTTTAGCGAGCGAGAAAACGGTCGTTTGCACGCCGAGTATGAAGTTGAGCACCAAGACGATGCCGAGGTGTTCTCAACTTCATACGAGGCGCAAACGATCGTTTTCTCCGAGGTGAACATACTATTTTTTACAACAGCGGAGCGAAAAAAGCGAGTTTACCGAGCGAGAAAACGGTCGTTTGCACGCCGAGTATGAAGTTGAGCACCGAGGCGAAGCCAAGGTGTTCTCAACTTCATACGAGGCGCAAACGACCGTTTTCTCCGAGGTGAATATTTTTTACAACAGCGGAGCCAAAACAGCGAGTTTACCGAGCGAGAAAACGGTCGTTTGCACGCCGAGTATGAAGTTGAGCACCGAGGCGAAGCCAAGGTATTCTCAACTTCATACTCGGCGTGCAAACGACCGTTTTCTCCGAGGTGAATATTTTTTACAACAACGGAGCGAAAAAATCGAGTTTACCGAGCGAGAAAACGGTCATTTGCACGCCGAGTATGAAGTTGAGCACCAAAGCGAAGCCGAGGTGTTCTCAACTTCATACGAGGCGCAAACGACCGTTTTCTCCGAAGTGAACATACCATTTTTTACAACAGCGGAGCGAAAAAAGTGAGTTTACCGAGCGAGAAAACGGTCATTTTCACGCCAAGTATGAAGTTGAGCACAGAGGCGAAGCCGAGGTGTTCTCAACTTTATACGAGGCGCAAACGACCGTTTTCTCCGAGGTGAATATTTTTTACAACAGCGGAGCCAAAACAGCGGGTTTACCGTGCGAGAAAACGGTCGTTTGCACGCCGAGTATGAAGTTGAGCACCGAGGCGAAGCCAAGGTGTTCTCAACTTCATACTCGGCGTGCAAACGACCGTTTTCTCCGAGGTGAATATTTTTTACAAAAACGGAGCGAAAAAATCGAGTTTACCGAGCGAGAAAACGGTCATTTGCACGCCGAGTACGAAGTTGAGCACCAAGGCGAAGCCGAGGTGTTCTCAACTTCATACGAGGCGCAAACGACCGTTTTCTCCGAGGTGAACGTACTATTTTTTACAACAGCGGAGCGAAAAAAGCGAGTTTACCGAGCGAGAAAACGGTCATTTTCACGCCGAGTATGAAGTTGAGCACAGAGGCGAAGCCGAGGTGTTCTCAACTTTGTACGAGGCGCAAACGACCGTTTTCTCCGAGGTGAACATTTTTTACAACAGCGGAGCAAAAACAGCGAGTTTTC
This sequence comes from Rhorus exstirpatorius, assembly GCA_963564615.1. Lineage (NCBI taxonomy): Eukaryota > Metazoa > Arthropoda > Insecta > Hymenoptera > Ichneumonidae > Rhorus > Rhorus exstirpatorius. The sequence goes on along the minus strand of OY751322.1, from coordinate 10,499,228 downwards.
ATCCGCAAACGAGGACCGGCAATCGACTGGTTTCCATCCTCGTTTGCGGATGGAAACTCGCCGTTTTCGCTCCGCTGTTGTAAAGAAATTTTTTTCCAAACTTGGATTTTTTAAAAATTATATTGTGTTCTGTTGGAATTTTTTCTAAGCACAGATTTAGCGAAATTCAAATTTGTTTTTCTAATGCAAGCACATTATGATTAAATTTTGACTCTTTATGAGACTGTATTTTATTTTATTGCAATTCTCATCAAGTCTTCTTCTAACTACCACTACTTTCTTCGTTGATTTATAATCAAATTATTTCTGAGTATTTTTTTTATTTTTGTTGAAATTGTTTTGGAAATTCTAAGTGAGTTTCTTTCAAATTAAAATTTTTCAAAATTCAAACTTGTTTTCTTGATGAGACTCCAATTATATCTGCATATCATTCGAACTTGGAAATTTCTAAATTGTAATTAAATACGAAATTCTCGATTCGAGAAATCCTCCAAGTATTTTCTTTTTTTTTTCATAAAAATACATTTTTGGCGCCCCTTTCGAATTGTAATTTGAAATAAATTTTTTCTATTCGTTCCAAGTACATTTTTAAAAATTCCAACCGAAATTCGAGCAAACCCACCAAGTACACTTTGTAAATTAGTTTTTCTCTACAGCCTAAGTATAGAGGGGGTTTTTTTTTTAAATTCAGACTCAAATTATATTCGCATATAATTCAATGAACTTGCCTCCAAGTACAATTTTTTAGGAAAACAAATTCTAAGTATGTTTTCAAAAATTCTAACCAAAGTTCGATCAAAAATTCCAAGTACACGTCTTTCATTAATTTTTCTCCAAAGATTAAGTATAGATTTTTTAAAATCCATACTCCATTTATATTTGCATATCATTCATTGTACTTGGAAATGTTCAAATTGTATGGAAATTCAAAATTTTCGAACCGAGAAACCCTCCAAGTACAATTTTTCATAAACAAAATTAATTCTCTTCCTCACCCCTGTCGAATCGTAATTGGAAAACAATTTTTTCTTACTTTCCAAGTACATTATCGAAAATTCCAACAAAATTTCCAAGTAAACCTATTCAATTGATTTTCCTCTAAAGTCCGAGTACAATTTTTTTTAAATCCAAACTCCAATTACTTTAGACTCAACTCATACTCGTACACATCGTTCACAGAACTTAGAAACTTCCAAATTCTTCTACCAAGTCCAAAAAAAAAAAAAACTGCCACTGAGTGAAAAATTTTCATAAAAATCAATCATTTCCCATCTTTTTTTTTTTTTTAATCTACGCTCAACTGCCGTCACGTTATTAAAAAATAAAATTAATAAAATAAAAAATGTTCTCAGACTTGGACGAGTGTGCCTCATCCGAATTGAACGATTGTCACTCATCTGCAAAATGTACAAACACCTGGGGTGGCTTTAATTGCGTCTGCAGTCCTGGATTCAAGGATCCGCACAGGGACGAGACTAACGAGGCGGGTAGATCGTGTTTATCGTGTCCATCGACACAGTGCAACAATCGCGGCACATGCTCGTATCAGGGCAATCAGATGCAGTGCTCGTGTACCGGAAATTATTATGGCGCACAGTGCGAGGTTGACGGTGAAGTTTTGGGTGTTGCTATCGGCGCATCGGTCGCTGCACTCATTATCATTGTCCTGACGCTCGTCTGTCTCGTAATGTGGAGGTATTTTTGACATTATTTTTTCTTCCATGTTAATTTATCAACAATTTTTATTTTAAAAAATCGAAAAAATTATTAATCGTCATTTTAACGTTGTAATAATTAAAGCTGATTTATTTATTTATTATTTTAATAATAATTTTCGTTTTACCTGGCTTATTTTCATTTATTTTTATTTTTTTTTCGTGACCTTTCGAGCGATTAATCATAAATCTCACGCAATCTTTCATACTTCAACCCTAACAGTCGCAGATGGTCGCGTGAGCAGAAGGCCGTAGGTTCACCGGTTTACGGATACATGCAAGGTGGCATGCCCGCAACTCTACCAGGTACTTTATTATTATTTTTTTTTTTTTTATTATTATTACTGCTATCATTATTACTGTTATTGTTATTATTTAAATATGAAAATTCACTTTTCAAGGCCTGCTGATGGCAGATCGAATCTTTTATTATTATTATTATTATTATTATTATTATTATTATTATATGTATATATATATTTCTTTAATTCAATTTGGCAGGTACTCTGGCGAGGGTTGGCTCTGTGGGAACTTTGGCATCCGTAAAACAAGGCCCACCGACAAATTTGCCACCTTACATGTGGGCTCACATTGCCGATCACATGGCAACTGCCAATGTCTATGCGGTGAGTCAGTTTTTTTTTTTTTTTTTTTCCAAATCAATAGCGATTAAGAAAATATTTCGTTGCTTCATAGGCCAAATTGACAGTTTGAAAAAAAAATGGTAACGTTTGAAATTGCCACTTGTAAAAAATTTTCAATCCAAACAGCGACAAGTCCCGAAATTGGCATTTTTTTTTTAAATTGGCGATTTTTTCAAAGTGACCTTTTTTTTTAAATTAACAATTTTGAAAAATGGCAGCTTGCGAAATTGACACTTTTTTTTTAACTGACGTTTTGTAAAAATGTCAACCGTCCCGGATTAATATTTTTCAAATTGACAGACTAAAAAAATGGTAACTTTCAAAATTTCCATTTTTTTGTTTTTTGTCAATTTTTTTTATTATTATTAATTACCGATATTCTTTCGATTATCATTAATCGCCATTGATCGTCGAATTTGGGCAATGCTATTGTTATTTGGAAAAATTTTTTTTTTTTTTTTTTTTTTACCTCAGACTGAACCAATGGGACCAACGAGACCGAGTTCCGCCATGTTTGGTTATCCGACAATGAGCGTGCACGGTACAATGAGACCGGTGCCCCTGCCGAGGCTTCAAGCTCCCCCGAGGCCTCGTCAGAGACACAATCAGCCGGAGCCCGATAGTTCGGATTCCGAGCCGCAGGACAGGGATAGAGCGGATTTGATACCTCAGAGCAGCGGTTTTCACGTTCCGCGACCAAAGTCTCGCTCATCTCTGGCGGTAAGTTGAAGAAAAAGAAACGAAAAAAAAACTAAAATTTCATCCATTTTCGATTTTTTTTTTTTTTTTTCGAAATGTGATGCCAGATTCGGAATCAGTGACCCCGAAAACCCAGAGTTACCAATTTTCATGGATATCGAGATATTTTTCCGAATTTGAATCCGCCATTTTGAATTTTCGAAAAAAAAAAAAAAAAAAAACGTCATCGGATTCGACTTTGGCGACCCTGAAAACCCCCGGATACCCATTCTCATGGAAAACCAAATATTTTTTTTCGAATTTTTGTCCGCCATTTTGAATTTTGAAAATCTGACATTGGATTCGGACTCCGTGACCTCAAAAACCTCGGGATAACCGAACACGAGCGAATCTTATGAATACTTTTTTTTTTTCTCGCAAATAAATGCATTATTGACACTCGAGGACTCGATATTGTTAGAATTTCACTCATTTTTATTCAAATTATTAGAAATAATATTTATTCACGTGTTCCAACGCTCGAAATTCATACTGAAAACCGGAAATAACGATCTCCCGGCGTCCCTGACCGTCGTGACGCGATGTCGACAAGATGGCGTCGCGTCGTGCCTAAAATGGCGGCGCCTAACCTCAAAACTTCTTTTTCTTCTTATTTCCTTCGTTTTCAAGTTTAAAAATTCATTTTTTTTTCACTTTATTCTCCGACTCATTCGCGAATCATTTCAATCGTATAATGGCAAAATTAGATGATTAACCAAATTATTTTTGGGCACAATTAACGTTACTTTCGTAATTGATTTTTTTAGAATCAGAGCGGCATTTATTACGATGTCGAGTACGATCAGGGTGACGCGCAACATTTGTCAAAAAACAACATTCCCATGTCGACCTACAGTATGGCAAGACCTTACTACAGAACGTGAGAGACGAAAATGTTGAAGCGTCAAAAATTGGGTAAGATAAATATCCGTGAAAATATTTCAACGACGGAGAGGGCTCCTCTCTCCCCTCAAGGTGCAAAGTGCAATTCGAAGTGTAAAAAGAAATGACGAACTATCGACTTCGATAATAAAAAAATAAAAAAAAATAAAAAACGGAAAATATAATTCCTAAAAAAAACTAGCTCAAACTTTATGAAACAAAAAGACTAAAAAACAAAAATAACACTCGTGTTATACATACGTATATATGCATAAATTTCGATAATTAACTTTAAGTATATTTTAGCGACGAAAAAAAAAAAAAAAACAACTATTCCAGCAATTTTTTTTTTTTTACTCTGATGATTCGTTTCGATTCGTTGGCTTATCTGGGAATCGAAAAATCGTGAGACGAGGAATATAGTTTTTTTTTTATTCTTTTTTTATTTTTTCATATAACGAGAAAACGAAAATTCGTTTCGAATTAATTCGTCATTATTATTTTTTGTAATTAGATATTATATATATATATATATATAATTTTTTTTTGCAAGTTAATAAATATACAATAAAAATTTGAAGAGTCAACGCGGTCATCGTCCATTCCTCTTTCTCTTTTTTTTTTTTTTTTTTTCTTTGGCTTCGGGACGAAAAACCATAGCCCGAATGAGCAAAAGCGATATACGAGAGTAAAAAAATCACATCGACGAATATTAGCGATGCGCAGTTTTTTTTTTTTTTTTTTTTTTTTCATTTTTTTTTGTTTTTAAATCGTAAAATTTCGATATCGGCGATTCGAAGCGAAACGTTTCGCCGTTTTACAGAGTTATACAAGAAAAAGACGTCGACGAATATAAAAAACATTGTATAACTAATTATATATATTTGTATCACCGTCTAAAAATGTCTCTCCGAGTCACAAATGACTCGCTGACATTATTTCCAATACTTTGGATATCAATATAATAATGTTTAATAAATAGGAAAAAATTTCTTAATTAAAACGGTATTATTTTTATGCTTGTACGTAATTTTTTTTTTTCATATGATATTCGAATGAAAGAGAGATTCGAAAAAATCTTAATCGTCATTAGCATGTGTCTTTGGTCAATGAATAAAAAAATTATTTTTGTTACCGAAAAATCAATTTTTGTGATCGAAAAATTATTTCGTGTTACCGAAAAACCATCTCTGTGGCCAAAAAATCAGTTTTTGTGATCTGAAAATCGATTTGTGTGATCCAAAAGTCAAATTTTGTGACCATAAATCATTTTTGTAGTCACAAAATCATTTTTATAACCAAACAATCAGATTTTGTAACCGAAAAATCATTTTAATCACGAAATAAAATAATTTTTGTGAACTAAAGATCAGTCTTGTGAGAAAAGAGTCATTATATGACAGAAAAGTCACTATTGCGAGGAAAAAAATATTTTTTGTGACTTAGACATCATTCTTGGGAATATATAATCAACTACTGGTCATTTTTGTGAACGAAAAGTCATTGTTGTGATAAGTAAAATCACTTTTGCGATTATGCTTGTCACAAAAAGTCAGTTTCATGAAAAAAAAAGCTTCGGTGATTTAAAAAAATCGGTTACGTATACAAAAAAAAATCATTCGATTTATCGTATAATATCGACGGGGCTGGGAATTACGTTAGTCGACGTACACCGAAAATTTAGAGGTTTAACGATAGAAAGTTGAAATTTCGAGTGAGAATTTTTAAAGGCAAAGAGTGAATGAACTTTTTGCTGTTTACCGAGTTTTCAGCATTTTTTTTTTCATGCGAATGGCGTGAAAACATTGACAATGTGCTTTTTTCCTTCTTTCACGTTCGAACGTTGGCGGGAAAACTATACATTGAGACGGGTCGACATCTGTTGGCAAATTTTCAAAGTCTCGATATATCTAAGTTGCAGCCACTCTGTGGCCCGTTTTAAGACGCCATTTTGTGAGAAAAGGCGCCATCTTGTCGTTTCTAACGATCCTTCGGAGAGTTCGACACGCGAGATTATTTTTAAAAACAATTAAACTATCATACTTTAACAAACGAACGCCACGATCAGTCGTGTAATGTTTTTTTTTTTTCGTTCGTCCGATTAGAGAAGAAAAAAATCTAACCTAAATCACGCGGTTAAATCATCGGAATATTGCCTAATGCAAGTCTAATTCTTCTTTTTTTTTCCCCTCTCTTTCGTTGTCAAGGTTTTATAGGTTGGCTAGAAAAATATATTCGTTGACTCGATGGTCGTGTTTTCGATGTTGGATATTGGTCATTTTGATAATAAATATATCACGATTTTTGTTAGGTTAACCTATGATTCTCTAGATCGAGTACTCGTGATCCCAAAATTTTCTTTATTTTCCATCTATTTTTCATTGCCAACGTACGAGCGTGATAGAGAAGAAAAAAAAATCGATAACTCGTGGATTGGCGCCATCTGGCGGAAGCGTCAGTAAAGTATGGCACAAACGCGGTATATTATCGGTATATATGGAATAAGAATTGGCAAAGGTATTCAAAGTAGAAAGTGTAAAGTATCACAAGAATCACAATTATCGTAATTAACAATTACATGTTTTTTTTTTTCTAGCGAGGAGTAAAAAACCGCGCTTCTAGACGGAAATAAAAGTTTTTTTTATAAGTCAAGCGCTCGAGAAGAAATTGAAAAGAAAAATCTTCTTGATGCCCCGGAGTGTTGTCCGTCATCAGTCTTTCGTACAATCGTTATAATAAACGATTACGAGTACGATAATAAATAATAATAATAATAATGAATCACTGACAAAGAGTGTAGAAATATACGATATATATATAAATAGGGCGAGAGCGAAAAAGATCACGAGAATAAAGCACTTACGAGAGAAATAGAGAAAACACTTATGAAAAATAAAAACAAACAAAATGGCGGTATATTTTCACATTTCCGATTCCGCCATGTTGGAAAAGTGGGTAATTTTTTTTTTTTTTTCTTAAGAACACGAGCCATTGTTCTTTCCCTACTTTGTCATTTTTTTTTTAAATCTTTGTCACTTTTTGTGCCAAATAAAAAATCAAATCGATAAATCTTTACGATCCTGTCGCATTATTGAAAAAAAAATTAACCCTTAGGCCCTACGCGCACATCGGGGGTAAAGGAAAACAACGATGTGGCGCATTGGCGAGTGGATTTTTCCGAGTCGTTAGAATAAAAATAAGTAAAAATAAATATATATATATAGATTTTTTTTTTTCTATTTAAGATTCAGCTTGAGTTTTCGTTGGCTGAGCGACAGCTGGATTAACGTTCGGTCGATAAAATCGATTTACCAGCTGTTTAAGACTCATCACCGTACCCAATCCCATTCCCTGATCCATGTTGATGAACATATCGAGATTATCCTTGCAGGCTGAAAAATGCCAAAGGCAAGAGCAACCTTGTAATAATGTATTGAGGTTAGGTTTCCTCGAAACAATCAATAGCTATGCGCAAACTACCGCGAGAAGCAGAAAAATGGATTTAGTCCCCGTCAGCCAAATTTGAGGTTATTTTCGTAAAAAAAATAAACAGTGACGATGTGCGAACAGCCTGAGGGGCTACTGGGAAGTCCAAAAGTGCATTTAGTGGCCGCTAGGTGGCGTCATACGTTACGAAAAAAAAAAAAAAAGAGAAATAAGCGATAGATCCGATCGAGAGTTTATGTGCTGAACAAGAAAAAAAAAACGAGGATGATGTGCGCAAGCTGCGAAGAATGAAAAGTGCATTTAGTCGCCGCTAGGGGGCGTTACATATCCGATAAAGAGGAATAAACGACGTGAATTCGAAATTTGAGGTTATGGTCGAGGGTTAAAAAAGCAGGAACGACGTGCATCTCAACAAAAGACAAAAATGGCACCTAGACGGCGTCACATTCACCATGAGAATAAAGGCTGTTTCTAACGAGCATCGTTTCTAATGATTTCCAGTTCTGTTTAGAGTGCCCCCGATGCATATAAGCATGGGGCAGGCTTCGAACCAACGCTAGAAACGATCTTGTCGGAGATACAGCCTTGAATAAACGATAGGACATAGGAATATGAGGGTTTTGTTCGAAATAAAAAAGTCAGACGCGAAGTAGCCAAGTACAAAGAGTCCATTCAATGGCTACAAGGTGGCGCCACACGCAGCACGAAGAGCAGTACAAACGAATTGTCGATATGAAAAGCTTTGGTTTCGTTAGCAACGAAAAAACATGATGGCTTCTATGGGAAAAGATAGTAAAAGTCCATTTAGTGCCCGCTAGGCGGCACCACACACAACACAAAGAGCAATACAAACGAATTCACGATAGGAAAAGCTTTGGTTATGTTAGCAACGGAAAAACGAGATGCTTTCTATGTGAAAAAGTACGAAAAAAAACTTTCGTTGTGTTAGCAACGAAAAAGCATGGTGGCTTCTATGGGAAAAGGTACTAAAAGTCCATTTAGTGCCCGCTAGGTGGCACCACACACGCAACACAAAAAGTAATACATACGAATTGACGATAGGAAAAAACTTTAGTTGTGCTAGCAGCGAAAAAGCATGGTGGCTTCTATGGGAAAAGGTACTAAAAGTCCATTTAGTGTCCGCTAGGTGGCACGACACACAACACAAAGAGAAATATAAACGAATTAACGATAGGAAAAACTTTTGTTATGTTAGCAGCGGAAAAACGAGATGCTTTCTATGGGAAAAAGTACGAAAAAAAAACTTTCGTTGTGTTAGCAACGAAAAAGCATGGTGGCTTATATGGGAAAAGGTACTAAAGGTCCATTTAGTGTCCGCTAGGTGGCACCACACACAAAACAAAGAGCAATACAAACGAATTCACGATAGGAAAAGCTTTGGTTATGTTAGTAACGGAAAAATGAGATGCTTTATATGGGAAAAAATAAGGCAAAGTCCATTTAGTGTCCGCTAGGTGGCACCACACACAAAACAAAGAGCAATACAAACGAATTCACGATAGGAAAAGCTTTGGTTATGTTAGTAACGGAAAAACGAGATGCTCTCTATGGGGAAAAATAAAGAAAGGTCCATTTAGTGTCCGCTAGGTGGCACCACACACAAAACAAAGAGCAATACAAACGAATTCACGATAGGAAAAGCTTTGGTTATGTTAGTAACGGAAAAACGAGATGCTTTCTATGGGGAAAAATAAGAAAAGGTACATTGAGTGCCGGCTAGGTGGCACCACACACACACACACAACACAAAAAGCAATACAAACGAATTGACCATCGGAAAAACTTTGGTTGTGCTGGCAGCGAAAATGCATGGTGTCTTATATGGGAAGAGGTACGAAAAGTACATTTAGTGACCGCTAGGTGGCGCTACACATCACCAATGAGAAAACCTAAAGTAGAATCCCCATGAAACTTTTGTTTCGCTCGGTCAGGAAGAAAAATCTCGTGCCTGGGAAGCTTTGCAATGGAATAACAAGCTAAAACGTGATGGATAACGTACTTGATGTACATATAGGTGGATAATCGGGCGGTGTCTTGATCCACGTGCCATCCTCGCGTTTCATGTGCTGACGATTCGACGCAAAATTCTGCAAATAAACGCCAGCCGAGACGAGACGAAATCTCCGGTGATACTCGGAGCGAAGAGCATCGTCCGAGCGAAATGTCTCGGTGGCGTATTTCCAAAAATGCGTTGGATAAGGAAGCGCGCTGTCGAGATCGTAAACGACGGCACGATCGTCGGGCGCGTAAATCAGTATAACGTGATAATCCTGCGATTATTTTGAAGGTTTAACGTTACGATGGATCGATTTTTCATGATTTTGTGTCGCTGACGCAGCGTCAAATCGCATTGTACATGAGAATTGGGCTTTATGCCCCTCAGACAAAAGGGACGCGACAAAGACGCTAAATTTTTACTTTCGGTGAATTATTGTTTATTTTAAACATTAGATTTAAAATTGAAATTTCCTATTTCGAAAATTCTGACGATTATTGGGACCCCAAGCCTGTTGCGTTAGTCGCCATCTTGAATTAAAGGGTAAATTTGTTTTTATCAAATAACTCGGCTATTTCGAACTTTAGACTGAGAATGATAGTAACTAAAGTCGTAGAAAATTTAATTCTCTGCAACTTTGATTATTACCATTTTTCCCCTAGGATCGATATTTTTTTACACAGATCGCTCTGTAAAGCATTTTTTTCGACCGACTAAGCCTCAAGCCGCACAAATGCAGCTGTCGCTTCGTCAGAACGCCTGCTCGTCAGCGTTTACTGTGACATAAAAAACGATAGTCCAGTTACGCTTGACACAGGCAAAATTCTGAAAATATTGATCCTAGGCGAAAAAAGATAAGGACCAAACTCGTAGGGAATTTTATTCCCTACAAATGTGTTCCTTATCGTTTACGCGTTAAGTTTAAAAATAAACGAGATTTTGCAATAATTAGATTCCCCCACGCCCTCATTTTCAGGTCCAAGTTGAAAAATATCGATCCGTGGGAAAAAATCATTAACTGATGCTACCATTTTTAGTTTCAAGTTAAATATAAGCGAGTTATTTACTAAAAACTAAATAAATTAAAGAATTAAACATGACGACTGACCCGACAGGGTTGGAGTTCCGAAAATCTGGATTTAGTCTACCAACGACCCTTCCCAATGGTCGGAAAAAATTGTTGCATTTAATAATGCAATTTTAACGATTTTCATGGTGTATAGCGAGTGGGCTAGAATTCGAACAATTCACACGGGTGTGAAGGACGCTGCTTCTTTGTTAGCTGATTTATATAGAAATTATCCTTCATCCAGACCGATTCACGTAAATATATGAATATACATATGTATATGTATAAAACACCCACCCAAACGACTAGCTTGTCCTCGTCTTTTCCGGCTCGCTGACGCCACAATGGCACGCTCCTTCCTGGATTGCTGATAAAAGCAACGTGACAATGCTGCAACTCCGAGGCGTGCCTCGTAGCCACGTCCTGGCAGAGCTTCCACACGTTTTCCTCGCTGTGAAAAATGTGCGTGAGAACGGGGACAAAAAAAACAACAACAAAAGAACAGGATGACCTACATGGGGGCAAATGTGAAGCATTTCTTTTTTTTTTTTTTTTTTTTTAACGTCAGGGTCGAAAGAACGAGGCTTTCGTTTTTTAAGGTTATAACGCAGCCATCGTTCGTTGGGTGTAAGCGAGCTATATTTCAAGATGGCGGATTCAACATGAACGATAAAATAGTTTGATTTTTATGAAAATTGATGGACGATGATTTTTGAGATCGCTGATTTCGAAATTCGAGGTGAAAATTGACAAAATTTGAGATCCCGGAACCATGATGGCTGACAAAATATCGAGAAATGAGTCAATTTAATTGATAATTGGTGCATTGAATTTTGTGAGATCACTGACATTCAATTTAAGGAGGTACGACTAGTTCTTTGGAGTCAAAAAAAAGTCTAAATTTATTTTACCCACAGTTCTTCTGATTTATGTTTATTTGCGTTGATTATTCATATTATCGATTATAATGTGAAAAATTTTGTGGTAAATGATTAATTTATTGCGCATGAACTAATAAAAACTGAAAAATTAGATTGTCAACGACTCGATAGTAGTCTCCATCATAATAATAATGACATGTCTACCACAAAAACGGACTAAAAAACATTTTTAAAAATCAGCCGATAACCTATTAAAATAGACTTGAATTACCTCAGTGGAATTAATACGATCGGCAGAATTATAATTATACATATAATTGATACGTGATAAATAATAAAACTCCATAAATAACATGATGGAATTTGAAGTAAACACTTGGCAACGTCGCATTGGCGATGCTATAAGTTGGTATACGTGACCAACGAAGATGACTCTATCCTCGTTGCTAATATCAAAACAAAGCTAGGTTATGTTCGCCGAAACCCATCAGCTGTTACTCGCGACGTTGCTAAGTCTGTGGGTGCTATTTGATCGTTCTGACCATTTACAACCGGAAATTGAAACTTTTTTATGATGTAGTGCCAGAACTACACGGTGAAGAGTAATTTTTCAATTTTTTACAATATCTATTATATCTAATCTATCAAGTTTCAGTTTTTCAACGGGTGTAGTTGGATACGTGAGCAGCAAAACCGTGATCACAGCACTTCCGGTTAACCGTCTCCATAAGACGACGTGCTTTAGTAACTCAAACTGCTCGACTTTGCAATTTTATTACGAATAAACTAAACGGTCAATATAGCTCAAATTTTGGCAATAGGCGCATAAAGTATTCGGCAAAAACATATAAAAAATTCAAGTCCGTCAGTTGGATTCTTCATACTAGTCGTACCTCCTTAAACTTAAAATTTTGAAATTCAAGATGGCGGATTCAATATGAACGATGAAATAATTTGATTTTAATGAAAATTGATAGACGATGATTTTTGAGATCGCTGATTTCGAATTCGAGGTGAAAAATGACAAAATTTGAGATCCCGGAACCATGATGACTGACAAAATATCGAGAAATGGGTCAATTTGATTGAAAATTCGTGCATTGAATTTTTCGAAGTCGCTGACCTTGAATTCAAACTTAAACTTTTGAAATTCAAGATGGCGGAGTCAATATGGCCGACTAAAGATAAACGTATGTTTCGATTTTGTTGAAAATCGATACCCAGGAGTTTTCAAGGTCGCTCATTTCGAATTCGAGGTTAAAATGACAAAATTCAAAATGGCGGAGCGAGGATGGCTGATCAAACATTGAAAAATGGATCAATTTTCAACGAACAAAATTCGTGTCTGGGAATTTCGGAGATCGCTGCTTTTGAAGATTTTTAATTTAACGGGGGAAAAAAAGGTCTGGGATTCAGGATTAGGCGCTCCTGAATCAATAACTAAACATTTTTTTTATCCTTGTTCGAATAAAATCAAATTTGTAACTAAAATTTTGTAAAAATAATAAAAAATTCAAATTCGATCATTCTAACGGTTTTTTTTTCCCGTTAATACGATCCTCATTAATCGTTTTCACATTAATAACACAAAAAATTGTCAAAAATAGCTGAATCGTAGATTTTTTTCTCTTCAAAATTTCGTATTTTTTGTATTACTTTTTTTTTTTTGTTTCCAAAATCCTCGACTACGACTCTCATGGATAAATAGGTCATTCGTGTTTGCGTGATTAAAATTCTCGTGTCCTTTATCCACCGCATAAATTATTAATTACCAAGGATCACGAACGCAAAATCTTGTGTATTCGTGCAATGCTCGCTCGGAGTGTATTGCGAAAAAAAAAAAAATTAAAGAAAAATCATTCGTTATCCGTTGACCAATCGCGTACAGAAATTTTCCCGCCGATTTTTCAAAAAGTAAGAATAATAATAACGATTAGTTTAAGATTAAAAAAAAATTCAAAGTATTTCCTAACGTGTTATTTTCATTTTTTTTTAACATCCTCAATATTCAAAGAATTGTAAAAAAAACATTTTCTTTAGGCAAACTGATGCAAACAAAAATAATGGCGCTCGTGACGCTTATCGCGCCATCTCGCGTCAAGTCCGTGCATTTTTTTACATCTTTTCCCCCCTCAGCCGCAACCGTGGACGACTTATATCGATCCAGCGCGAGATCTGCCACGGTATAGCCAAGAAACGACTTTTATTTTTCACAAAAACACATATCCGGTCTTGCGTCGATAGAAATAAAGAAATTCTTACCAGTAACAACTCGTGTAAACGCAATCCGCAGCTTTCGTGAAAAGCGGTATAAGAGGCTTTGCATTGCCCGTGCCACGCGTGTCAACGGCCATTTTCTTTGTTTACAATTTTTTCACTGTATATGTATAAATATATATCCCTTATCAAGGTATTTTTCACTCTCGAGACCGAATTTACAAACAAAACACTAAAAAAAAAAAACAACCCAGAGAACGAAACGCGAGACTTACGAGAAATTAAAAACAAAAAATTTTCAATTTTATCAATAAATAATTGTACGATTCATTATCTCTTGGATGAGATATCTCCGATCATATTTATTGCACGAAAGTTCGATCGGACTCGCGAGTTTTTTTTTCGTACGTTTTTCAAGACAGAACCACACGAACGTCCAACACCGAGGAATTTAATTTTGCTACTGCTCGTGCTGCAACACTTGGCCGCGTGTTGGACTCTCCCCCCACCGAGCGTTTCTGGGGAAAAAAAAACCAGAAATGCGCATATTGCGCATGCGTCGAGAAAATGTTTTTTTTTTCTTTCTCATTAGTTTTTGTGGATTATTTGGGTTTCTAGAGTAATTATTTGCATTAATTTTGACTCGATTCGATGATAATTGGTCTGTCAGTAACGTTATCTTGGTCAATTGAAGAAAAAAAAAAGAATAAAACAATTTTTATGCTGCATCGATTGCATTATTTTACCCATATAACCCCACAGTGTCGAGCGAACAGCTGATCGGCGGCCATTTTATTTCGCAAGTGTACAAGAGTTTTTTTTTTTTTTAATAATTAATTGTTGTGGGCTATTGATAAGAAGGGGCATTGATTAGTTTGTTTCTTATAACAATGGCGATGAATCCGGCGAAATTAATCTTGAAACAGGGAAAAACTGCGTTATTCATTTGCGATGTTCAGGCCAGATTTTCCAAAGCGATCCTCGAGTTCGATAAGATGATAACGAATACCTCAAAATTGGTAATTACATTATCAACATTTCGAAATCGATTTTTTTTTTTTTGCTGAAAGATTCAAGATTTCGATTCGAGACTCGATGTTTTGAGGTTATCTTGAGATCTCTCAAGTAACGATTGATTTTTGTACAATAAAGAACAAAAAAAACCATTACCCTACTTACTGCCCTTGCATCTCGAATTCTCGAAAATCAATGAAGGTTTTTGTGCGCATCGACAAGTGGTCAAATGGAACACACTCGTCTGAATTCCATAGAAATTCATTTTTCAACATAGGAATTGTATTAAAAAATGTAATCGCAAGCCCTTTTCTTTTATTTAAAAAAAATATGTTTCATACTTTTCATTTGTAAAAAGAAAAATATTTTTTAATCCCCAAAAACCACCGATTTTTCAAAATACGGTATAAAACAATTTCTCTACAAGTTGTTTTTTTTTTCAAATAAAAAACTTATCGATTAGATCGATGCCTGCAAATTGCTCAACGTTCCAATGTTGGTTACGGAGCAAAATCCAAAATCGCTAGGACCGACAGTCGGGGAATTCGATATATCCTGTGCCAAAGGGCCATTTTCAAAAACTCAATTCAGTATGTGCACACCGGAGGTGAGCTTTTTCGCCCTGCGAATGGCACGAATTTTAAGTTTAGCCATTTTTCGATTAGTTTTATTTAATTTTTGCGAAAATGAAATCGTTATAAGGTCAGAGAAGCCCTGTCGAAGCTTTGCTTCGGCAATCCTCCAGAAACTGTTGTACTGGTAGGAATCGAGGCGCACGTTTGCGTGGAAAACACAGCTATAGATTTGAGAAAGGAAGGCTTCGAAGTACAGGCAGTGGCTGATTGCATATCCTCGAGAACCCAAGAGGACAGATTGCTCGCGATCGACGTGAGCATTTTTAATAATTTGTCGAGCACGAGCTTTCATCATTTTCGTAATATTTCTCCCGAGCACAATAAAGTTAAATTCAATTAAAATAATCATAATCGGTCTGCAAGAGCAAGCACAAATTGTTTGACAAAAAATATCGCAAAATGACGGAGATACGGACACGCAAGATGGCGGCGACTCGAAAAAAAAAATTCGAATTATCTCATAGCGATATCTCGATTTCGATCAGGCAAATAGTCACCTCAAATTTAACTTATTTATCTCGCAAGAGTATAACGGTTATTGCACATTTGCTTGTCTCGTAATTTCGAATAAAAACCTACTATTAGGGAGACATCAATTGGGAATCTCAAAAATTTGAGGTTAGCAAGGCATTTTTTTTGAGACGCCGCCATTTTGTGTCTTCAACTACGCCATTTTGCGATTTCTTGAAAACAAATTTAGCCTGTTCAGTGCAATTTTACATGATATGTGCGTATTAAAAAATGTATATACATGAAAAATCCATTAAAATTTTCCCTAGTTAAATTTTTCCACGACCTGAATACAATTTTTTTGCCCCCCTCCCAACAGAGGATGAAAGAAATTGGCTGCGTAATAGCAACCTCCGAGAGCATTATATTCAAGCTGCTGGGAGACTCTAAACACGAGCAATTCAAGAAAGTTCAAGCTCTCCTCAAAGAGCCAACCGCTTACACAGGATTGGTGTCCAAACCATGAAAAAAAAAAGGAAAGAAAAAAAGAAATACCAAACTTTGTTGATTTTTATTACAAAAATAAGAAATTACATGACAATAATAAACTTTTACTGATAAATAAAGTTATGCGAGGAAAGAAAAAACTCGTATCGAAGTGGATTATCGTAATAAAATTATTGTATGCCCGTGGATCCAAATCCTGCCTCTCCCCTGGCCGTCGCATCGAGATCTTTGACTTCCTGAAGCTCCGGATAAGCGATCTTTTCGCATACCAATTGGGCTATGCGATCGCCGCGACTAACTTTAAAATCCTCTGAGCCATGATTGAAGAGCATAACGCCCAATTGTCCTCTGACATTGATGAAAAATTGCTTTAGCTAAATTTTTCTAAATATTCTTCCATTTACCAAGTATAAATTGAATTTTGAAAAAATTAACTTGAAATAAATTGATTTTCAAGTTTTTTTTTGCAAGTCCCCCGTTCCGAATTTATGGATTTTGACCTCGAAGAGCGCATCGCTGGAGCGGATCACTGGCGATCGAGTCTGCGAGGCGCCTCGTACAGTGTTTAAGCTCAATGCGTTCGAGACGCTTCTCAGACTCGATCGCCAGTGGTTTCCTTTCGCAGCGACTTTTTTCAAATCTTAATTTGTACTTTTCGGCGGTGGGAGCTCGACTTTTCATTTAAAATACGTCCAATTTTACATGCAACGAAGAAATTTCGTTTAAAATTTTGTTTTTAGCGCTCAACAGATTGGAAAAATCGCAAATTAATTTTTTTTCTTTATGAAATACAAATAATAACGAACGAATGAGATAAAATTGACGAAGAATATTTTTCTCTTTACCTGTAATCGGCATCAATGACCCCGGCACCGACGTCGATGAAATTTTTCCAAGCCAGGCCGGAGCGTGGTGCGACACGTCCGTAGGTGCCCTCCGGCACGGCAATTTGCAAGTCCGTTTTGATAATTTCTTTTCCACGAGCCGGAACAACGTAATCGTAAGCGCTTGTGCAAAAAAAAAAAAAAACGGGTTTTCGTTAAAGAGAATTGGACAAACTATCCTAAGAAAATAGAAATTGTAATTTTGGAAAATTTGTATTTACCTTCGTAGATCCCAACCGGCAGCTTGTGCGGATCCTTTGACCGGTGTAAAAGCTTTATCCGAGAGTCTCGCGAATTTTAGGACACATGCTGTACCGTTCGATGACATTTTTATCGAAAATACAAAACTTTCTTTTCACTTTGGAAAAAAACGTCGTGAAATGCGCGTGAAATTTTCGCGTGGGATAAAAGCGCGGGAAAATGACAGTATTTGAGACATGGGAATATAGAGGAGGATATCTGCTTGAGATTGTTCCGTACGAATTCATTTTCGTTGATTGCTAGATAGCGCTACGGGGGTTTTTCCCGTGAAACGTCAAACTTGATTTTCAAATTTTGGATACAAAAAAAGTGAAATAATTCAAAATATTCATAATATGATAATGTTTTTTTTTTTTATTGATGATTAATTATTAATAAAGATCGTTATTATATTGTAAATATTCTGAAGTATATCGTTAACTTTTGGAATCAAACATTTTCTTACGAATTTTTTCTCAACTTTTTTCACACGGGAGTTTGTTAAATTGTATGCAGAACATTATTCTTGACATATTAGTAAAAAAAAAATCAGCAACAAACTAGTGCAATAAAAGTGTTGCTGATCAGTGTTGTAAATAACGCAATCCATTATTTTTTTAAATGAAATTCAATCCATTACCGGATGTATTAATAATGTAATTTAATCCATTACTCATTATTTTGATAATCGTTACTGGAATGATGTTATTAGGATATTATGGGTATTATGAAAAATTGTCCAATAAATATAACGGAGAAATGACATCCAGCGTCAATATCTAGGGATTTTTTTTTCCATCCTCGTGGTAAATTAATTTTCCAAGCATGTCGTTCTGTAAGCGTCCTTGCCATAAGAGAAAGAGAGAGAGGAATCGAGAGAAATTTTCAGAGTGAGGGGTTCGAGAATTTTTTTCTCCCTCGCCAGATATAATACCGCAACCCGAGAAAACGGTCCTCTCTCCTTTTTTACGCTCTCTCTCCCCCCCCATCCCGGTTGCCCATATACTCGGGCGACGTATAATTTGTGTTTTTTTTTCTGTTTTCAAAACGCGCACATATCGCGTACGGGAAATTTAAGTCTCACCGTTATAAATCGAGATAAAAGTACAATATAAAAATTTCGCCACACGCGATGGACGACGAGTGGGGTAAGAAATTAAAATTGGAAAAGAAAAAAAAAAACTTTTGAAAAAAGTGACAATGACGTTACGTACTTTCGGCTAAAATATCACGTTGTAAGATGACGTGCGATGAAAAAAAAAAAATGGATTTCGGGGAATGTGTCCTCTATGTATTGCAGATGCTGACAATGTCGAGGCGAAATTCGAACTCGCAATGAGATCGAACAAGTGGGAAGGCGAGGACGAGGAAGAAGAAGTCAAGGTAGATAAAAAAAAAATTTCTCATGCCCATTATTGTTATTATTTTTCTCATATTTTCGAAATTCACTCTCCTCGTTTAACCTATTTGCGCGAGCACATGCTCGTCCCGCCATGCCGAAAATTCATTGCTCCGATCCTTTTTTTTTTTTTTTTCCGGTTTCGAAAGGTTTTTTTGACTGAAATATTGCAAACCCGACAATTTCCATCCAATTTGTTAATTCATATTTGACTATAAACACGCTCGAAGGCCCACGAATGGTGGACCTGAAAGGATTTTTGATTCGTTGCATATGGACGCTCGTCTAACCCTGAAACTCGCAACCCAATTTTTCTATCTTTAAACTCATATAACCGGGCTGCATATGCGCCCCACGCTTTTCTTGCTCACCAAGCCGATCTCACGGGAAGAAATGAACTTTATCATACACGAATTTCTTCGTTTTTTCATAAGAAAGAGATTGGCGTATGTGAAATTTGACTCAATTAACGTTTAGCCAGTGAAAAATCCATTAGAAGACTGAAAAACCGAGAAAAAAAATGAGCGAAACCCTTAAAAATACGAAAATAAAAATTCGTAGTTTTTCAATCCTTCAACGGATTTTCAAATTTCGAGCGGGATTTTGAAGAAGACACCTTAGACTATCTGAAAAAAAATTATTGCTATGTTCGCTTGAAAAAAAAGCCATTTGAAAATGGCGAAAATTCAAAAATTTTAAAATGGTAAAAGTCAATGAAAATTTTTTTTTTTTTAATTTTAATTTCGTGACAAAAAAGTCAAACGGAGCGACGTCGCTTCGTTCGTTTCTCTTTGTCGAAGAGCATCGGCAATCTCCGATTAAGAAGCGCCAATTTTATTGTCGCGGGGTTTTCTGAATTTTTTTTTTTTACGCGTAAATAATATTTTTCAACCGTTGTATGCTTGAATTGTGTAATTATATATCGAAGATATTGAATTTAATATGAAATATAAAATTAGCTCACCGCCACGAAAGTCGAACGCCGGCTCACGACCGGACATGGTGTTGTTACGCATATACGGAAAATCGAGAAAACTCAGGAAATTTCTTTCCTCCTGGAATAATCAGGGAAAAGTCACGGAATTTAGAAAATTATCTGGGAATTTTTTCCAGAATTTACTTTTTGCCAGAATTACGAAAAATGAAACCGACTTGGAAAAAAAAAACTGAAAAGTATAAAAATAAATATTTTTGTATATTTTTAATATTTATATTATTATTTATTATATACAACAAAAGTTGAGTCATTATATACAACAAAAGTAAAAATTATTTTTCGTATTAAAATTTTTTTTTTAATATTTAATTTTAATATTTAACATTTTTTTTATTTAACCCTAATCTCCCTGGAATATTTGCAAAACCTGGAAAAATCAGGGAATTTCTGAGTCAATAATGCGTAAGAACCATGCCGGGGCGCGTACGCACCCCGCGCTCGGTTTAGAGGTGAACTGCGTCACGGCCACGGCGATCAACCAAAGCCGCGACCTACCCGTCACCACTCTTAAACCTTCGAATTGTATTCCGGCTCGGACCTCGGTCAGTAAAATCGCTCGTTAGCTCAGGAGCGTAGTTTAAAGTTGGCGCGGGTCGCGAACGCGCTCCGGTTGCGAGTTCCAGGGCTACTTTGAAAGAAAAAAAGCATTTTTTTTTTTCAGCAATTCATTGATTTTTAATTTCTCATCGTATTTATCGTTCGTTATTCGTATCATCGCAGCTTAATTTCGTATTTTTGTGCTATGATTTTTTTTTTTTTTTTTCCCCACCGTATCGCATGAAAAATATAAAACTCGAGGCGACGAGCGATGGCAAGACATAAATCGCAAAATCACGAATTATCAATCGAATTATGGGTCGCATGGAAAAATCGTAAATAAAAAAAGTTGCTCGAAATAACGAGATCTGGCTCGCTGAATTTTTTCATAATTTTTGGGGAAACCTTCGACGATAGCTCTTAAGCTCGAATTCGAATATCTTGCATCGTCGCTTCGATCGTTAAATATTTTCGAAAATTTGCGATTTTTAGGAACATTGTAATTGAAAAAGTTGATTACCGCGATGAGATCTAGCTCGATTAATTATTTCGTAAATTTTTTTTGGAAAACCACGGAAGGAACCGTTGAGACGAAAATTCCGCATTACGCTCCTCAAAGTCTCTCAAATTTATGAAAAAAAATCCACTAGAAAAAAAAAATTTTTTTTGTCGAAATTCAAATCTTCGTAACTTTTCCGACGGTTCAACGTTAAAAATCAAGCAAGTTTCGCTTAAATCGAGCTAGAGAAGAGAGGAAGAGACGTCATAATTAAAAAAAAAAAAATAATATTATTAAATCATAGAATATAATTATTTATTTTCGTTAATAAAGTGACGAATAAATAATGTAAAATGAACAAATCACGAACCGCCCGGAGCACGTCTTCCGGGAATATTGATTGTCATAATTTGAATTTATCCTGGCGACAGGACAGTTGGGAGGACGTCGGAGAGGAGAAAAAAGACGTTGAGAAACCGGCGGAGGTGCCCAAGGCTAAGCCAAAACCCAAGAAAAATCTCAACGAAAAGATCGAAGAGCGCGAGGTTCGTTTTTTTGTTTTTTTTACGAAGTATCGTTTAACGAATAAATTCATACCGCAGCGAGGATATTAAAAAAAAAAAAAAAAAAAAAAAAAACCCACCTAAACTTGACTCCGAATTAATGAAAATTCCATTGAATTCCTTGCGCTCGACCTATTACTCCGTATTAATTTATATTTTTCATATAATTTCGCCCCGAACCGTTGATTTTCGCTGCCAAGCTTGCGCCCCCCCCTCCCCTCTCCCAAATGGCGCAATTCCCCCGGCTTGAAGAAAAATATATAAAAAAAAAGCAATATTTTTCATTCCCCCGTTTCGCCGGACATTAATTTTGTATATGAAAAATTTTCTTTCTCACGGCCGGGCGCGAGCAGAAAAAGGCGCGGGAGGAGGCCGAGAGAAAGGCCAAGGAGAAGGATGAGGCGCTAACGCCGGAGGAAAGAAGAGCCGAATTATTGAGAAGACAGAAGCTCCAGGAAGAAGCGGATCTTAGGCTCGCCATGGAGACTTTTGGTTTGTCGAACCTTGTAGACTTTAGTCCCCGAAAACCCGCCAAGAGCGACAAAAAATAAGAGCGAAAAGAAAAAAAAAAAACAACAACAACAAATAATTCTTATCGGAGGCGAGGAAAAGAAAAGAAAAAACAAAACAAAAAACCAAAAATTGCGACACGCACCGACATTGATTCGGGTTTAGCTGAGAGTAAATGGAAAAAAAAAAAAAACGATCGGGAGAAATGAATTTCTTTTTTTTTTGAATAATTTAAATTCGAACAATTTTCTACAAAAAAAAAAATATATTTTTTTCATTTTGCGTGGAGATCCAACGCGATAATTATAGACAGTATTACAAATACGCGAGAGAACTTTTTCGTTCGAAGCGTCCGGTTTTTGTTTGTTTTTTTTTTTTTTTTTTTTTACAAAAAAAAAACAATTCTCGATCAATTGCGTCGCACACTGGTCAGGAACCGTACCAGAGAATATTAAAAACTAAAAAAAAAAAAAAAATAGCTTAAGCGCGTCTCAAAAATTGTCAATTTTACTACGAACGAAAAAAAAAACGCAAAGAGCAGAAATTTACGAAAAAAAAAGGAAATTAAAAATAAACTGTTACTGTATTGTAATAAAAAATGGCCATTTAAAGCAAAAA
The DNA here is from genome assembly GCA_963564615.1 of Rhorus exstirpatorius. NCBI lineage: Eukaryota > Metazoa > Arthropoda > Insecta > Hymenoptera > Ichneumonidae > Rhorus > Rhorus exstirpatorius. Next base: position 10,476,765 of record OY751322.1, on the reverse strand, counting down.
AGAAAAACAAAAATTTGTGTTCAAATCAGTTTTTGTAACCTCTGTACACTTTTTTTCTCTCTCTTTTTTTTTCTTTCTTTCTTTCTTTTTTTTTTTTTCCGTTGTAACTCGAACGGTAGCGTTTCCGGATTACGTTTTCTTCGGTACTGTTCCTGACTATAGCGACGCGAGGATCGTCGAAATTTGTGCATATATCGGTTTTCTTTTGTTTTTTTTTATTATTTAAAAAAATTTTTTTTTAATGACCCATTTCGATGTTGTCGAAAGGCGTGACGGAGTCGACGGGTCTTGATTCAATGATGCCGGACACCAAGGAGGAGTTTGAACAATTTTGCGAAAATTTGTCGCAAAAGATCAACTCGTTCAACAAGCACGCCGAGTTTACGGGCTTCGCCGAGGAGCTCATTAATCGCATAGCCGTAAATCGTTAGTACAGCGGCTTCGATGATAAACAAAACTAGTACGAATTTTCCAGTCGTAAGATCCGTTCCTCGACACGAGACGCGAGTTCGAAATGATTAGTTTTTTTTTTATAAATTTTTCGTACGGAAAAAATATTATTTTTTCGAGCTGAGGAGTAAGGAAATGGGCGGGGCGAAAAATAATTGTCGTTTCTTCGTGTCGTTTTTTCAATATTTCGCCGGAAATCCGCTAGGTGGCTCGTGACGCGAAGCGCTCTCGCGTCAGCGAGTCGATCATCCGACTCCTATAGAAGCCCTTCTCAGAATTTACCCGTTTTGTCGTTCAAATTCCCACAATAACATCCCGATACTATTTATTTTTTCGAAATATCAATATTTTCAAGGTCAACCAGCTTGAGTCACACTTTTTTGTTTCATCGTAAAAGTCATAGACGATGCTTTTGCAACTCTTTTTATTAATATTGGCCACAGACGACATCTGGCGACGAAATTTCGTACTATCGATTCAATTATCGTCTGCTATGAAATTTATATATATATATATATATATATATATATATATATATTAGGGTGTATCGAAAAATTGAAAAACTTTTGGCTACCCTCAAAAATCAAAGATATCATTGAAATAAAGGTTTCCGTGCAATGATTCGATTTTTTGACAATATATAGGGGGCGCGCGGGACGTTTAAAAACGCCATTTTTAGCGTTAAATTCACTTTATCACTGATAACCGGAAACAGTTCATTCCAAAAATTCTGATTTTTTTTATATAAGGTGCCCAGATTCGTACCCTTTCAAACTCACATTCACGGAACATTAGCAGATGGTTCATATCTTCGAAAAAAATCTCTGAAAATCAATATTTTAACTATTTTTCAATTATACCTATCGTTAAATGTTGATTTTTTTCTTCCAAAACGTTTCTGTATTTGTTCCATCTTTTTTTTCTTGCGAAACTCGGTATCAGTATTGCTTACAATGCGAAAATTGCTGAATAATAAATCTTTATTTTGGAAATTTTTATATTTTATTGATTCACACCATTTTTTCGTGAATATGAAAATTTCCAAAATAAAGATTTATTATTCAGCAATTTTCGCATTGTAAGCAATACTGATACCGAGTTTTACAAGAAAAAAAAAGATGGAACAAATACAAAAACGTTTTGGAAGAAAAAAATCAACATTTAACGATAGGTATAATTGAAAAATAGTTAAAATATTGATTTTTAGAAATTTTTTTCGAAGATATGAACCATCTGTTAATGTTCCGTGAATGTGGGTTTGAAAGGGTACATATCTGGGTACCTTATATAAAAAAATCAGAATTTTTGGAATAAACTGTTTCCGGTTATCGTGATAAAGTGAATTTAACGCTAAAGATGGCGTTTTTAAACGTCCCGCGCGCCCCCTATATATTGTCAAAAAATCGAATCATTGCACGGAGACCTTTATTTCAATATCTTTGATTTTTGAGGGTAGCCAAAAGTGTTTTAATTTTTCGATACACCCTAATATATAAATATATATAAATATATATATATATATAGAGTTGAATTCTTTCTTTACGAAATTTTTTTTTCTTCCAACCAATATAACTTTTGAGTAAAATGTTTCCACTATTGCTCCATAGTCAATGAATCAATAGTCGAGTTTTATTTGCATGACTTGGTCAAGTTTTTTTTATAAACTAATACAATGTACAACAGCATATACATTCCTTTACTTATTTTCTAACAATATCCTTGAGTCACGCATCGTTTTATCCAACATTTATCTCTTAATATTCATTTGTTCCTTTACTCGCATCTCTTTCTCTTCCTCCTTACTCATTTTTTTTTACAAACCTCCTCTATTTCCCTGCAGCAATCCATTTTTGTATTTTCCCGCACGGCATACTTATCATTTTCTCCCTCAAATCGTCAGTACGGTGTTGCAAAGAAAAACAAAATTCCGAATTTTCCAGCCGTTAAGATCCGATCCTCGACACGGGACTCGAATTCGAAATGATTATTTTTTTTTGTAAATTTTTCGTACGGAAAAAATATTATTTTTTTCGAGCTGAGGAGTAAGGAAATGGGGGAGAAAAATAATAGTCGTTTGTTTGTCTCGTGTTTTCAATATTTCGCCGGAAATCCGCTAGGTGGCTCGTGACGCGAAGCGCTCTCGCGTCAGCGAGTCGATTCTCCGACTCCTATAGAAGCCTCTCTCGGAATTCACCCGTTTTTTCGTTCAAATTCCCACAATAACATCCCGATACTATTTATTTTTTCGAAATATCAATATTTTCAAGGTAAACTGGCTTGAGTCACACTTTTTTTTTTTTTTTAAATAAAAAGTCATAGCCGTGGCTTTTGCAACTCTCCATTAATATTGGCCACAGACGACATCTGGCGACGAAATTTCGTACTGTATCGTCAATTATCGTCCGCTACGAAATTAATACGCACAGTTTAATTCTTTCTTCGCGAAATATATATATATATTTTTTTTTCTTCCAACCAACACAACTCTCGAATAAAATGTTTCGATTTCACTAAACATTAAACCTAAATTCAAGAGGGGGCTTCGTTCAAAATCCACGGAGCTTTGATCTCCGCGGAGTCTGAAAATTAAAAAAAAAAAAAAAATCTTTCCTCAGCCAGAATTCCGCTGAGCTCTCGACGAGATCGATCCTACGACTGGGGAGATTCGAAAGCAAAAAAAAAAAAATGCCAGAACAGTTGAAAAAAATCGTTTTTTTTTTTTTTTATTTTCCAGTATCGTCGATAAGTTTGAAAAAAATAAAAACGACCCTGGAAAATTTGGCGATAGAGAAGCAAAAGTTGGAGAAAGGCGACAAGGGAAAGAAGAGGGGCAAGGGCAAAGCGAAATTGAAGATCGAGGGAGAGAATACCCATCTTACGGAGTACGATAGTTACACTTACGACAACGAGTACGATGATTTTATGTAGCGTGAGGGATTTCAACGTTTTTACATAAATACACGAAAATTATGAAAAAATCTAGTCGGCTACGACATCCAGGACTTGCAGAAAAACAAAAAAAAAATACCGAATTTACGAAATGGCGCTGTTTTACTTTTTTTTTTTTTTTTTTTTTTTTTTTTCCATACACGTATTTTGACGATCGTAAAAATAACGTGTAGCGAGGAAAAAAAATGAGAGTTCGAAGGGGAATTATTGAATATTATAGAATTTAATATAACATTATTATTATTATTATAAATATCGTTTCCTCGTTTTTGTTACAAGAAAAAAAAAATGTGAAACGAGGATAAATCCCTCCCCAAGTTTTACATTAACAATAATTATATTGTAGCCCTTTTGACTATGCACGTGTTAGTTTTTCTTTGAAAAAAAAAAAAAAAAAAAAAAAAATCGAGCAGCGACGTAAAAGTTGATCATTCAATAAATATCTATATATATAAATTCATATGCAGGCATCAATTTTTTTGACAAGTAGAAACAAAAAAAAAACTGTAAGTTGAAACTTGCAAATTGCTTCCTCCCAATTTCTCGGATCTAGGAAAAAAATAGCCCCGGTGAAAAATTTGAGCTATTTTTTCCGTGGGCTATTTTTTAACGGCTATTCTTTCCGGGACTATTTTTTCCAGAGCTATTTTTTCAGAATCCCAAATTTCTCACAATGCTCTCGATAATTCTGTGTGGAAGCATTGAGCATCGTACGAAAAAAAAAATGAAGAAAGTAATTTTCGAGCTTCAACTTGCAGCTTTTTCCCTTCTTTCTTTCATATGTCGTTTCATAAAATCTGAACTCCTTTACCAATTCTCTCGAAATTTCATACCAATTTTTCTTCAATGATGCTTCATGCGTGCAAAAAAAATTAGCACGTTATCTCAAAATTCCACAAAGTTAGAGCTATCAGTGACATTTTATTTTAAAAAAATTCAAAATTTCATAAATTCTGAACCCCTTTACCGATTGCCTCGAAATTTGATACCAATCTCCAAATTCTCCAAATTCCAGAAAGTTAGAGCTGTCAGTCACATTTTATTTTTAAAAAATTCAAAATTTCATAAAATCTGAACCCTTTCACCGATTCTCTCAAAATTTCATACCAATTTTTCTTCAATGATACTTCATGCGTGTGAAAAAAATTACCAAATCTCCAAATTCCAGAAAGTTAGAGCTATCAGAGACATTTTCTTTTTTAAAAATTCAAAATTTCATAAAATCTGAACTCCTCTAGCGATCCTCTCGAAATTTGATACCAATCTTTCTTCAATACTTCATGCGTGCAAAAAAATAGCACGTTATATTCAAATTCCGAACAATTAGCGACGTTTTATTTTTAAAAAATTCAAAATTTCATAAATTCTGAACCCCTTTACCGATTCTCTCGAAATTTGATACCAATCTCCAAATTCCAGAAAGTTAGAGCTGTCAGTGACATATTATTTTTAAAAAATTCAAAATTTCATAAATTCTGAACTCCTTTACCAATTCTCTCGAAATTTCATACCAATTTTTCTTCAATGATACTTCATGCGTGCAAAAAAAATTACCAAATCTCCAAATTCCAGAAAGTTCGAGCTATCAGTGACATTTTATTTTCCAAAAAATTCAAAATTTCATAAAATCTGAACTCCTTTACCGATTCTCTCGAAATTTGATACCAATCTCCAAATTCCACAAAGTTAGAGCTGTCAGTGACATATTATTTTTAAAAAATTCAAAATTTCATAAATTCTGAACTCCTTTACCAATTCTCTCGAAATTTCATACCAATTTTTCTTCAATGATACTTCATGCGTGCAAAAAAAATTACCAAATCTCCAAATTCCAGAAAGTTCGAGCTATCAGTGACATTTTATTTTCCAAAAAATTCAAAATTTCATAAAATCTGAACTCCTTTACCGATTCTCTCGAAATTTCATACCAATCTTTCTTCAACGATACTTCATGCATGCAAAAAAAATTAGCACCAAATCTCCAAATTCCAGAAAGTTAGAGCTGTCAGATACATTTTATTTTCAAAAAATTCAAAATCTCCAAGTATGAACCTTGCAATCGATTTTCGCGATATTCAATACCAGCCGTCCTTTCATGATACTCGATTAACGTGAAAAAAAAAAAAAAAAAATACAAACTACCATCGCAAAGCTTCCTCTATTAAAAATTAAATGACGAAAAAAAAAAAGAAGAGACTTTCACGATGTTGGAGGATCACAATGCGATTGCGCGTTCTCATCGACGCGTGTATCGGGGCAGGGGAGCTTTTTGTGTCTCTGGCGATGCTTCTAGGATAGGGGTTAACGTCGTAGGGGTGGATCGAGGCCTCTCAGGAGAGTTTGCGCAAAGTTAACGGGGTTTGTGGGTGCCAGAGAGAGAGAGAGAGAGTGTGAGATAGTGAATAAAACGTGAATGTGAGTCTCGTCGGGAGCTTCGACGAGGTACAAGGCTATGAATGAAGACCAAACCTTGTCACTTGGAGGTAATTATCGTTGAGAAATAATTAAACGCAAAAAAGGAAGAAAGGAAAAAAAAAATTGAGTTTTTTTTCCATCGAAAAATACCATCGAGGCCTCGTAGCGACGCTACCTGGCGTCTTGTACGTTATATCCCAACCATCCGCAGTGTTCGTGTGTTTGTTCCAAACAATATAACGTGACGCACACGCTTTTATCGATTTGAATTTTTTTTTTTTTTTTTTTTCAAGTTTTTCTGGAATTTCGCGGATAATAATGCAATTAATTTTAATTAACGGGTGGTATAGATCGTAGCGGTGCTACTACTGTCTGTGATACCGTGGCCAGGACCCACCGTCTTTAAAATATCATGCCCCCGAGATCGTGCATCGGTCGTACGAAGAATCGTCCAAAAGGTATTTTTGTGATTTTATTGATTTTTTTTTTGTTTTTTTTTCCCCCTATCCATAATTATTTATTTTTATTTATAATTTGCATGCCATTTATTCTCCGTATGTCTTCTATAATGTTGACGTATTTTCGGTTTTTCGTTTCAATTTTTCTTTGTTTTTTTCAAGAGATGGATACCGATATTGAAGAAGTATCAGGTGGAATTGCCTCTGGAGTGCCCGTTTCACGAGAGTCGGGACATTTTTTATCCCCAGCAAGCAGCAAAGTTTCAGCACAGAACGTCACAATGGACCTGCGGTCTTTGCGGCAAGTCCTTCTACGCGGAGAAACATCTGGACGCTCACTTCGATAGCAGGCACAGAAGCAACGTTAATATGGTTATTAAAAAAAAAAAAAAAATTTTTTTATAAGCAATTTTCCCATATCAAAACAATCTCAAAGTTACGATTTATCATTCCCTCGTACTTACCATTGCTCTGGATAATTTGATCCTAATTTTTTTCTTTTAGGTATTTAACAAACGGATATATTTGTTGATACATTTTTTAAATATTTTTATCGGTACACCTTTTTTTTTTCTTCGGTTGAGTTCGTTTGCTTGAAAAACAGGGAGCAGGGATGATTTTGAAATGAAATTAATAGTAGAAAAAAGAGAGATTCGTCGGTGGCATCGATTATTTATTGTTGCTTTTTGAAAAATTGGTATTTTTTACGTTGAATAATGACTATTCCGATTTGAATTTACTCCGATAATTGATATACCTGTTCAATAGTGACGATAATGAAAATAAGATAGTAATTGGTCATGTTCGATGACAACTATTCGTTATAACTTGTAGTTTTTTTTTTCGCAACGGAAATAATAACTATGACAATAGTTACTATTGCTTCTCGAGTAAGTCAATAGTATTGAGCTTGAATGTGAATAGTTGTACTATATAATATATTATATAATATATTATATTATATAATTATAATTATATAATATATTATATTTTACATTATATATAATTATAATTATAATTACTATATAATTATAATTGTTGCGAATAATAACTATCAAATTTCAATACTTACCGCCGATCCTCCGATAGTTTTATCTTCGCAATGGCAATAACAACTATGACAATAGTTACTATTGATGTTCAATAACAACTCTTCGCTATCGCTGATTCGCTAGTCACTATTTGAAACGAAAAACTCCATCAACAGTAACGATTCACTTTCAATGTAGTTTAACTATTGATCCGCCAATAGTTTTGATTTCATTATGGCAATAATAACTATGAAAATACTCGATATTGGTTCCAGTGAGTCGGTACTATTGAGCCAACCTGTGAATAGATCTATTCAGAATTAAAAAAAAAGGAGTAACTGTTATTGACGCTCAGTAGTAATTATTCAAAATAATAACTATTCAATTTCAATATAGTTACTATTGATTCCGGTAGGTCAATACTATTGAGCTTACGTATGAATGGTTGCACTGTTCGGCATAAAAAAAAAATCTGTCAGTAGCTATTATTGACGTTCGATAATAATTATTCCAAATAATAACTATGAAATTTCAATAATTGATCCCCCATTAGTTTTGTTTTCGTAATGACAATAATAACTATGAAAAATGTTAATGGATGATGTTCAACGGTAATTATTCCAACTATTCATTATCGCCATCACTATTCACTGTCACAGGCAGTGTTGGACCGTTATTTAATTAATTAATTCCAAATTAAAAAAGCAATTGACACTTTTTTTTCGAATTAATTACAAATTAAAAAAGTAATTGACACCTTTTTTCGAATCAATTACGAATAACGAAAGTAATTGACACCTTTTTTCGAATCAATTACAAATTACAAAAGTAATTGACATCTTTTTTAGAATCAATTACAAATTACAAAAGTAATTGACACCTTTTTTCGAATCAATTACAAATTACAAAAGCAATTGACCCTTTTATCGAATCAATTACAAATAACGAAAGCAATTGACCCTTTTATCGAATCAATTACAAATTACAAAAGCAATTGACCCTTTTATCGAATCAATTACAAATAACGAAAGTAATTGACACCTTTTTTCGAATCAATTACAAATTACAAAAGTAATTGACATCTTTTTTCGAATCGATTACAAATTACAAAAGTAATTGATATATTTTTTCGAATCAATAACAAATTACAAAAGTAATTCACATCTTTTTTCGAATAAATAAATTACGAACGTAATTGATATCTTTTTTCAAGTCAATAAAAAATTACAAAAGTAATTGACATCTTTTTTTTTTGAATCGATAACAAATTTTACGAAAGTAATTGAAACGAAAATAATTTTTTCGAATCAATTACAAATTAAAAAAGTAATTGACACCTTTTTCGAATCAATAGCAAATTACGAAAGTAATTGTCACTTTTTTCGAATCAATCGCAAATTAAAATTGTAATTGACACCTTTTTTTTTATTCAATTACAAATTACAAAAGCAATTGACACCTTTTATCGAATCAATTACAATTTTCAAATGTAATTTACGCCTTTTTTCGAATCAATTCGTAAGTGTCTTTTTGCGCATCAAGCGAACAAGTGGTGATCAAGGCAATCATCGAGAGAAGAGACAGTTGAAACTCGATTGAAAGTGTAACGCATGTAGGCATCTGGCGCATATTTTCCGGTCAGCGTAAAGTATCACATTAAAATCAAAGCAACGACGCAGTTGCATTCATCCAGATGTACCCCAATGTTATACCTAGATATATATGCTCAGATACATGAGAAGCATCTCATGCCAACTCACCTATTTTTAATTCGGCCGGATGCTCTACGTCTGCCCAAATATCCTTTTCTCTCGCCGTATGTACTTATACATTCATTGACACCCACGAAATTATGATTATTTGCATCCATGCATACTTGAAATCACCCCGCATATATTCGTAATGGTCCATAGATACCGTTTAAAAGTTTCAATTGATTCGAAAAAAGGTGTCAATTGAGTACTTTTGTAACTTTCAATTGATTCGAAAAAGGTGTCAATTACTTTTTTAATTTTTAATTGATTCGAAAAAGGTGTCAATTACTTTTGTAATTTTTAATTGATTCGAAAAGGGTGTCAATTACTTTTGTAATTTGTAATTGATTAAAAAAAAAGTGTCAATTACTTTTGTAATTTGTGATAGATACGAAAAAAAAAGTGTCAATTACTTTTGTAATTTGTAATTGATGCGAAAAAAAAAGATGTCAATTACATCTGTAATGCGCAATTTCATTCGAAAAAGGATTTCAATTACAATTTTAACTATGCAATTGTATTTCTTTTCAATTATAAAATACAATTGTAATTTTATAATTGATTTTTTTTTCAATCACAAATTACGGCTGTAATTTCTAACTTGAATGTATTTAACTACAAATCGTGATTGGACGCTGCCCAACACTGGTCACAAGTTCACAAATCTCCCGAACGATAAACTCCATATCGATGGATAATATGGAATAAGAAAATTTAATAGTTAATCAACTATTAATAGTTAATTGACTATTTAATTTAAATAGTCACTCAACATTACATTATTTATATACATACTTTATTTTTTACATATATTTACTATTTTTATATATATATATATAAACTGTTTCAAAATAAATCGATAATTTTTTTTTTTTGCTTTACACAATCTTAAACTATACTTGGACATCAAAAAATAATCCTCGCGAAAGGAAGGGCCGGTCCTTTGAGATTTAGAGGTGTCTCATCGGACTTTTGTCATTTTTATTTCGTTAATACGTGAATAATTAATTTGCATGGATGGAACAAACGTTTTTCTAGTCCTAAAATGATGAATATATTCCAAACTTATGTATAAATACTGAATATACTAGAAAATATACTATAAAAGTATACTAAGACTAACTAGGAGATTATTAACTACTGATAAATAACGTTTTTAAGAAAATTTTTATAAAAATCGTAATTAATTGTTTTTTAATTTGCTAACATGTTTTTATTTTGTTCAATTAATCATAAAGTCCTGTTTGCTAATAATAATAATTTGTACTCGATTGACAAAGTAGACTAAGAGTTGAATAATCATTAATGTTATTGAGAAAAACGATGTGGGGTTAGAAAAACAGGCGTGCAAAGGTACCCGCGCGCCGATACGACGTGCCGCACTACATAAATTAATTTATCTCTACCAGTAAACATAATTTCTCCATTAATAAAAAATACGTTTTTTATGGAAAATTTGACGTAGAATACGATGGTTGTATTAAGAAATCGTTAAAATTTGGGGGCCATGGTTAAAAAATTGATTTAAACATTTCAATTGTTTATAACAATATGAAATTTTTTATAAATTTTTTTGAAAATAATTTTTTCTCAAAATTCACTCTTTTATCTTCAAAATGGAAAAAAAAAAGTTTTCCCTAGCTTAAAAATAACCGGAGTTATGAATTTTTGAAAATGAGTCTCCAAGGCACAAATCACGAAAATCTCAAACTTTCAACCCCCTCTATTAAAAAAAAAAAAAAAAAAAAAAAAATTCCTCGAACACGTATCTTTTTTTTTCGACACAGAACCCGTAAAAAAAGTTTCAGCCAAATAAAAAATGTGTCAGTCAGAATGGTGTTCGGTTTGTAAAAGAATTAGTCATTAATGTAATAAAAAAAGACAAAAGTCCGATGAGATACCTCTAAATCTTGAAGGACCGGCCCCTCCTTTCGTGAGGATTATTTTTTTTATCTCCAAGTATAGTTTAAGATTGTGTAAAGCAAAAAAAAAAATTATCGATTTATTTTGAAACAGTCTAATATATATATAAATATATTTACATATATTTATTATTAACATACATATATTTATATACATACAAATATACATACAACTACATTAGTTCCTCCCCCGCCAAAGAAACGTAATATCAAAGTGCAATTAGTGTTTTTACGAATTATAATTTTTTTGTTTTTGTTTCTCATAGGCCGAAGACGCCGTCTGCCTGGCCAATTATTGCGACATAATGAGATGCGACGTACTGGGTAGCGGTGAACTCGACAGTTCGTTGATCGACGATCCTACCGGTTCGATAAATACCGATATACAAGTATGGCGCGAGAGTAGCAGCAGCAGCAGCAGCAGCGCCACCAACGACAACGGCCGAAGAGCGAAATTCGGGGGTTCGTGCGAGTGCCGCGAGATAGCGAGAATAAAAAAAATCAGCGACAAATCCGAGATAATACCGGCCATCACGTACACGAATAGTCATAAGCGTCGCTGCAAGCGTCTAGGCGGCGGTATAATCGAAAGAGCCGAGATTGGATCGTCGAAGAGCTCCACGGATTTCTCACACTCCGGTCACCCTGGATCGACTCTCTCTTCATCTTCTCCCTCCTCTTCATCGTCATCATCATCTTCTTCTTCTTCTTCTTCTTCTTCTTCTTCTTCTTCTTCTCCTTCTCATTCTTCTTCCTCGCCTTCGTCACGCTCGTCCTACGACGTCAACAACGGTCCGGAAAACGAGAGCACCGCCTGTGATAATCCCGAGAACGAATCGAACGACGACGACGACAGCGACGACGACGACGACGACAGCGACGACGACGACGACGACGACGACGACGACGATATGACGAATCTCGTCGAATCATCCCTACCGGCCGCGGTCGACAAGCGCGAACGCAGCAAAGAATTTGAGATACGCAAGCTCAAGTCGAACTGCAAGCCGGAGGAACTCGAAAAGCTCAAGTTACAGTGTCAAGTCAGTTTAAATTATTTATTTTGCTCAATTTTAAACGTATATTCAACCGGATATCAAACCGGGGGGGAAATAAAACGTTTTTACCTTCGGTCGGATCAAATCGCTCGTTGAGACGAAAAAAAAAAATGGCGCTGGCATCGCGGTCGCCATTTTTTTACGCCATCAAGCATTTGCAGGCATAATATCGAAATTTTTTTGACTCAAACAATATTGATTGTGTCAAATTGTCGTTTCGGCTGTTGCACAATTTTGCAAGAGCATCGAAACGATTTATTTGAAATTTGAAAGCTTTAAAACTCGCGCCGCGATGCCTCGCGGCGTTTTTTTTTTTAAGCAGTCACGTTGAGCGGCCATCTTGTTTAGTTCAAATCTCGTCCACCGGGCTCGCGTGTATTTTTTTTTTTTTTTTTTCGAGCGCGAACGCGTGCACATTTGAACGAAATTTCAGATACTCGTTCGCGACTGCATCGCTGGACTTCTTGCCAATCTTTCCGTCAAAGATTTCCAAGAGATCGAAGGTAAAGTCATTAAAAAAAAAAAAAATGACAATTACAAGATAATAAAAGACGCCGTGGGATTATTATTTTTTGTTTTTTTTTTTCAGGCGAGCTCAATCGCGCCATCTGCTGGTACCTGAGCTGTGACAAATATTGGGAAGATTCCCGGAGGCAACCGCGTCACACACCATGGTATCTGCTCATCACTTTTCTTCTCGTATTATCGACCAGCATATCCGCATGTTACTACGTAATCTCAATTATTCTCGGGTAAATTGAATGAATTTTCCATCAAACTTGAGTATCTTTTTTTTTTTGACATCGAGTCATGTGACGAATGATAATAATTGGAATTGTGCGATTTAAAGTTCCGGAGACGACGGTGGTATGGACAGCAACGAGGAGAATCACGATTCGAACGAAGGTCATCCCAACGATCGTTCGCTGCTGCACGATCCGGGCGGAGATCCGAGACACGAGGATCATCGTCGTAGGATCGAGATAGGCGAGGATAGACTTCAGGTCGCGGCTACCGGTGACATGCCCGATCATTATATATACGTCGCTTATCCACCGGAACTGAAACGTCGTCTGCTCGAGAGGTGAGGGATATATCGAGAGGATTGATTGATTGATTTTTTAAAAATAATTGATTAATTAATTCGTTAATTGAACTAATTGTTTTTTTTTCGCATAATCGGTTAGATGATTGTTTAATCGATTGGATTTATTGAATTATTAATTGATTTTTTTTTAGATAATCCGTTGGTTGATTGTTTAATTAATTTATTGATCTTTTTCGACGATTGATTGATCAGGAGATGACTTGGACAATTTATTGTTCGGATTAATTATTCAGATGAAAGTTTAATCAATCAATTTATTGGATTGATTGATTTTTTTAGAAAATTGATTGCTAATTTCTTAGGGATGTTCCTCTGTTTGTTCGCGGGACGAGTCGTCCCAGGGAGGGTCCCTATGCTTATTAGGGTGGTCCTTATTTAGGGCTCGGACGAATTTTTAATCGACGCCCCCCCAAATCGGCTCCAAATAATTTTTAAAAAATATCCTAATTTTTTCAGATTTTTATCTAGACTTTAATCCCTCGCACCCGAGGGTGAATTTCCCCCATTTGAAATACACGTGTTTCGGCCGGTATTCTCAGGATATATTTTATTCTAAGAGTAATAATTTTTTTTAAAATCTGTAACTGCGAGATTTTAGTGTTCATTGGTGCTACTATATGAAAAAAAAATTAGATTATCATACGGATCAATTTAGACAAAATTCACACCCTTTAACTTTGAAACATGGTGGTAATACACGTTACCACCTCGATTTTCTTGAATTTTTCTAATTTATTTACTTTTTAACGTGTTCAGATCCGGTTTTTTGCACTTTTCAGTTACTTTAGTGATGAAATAACATAAATATACAGTATAATTGGCATCATTGTTTATAATATAAGATTTATAAATGAACAAGCTAAAAAAATGACGTTTTTTTTTCGGAAAAATTCATTCTTGAAGAATCTATCCAAAGTAATAACTTGAAATTGAAGGCCGTGTTCAAAAATTGGCTGACAGTACTGTCAGTACTAGAAAATCTATAGGGCAAGTCACGTATTCCGTACATTTTCTAGTACTGACAGTACTGTCATATAGAAACTCTATAGGGCATATATTGTCTATACTGTCTATATTGTCTATACTGTCTATATTGTATATACTGTCTATATTGTCTATATTGTCTATACTGTCTATAGAAAATCTATAGGGCAAGTCACGTATTCCGTACATTTTCTAGTACTGACAGTACTGTCAGCCAATTTTCGAACCTCTGGCCTTAGTGAGAGGGGGTTTTTGGGGTCACTGATTACGAATCCGCTATCAGATCTGAAAAATTCAAGATGGCGAATTCAAGATGGTGGACACCGAAATTTAAATATTGAATTTGAAAAATCTGACATCGGATTCGTGATCAGTGACCCCAAAAACCCACTCTCACTAAATTTCAAGTTATTACCTTGGATAGATTCTTCAAGAGTGAATTTTTCCGAAAAAAACGTCACTTTTTTAGCTTGTTTATTTATAAACCCTATATTATAAACAATTGTGCCAATTAGACTGTATATTTATGTTCTTTCATCACTAAAGTGACTGAAAAGTGCAAAAAACGCAAAATTCAAGATGGCGGATTCAAGATGGTTGACACCGAAATTTAAATATTGAATTTGAAAAATCTGACATCGGATTCGTAATCAGTGACCCCAATAACCCACTCTCACTAAATTTCAAGTTATTGCCTTGGATAGATTCTTCAAGAGTACATTTTTCCGAAAAAAACGTCATTTTTTTAGCTTGTTTATTTATAAATCCTATATTATAAACAATTGTGCCAATTAGACTGTATATTTATGTTCTTTCATCACTAAAGTAACTGAAAAGTGCAAAAAATGCAAAATTCAAAATGGCGGATTCAAGATGGTGGACACCGAAATTTAAATATCGAATTTGAAAAATCTGACATCGGATTCGTAATCAGTGACCCCAAAAACCCACTCTCACTAAATTTCAAGTTATTACCTTGGATAGATTCTTCAAGAGTGAATTTTTCCGAAAAAAACGTCACTTTTTTAGCTTGTTTATTTATAAACCCTATATTATAAACAATTGTGCCAATTAGACTGTATATTTATGTTCTTTCATCACTAAAGTGACTGAAAAGTGCAAAAAACGCAAAATTCAAGATGGCGGATTCAAGATGGTTGACACCGAAATTTAAATATTGAATTTGAAAAATCTGACATCGGATTCGTAATCAGTGACCCCAATAACCCACTCTCACTAAATTTCAAGTTATTACCTTGGATAGATTCTTCAAGAGTACATTTTTCCGAAAAAAACGTCATTTTTTTAGCTTGTTTATTTATAAATCCTATATTATAAACAATTATGACAATAAGACGGTATATTTATGTTCTTTCATCACTAAAGTGACTGAAAAGTGCAAAAAACGCAAAATTCAAGATGGCGGATTTAAGATGGTTGACACGGAAATTTAAATATTGAATTTGAAAAATCTGACATCGGATTCGTAATCAGTGACCCCAAAAACCCACTCTCCCTAAATTTCAAGTTATTACTTTGTATAGATTCTTCAAGAGTGAACTTTTCCGCAAAAAACGTCATTTTTTTTAGCTTGTTTATTTATAAATCCTATATTATAAACAATATGCCAATAAGACGGTATATTTATGTTCTTTCATCAATAAAGTAACTGAAAAGTGCAAAAAATCGGATCTGAATACGTTAAAAAGTAAATAAATTAGAAAAATTCAAGAAAATCGAGGTAGTAATGTGGGTTACCACCATATGTTTCAAAGTTAAAGGGTGTGCAATTTTTCTAAATTGATCCCTATGATAATGTGATTTTTTTTCACATAGTAGCACCAATGAACACTAAAATCCCGCAGTTATAGATTTAAAAAAAAATTATTACTCTTGGAATAAAATATATCCTGAGAATATGGCCGAAACACGTGTATTTCAAATCGGGAAATTCACCCTCGGGTGCGAGGGGTCAGAGTCTAGATAAAAATCTAAAAAAATTAAGCTATTTTTTTCTGAATTATTTGCAGCCGATTTGGGGGGCGTTTGATTAGAAATTCGTCCGCGAGCCCTAAATAAGGACCACCCTAATGCTTATACAGCGTCAAATCCTCGCTCATCTCGGCCAGTCAATTTATGTTCTCGAAATCAGAATTAGAACTGTGAGGTTTAGTTTCAACGCCATTCGATAGTAAATAGCATTGATAATAGCGTATGAAAATTGTAGCTCCTATAAGTTTTTGAAATATTAACGTTTATGTTGCAAAAAAGAAAAAATTCAAAATTCACGTTTTCCGAGCTTCAACTCCAAACGCTGTCCGAACTATTCAAGATAAATACAGTTCGTATAAATTTTTTAAAACACAAGAAAAATTTGTAGCAAGAACATCCGCAGGAAAACTACCCCTGACGGTAACGAAATATCAAAAACCACCCCCTGAAATGGTGATACGCCCAAAAATGCACTTTCATTGATGTTCAGTTCATATATATTTTCGAAAACGCATGAGAAATGCGTATCAAAAATTTCCGAATAAAAAACTACCCCTAACAGTAACAAAACATCTAAAAAAACGCCCCTAGCGGTGGTGATGCGCCTGAAAATGCACTTTTATTGATGTTAATTTTATATAAATTTTTGAAAACACATGAAAAATTTGTATCAAGAATATCCGCAGAAAAACTACCCCTGACGGTAACGAAACATCGAAAACCACCCCCTGAAATGATGATACGCCCAAAAATGCACTTTCATTGATGTTCAGTTCATATATATTTTCGAAAACGCATGAGAAATGCGTATCAAAAACTTCCGAATCAAAAACTACCCCTAACAGTAACAAAAAATCCAAAAAACGCCCCTAGCGGTGGTGATGCGCCTGAAAATGCACTTTTATTGATGTTAATTTTATGTAAATTTTTTAAAACCCATGAAAAATTTGTATCAAGAAAATCTGAATCGAAAACTACCCCCGACAGTAACGAAACATCGAAAACTACCCCTGGAAGTTGTGAAAGAGTTGGTGCCCGTCCAGCGTGTATCAGCTCTCCAATAATTTCAGGGGCAGGTTCTCGCATTGAGGATGATATTTTCTCAATTGAGGGGTAGTTCATAAGGGTTTAAATGAACCGTAAGTTCTTCAGAATTCAACTAAGTGTTCTGGAATGACTTTTTCGTCAATTTCCGGCAGTAATGAACGACGGGGAAATTAAATTAAGATGTTTTCAAGCGATTGGGGTGGTTTTTTTTTTCATTCGAGGGTATTAAAATTCTGGAATAATTTTTTTTCTCACATTCGGTACTCATTAATTCAGATTCACCATGTGCCAACTTTGCCAAACGCTAATAACGCCATAAACGCTAAATAGGCTGTAAATATTTCAAATCGATGTCCCTATATCGATACAAAACAGAGAAACATCCTTAATTAGACTTTGATAAGAGATTTCTTTGAAGATTGATTCGTTGCTCGATTGAATAATTCGATTGATCGATTC
This sequence comes from Rhorus exstirpatorius, assembly GCA_963564615.1. Classification (NCBI taxonomy): domain Eukaryota; kingdom Metazoa; phylum Arthropoda; class Insecta; order Hymenoptera; family Ichneumonidae; genus Rhorus; species Rhorus exstirpatorius. The sequence goes on along the minus strand of OY751322.1, from coordinate 10,459,138 downwards.
ATTAATTGATTTTTTTTTTAGCTAATCCGTTGGACGAATCTTTGATTAATTTTTTTAATGGATTTATCGGTCTTTTTTCGACGATTGATTAATCAGCAGATCGCTCGGACGATTGATCGAATGCTTAATTAATTTATTGATTGAACAATGAATCGATTGTTCAGAATTAATTTATTGGATCGATTGATTTTTTTTTTTCAAAATTTAATTGATTAATCGATCGCTCGGATGATTGTTCAAGCAGATTATCACGATTGATTCGTTCAGAGGCCCCTCTGGTACGCGCGTTATTTCCTCATTTTTCCTTAAAAAATTAAAAAAAAAAAATTAAAAAAAAAAACGAAATCACAATTCAACAGCGAAGGGGATCGTTTTTCCAGTTGCTACAACAGAACGACGCGTTTGTAACGCGATCGAAAGCGTCTGCCGGTGGGGCAGCGAGCTCGCACAACACACGGCACGGGAGAGAAAAAAAAAGTAAAAAAAAAAGTAAAAAAAGAAAAAACGCTCGACGCGATTGTTCCTCGCCATCGATCCACGCCGCAGGGAAGGCATCGACGAGGAAAATCCAAGCCGGAGTAAAATCAGCCGCGCGCATTAAACGAATTTCGCGGCAAATGAAGCGTGAAAAAAAAAAAAAATGCGGAAGAGCGGATAATCAATCTCTCAACGGGGGGAGGTCATCGTGATTTATCGGGAGAGAAAAAAAAAAAAAAAAAAAAAAAAAACCAGAGAAAGAGGAAAGGCAAGAGGAGAATTTTTCTCCTCGCACGTCGCGAGCATTGCCGTACACTTTTTTTTTTTCCCTCTCGTCATTTATTATCATCATTTTTCTCTTACGACACGAAAAAAAAAAAAAAAAAAAAAAAAAAAAAAAAAAAAAAAAAAAAAAAAACTATTCAAAACCAATAAGTCATTTTAATCGAACCATCCGAGTCGCGCTGAGTGTCCATGACGCTCGATTGACGTACCAAACGACGAGAAGCCCCGGCACTGCTCGAGCTGGCGTTCAAAATTCCACGGCTCGCTACGGACGGATCGTCGAGACCGTCGAATGTCGACGTTGCCTCGTCGTCGATGGGCGCCCGACGATTCATCTCCAATGCTTCGCCAATCGAGAGATCCTCGTACGATGTTGTCGCGGAATTTGGTCTGCGAGAGACAGGAAAAAAAAAAAAAAAAAAATCAAAAACAACTCTTCGTGAATTTTTTTCGGCCCCCTTGGAAACGCCGTTACTGTCGTTAAAAATATAAATAAATGGACGTATTTATATATATATATATATATGTTTTTTTTTTTTAAATAATTCAACGTACTTGATGGGCACGCAGCGAAGGCAATCGGCGCACTCCCAGTCCTTGCCGAAGAGCTCACCCTCCTCCACCGTCTGGGGCAATCGGTGATGCAGCGTCTCCGGCAAACGAAGACCCGAGAGACCACCGATCACCGAGACAACGCCCAATATCACGAGCGGAAGAACAAGATTTTCACGTCCCTACGAGAAAAAAAAAATATATATATATAAAAAAAAAAATAATCCCCTGCGGGGAACATCACTCGGGTGTGCCCCTTCGATTTCGTTTGAAAATTAAGAGGTACGTATTTTTTTTTTTTTTTTTTTATCGGCGGAAGAACGATTTAAAGGAGTGAAAACGACTCCCGAAGAACCCAACGGGATGGATTTTTTCGATGCGCTTGATGGATTTGAATGAAACCAACGCCGAAATGTTTTATTACATCAATGAAAATGTTTTATTGAATTAATAAAACATTTTTCGGCGTTACGGTTTCATTCGAATCCATCGAGCGCATCGAGAAATCCATCCCGTTGGGTTGCCCATCTTTAGGGGTCGTTTTCAACCCTTTAAACCATTTTTCCGCCGATAAAAACGATTTAAAGGGGTGAAAACGACTCCCGAAGATGGGCCGCAACCCAATGGGGTGATTTCTTGATGCGTTCGATGGATTTGAATGAAACCAACGCTGAAAATGTTTTATTAATGTAATAAAACATTTCGGTGTTGGTTTAATTCAAATCCAATCAAGCGCATCAAGAAATCGTCCCGTTGGGTGCCCATCTTTGGGGGTCGTTTTCAAACCTTTAAACCATTTTTCTGCCGATAAAAAAAAATACGTGTCTCTTAATTTTCAATGTTCTACAACATAGATGAGTCACAACGAAATCGGAGGCGGGCACCTAAACTGGTGTTCCTCGTTGGATCTCTACGCGGGAGAGAAAAGTCCTAGAAAAATTACCGTGCTTGCTACTGTAAAGTGGGGGCAAACGACATGTTTGGGACATTTTTCGTCGAAAAATGTCCCAAACATGTCGTTTGGCCCCCACTTCACAGTGTGGCTAGCACGGTAATTTTTCTAGGACTTTTCTCTCCGCGCGTCTCTCCATTCTTCTCTTTTGTTCCCCATTTGGATTCGATCGTTTCCTCGTTTCTTGCACACTGCGTAAAATAAAAATTCATAGAAAGTCTCTGGATAATGTTATCCGATTACATATTTTTCTCCGACATTCACGAATTCTTTCGTAGCAATAATTTTATCTTGTGTACTTTGAATAAAATTTCACCCCCCGATTGCTCGTAAAGAAAAAATTATAACGCAATTGCGGAAAAATACAAAAAAAAAAAAAATAAATAAAAATTAAAAAAAAAAAAAAAAAAATGAATTAATATTCTCACCAGATACGTGATAAAGGGAATTATAACGAGTCCGAGGCCGCTTATGTAAGCCGAGAAGCCAATCGCAATGCCGCGCAACTGCGTCGGATACAATTCACCGGCGAACGGATAGATAATGAGAAAGGATGCCGATATTGCGGACTTTGAGAGTAGAAATAGAACGAGGGTGGTCGATACGGCGTCTGAAAGAGAGAAAAAGGGGAAAAAAAAAAGAATGCCTGTCGATTCGATTAGGTCGAGCGGGGGAAACTTGTGAAAATTTTATAATGATAAAATTGCCCGGTAAATCTACGTTTTTGGACACAACCGTTCATCATTTTTCCACGTTTCGGCATGGATTCGTAAGTTTTACTCGAATTATAATCTCCATTTTCTGCCGCTACGAGCGCTGGGTAGCTAAAAAACCTAGCAAATCAGCTGACGCGCGAAAGATCGGACAATATATCCAAAAAACTAATGCAACGGAATTTTTTTCCTATACATCATTGTCTTATATTTTCAATTTGTTCCGACGAATAGAGAGCTCACGGTTGTGAGAAAAAATATTAAGAATCTCAATGAACGATGGGCGTATCGGAAAAAAGGCTCTTTAATAGTTCTCTTTGGGAAAGTATAAGTGTACAAATCAAATTATTGCAATTGAAACTCTGGGCGCAGAATTTTTTTTTAGTGTCGCATTTAAGCTTTTTAGTGTTTTTAAGCAGATTTTTTTTTCTTACTATTTTAGCAGAGCTGGGCAAAGTACCAGAAGGTACTTTAAGTAAAAAGTACTAAAATTAATTGAAGTACAAAATAATACAAGTAATAGAAGTACAAAGCACTATAATTAATTGAAGCACAAAGTAATACAAGTAATTGAAGTACAAAGTACTTCAAGTAATTGAAGTACAAAGTACTACAAGTAATTGAAGTACAAAGCACTTTAATTAATCGAAGTACAAAGTACTACAAGTAATTGAAGTACAAAGCACTACAAGTAATTGAAGGACAAAGTACTACAAGTAATTGAAGTAAAAAGTACTAAAAGTAATTGAAGTACAAAGCACTTTAATTAATTGAAGTACAAAGCACTTTAATTAATTGAAGTACGAAGTACTACGAGTAATTGAAGTGCAAAGCGCTATAACTAATCGAAGTACAAAGTACTACAAGTAATGGAAGTACAAAACACGATAAATAATTGAAGTACAAAGCACTTTAAGTAATTGAAGTACAAAGCACTATAAGTAATTGAAGTACAAAGTACTATACGCACTTGAAGGCCAAAGTACTTCAACGTACAAAGTACTGCAAGTAATTGAGGTACAAAGTACTAAAAGTAATTGAAGTACAAAGCACTTTAATTAATCGAAGTACAAAGTACTACAAGTAATTGAAGTGAACAGCGCTATAATTAATCGAAGTACAAAGTACTACAAGTAATTGAAGTACAAAACACTATAAATAATTGAAGTACAAAGCACTATAAGTAATTGAAGTACAAAGTACTGTATGCACTTGAAATACAAAGTACTTGATGTTAAAAGTACTGTACGTACCTGAAGTATAAATTACTGTTACTTGTAGTGCAAAGTACTGCAAGTACTTCAAGTACAAAGTACTTGAAGTACTCGTGTATTTCAAGTACCAATTACCGTGAACACTTGAAGTACAGGTCGAGTACTTGGAAATTTAATTAAAATACTTGAAATAGTTTCCAAGTACTTTTGTACTTTCAGTACGTCGCAAGTACCGGGTACTTGAAGTACTGCCCACAGCTCTGCTTTTTAGCGATAGAAAATAATTAATTAAAACGTAGATTTACCAGAGATACGAGCAGAATTTTCATGGAAACGTTCCGCGAATGAAATATTGAATTAAATTGGAAAAAGAAAAATTGGCAAGTATAGCCTTTTGGTGTTTACCGGAAGGCAGAAGAACCGTGGCGATGCAGGACAAACCGGCGGTGACCATGCACAAGCAGAGCGGCCAGCGACGACCCCATCTGTCCATGACTATCCAGCAGGCTAGATAGCTCGGTATTTCGGCGAGCGAGGAGAAGAAAAAGCTCAGATGTTCCTCGTTGCCGAGGGCCGGTCCGTAATACGATAGGCCAACGTATACCATGTTATTGGCAAACCTGCGCATTTTTTTTTTTTTTACATTTTTTATTGCAATATTATCAAGTTTTTCGTACTTATTAATTTTTTCTTAAGATCGAAGAGTGATCGGCGACCCTGATATGCGAGGGGTCCCATCCGGGAATCAATAAATTTCACTCCCTGCTTTTTTAGCACTAATTTTTTTAATCTTCTCGCTGGAAGCAATTAAAAAATATTGCCTTTTGACGATAGAAAAGCTCGTTAGGAAAGAAAAAGCACCGCTAATTTTTTTTTGCCAATAAGGCTATCAAGAGGACAAGTGCCATTTTGAGAGACGACTGTGAATACGGCCCTGGTCCGCGAGGGTGCTGCCATCTAGCCGGGACGACGAGAAGCATATACCGAAGGGAAAGGGAGAAGGGCGGATAGGAATAGAGGGTTTCCATCATACAAAGAGGCAATTTTACTAACAAAAATTACGAGTTAGTTCCAGAAAACGCTACAAATTCGATTCTCATCAGTGTAACAACCCTCAACAGCTCTTTCCTTTCTCCCCAAATAGTTTTTGTTATTTGTTTTTTTCTTTTTTATCTTGGATTTCGTTTTCTCACCAATTGAGGGTTATCAGGCAGGTCTTTAATCTCATATTCGGTGTCTTGAAGAGCGATAGAACGCCCGGCCCGTTGCGCAATCTCTCCTCCTCGCTCTTTGTTCTCGACATGGTCATGCGTTGCTTGAGCCTCTGGGTAAACGATTCCGGCAATTCCTTGCCGTTCACGAGAGCCAAAGTTTTCAGGATCTCGTTCGCCTCGGCCAGACGACCCTTTGCCAACAACCATCGCGGCGATTCTGGAAGAAACCTGTACGTCCAAGTTCAGTCAGAATTGAGGTTTTCTAACACTTGTTCTTTTTTTTTTTCTTTAGTTCTCTCTCTCTCTCTCTCTCTCTCTTTCGTGCCTACAGACCACCAGTACAAGAAGTATAGAAGAAACGGGGCGCTTGTCGTGACCGCCAGGGTTCTCCATTCAGGTATGAGATACGTCACACCCGCTAGCATGCACAGTCCCATCGTGTAAAAGCTGCAGGTCATCACGGTAACGAAGGATCGATAATTGGGTCCTACCAGCTCCAGAGCTGTTCACAACGATAAGAACGGGGGTTTTTTTTTTTGAAACTCTAAAATATTTTTTTAAATACCCGACATTCGCGCTCCACCCGGAGCAACGGAATTGAAAAAAAAATCAGGAGCAACGCTAGACCTACTTTTTTGAAAAAAAAAAAAAAGAAAAAAACAATTTGTATCTAGCTCTTACATATTATGAAGGGTATCTGATAGATCGCTGGTATTGTGAGCCCAACGAGGCAACGACAGGCTGCCCATGTCCAAAAACTGTTGGATATCGAGGTGAGACAGCCGCCTGCTATGAGCGTTGCCAGGCACGTGAAAAATGACAATCTTCGGCCAATTCTGCTTCGACAAACATTCGTGTCACAAGAGAAATATAAATTTCCTTTTTGCATAAAACGAAAAATATACACTGTTAATAACAAAAGGCAGATGGGCACACCTCGGGCTTGCATTGAAAAAAAAAAAAAATTGAATGGAAGAGTTTTAAAGAATACTAAACGCGATGCTTGCTTTGTCTTTTTGCATGCCAAAGACCGGCGCGGTCTTTGTATCTCTTTGGGCACTCTTTTTCGCTTGCGAGAAACCACGAAATTGTAAATATCTTCCAAACGGTTAGAGTTATTGGAAAAAAATTTTTACGATCGTTCACAGTCGATGAAGGTACAAATTTTTACACTGAAGAAAATTTTCAAAAAACGCTGCTTCAACGAGGTGCCCTCATCTTGCTGTGGCGTATATTATAATTACAAACCTGTCGTTCAGAGTACCAAAGAGATAAACACCGATGGGTCCACCGGTGTTCAGGGCTACCAGACCGATGGTAGGATAAATTGCCTTATCGCAGACCAGGTCAAACTGTGCGATATGAAGATGAAAAAAAAAAAAAAAAAAAAAAAAAAAAGAAATACATATATGCATACGCGTAAATATTGGTGAAGTAAAAAGCGGTCAACCTGACGATCCGGTGATGAATTTTGTACGCGTAATAATGCGAACGGAGCTATAGGTCCGCAGACTCGTGCGAGTTGTAAAATCATATTTCGATCCTGTCGAAGCCGCAATATTGGCTCTTTACTTCCCCAATGCATATATATAATACGTAAAAACTTGAATTAATTTCGGATAATTTCATGACGTACGTCAATAACGATGGACGACACGACTTCCGTAGTGTCGTATTCCCATCCGTGATCGCATGGTATTATCGGCCACGATGTATTTCCCACGCTCATGTTGAACGACGTAAGATCAGCTCCACCGATATCGGACCAATCGTAGTCGTAGCGGGTACACTGGCTGTACGAGCTTTCATTTCCATCCTACTTTGACAATAATTATGGTTTCTTTTTTTTTTTATTATTATTATCATTGGGGATGTGGATTTAAAGCGGATACGACGATGCGAGGACATTTTTTTTTTTTTTTTCAAGGGTATGACGCATGATTCATGTGGCTGCTCTCAATGTCATCTGGATCAAATATTTGTTTGTTTGTTTGTTTAATCGCGAAAAAGGGATTGAATCGCGTAAATGAATGCTTGTAAATTGATTATGGGAGAGATGCGGGATAGGTATGGAGTGACACGACTCGACGCTACGGAGTATTATAGATTGGCTGCGGAGAGTCTCTTGCGGGAGACGCTCAGGCAAAAAGCCACCTAGCGGAATTTCGATGAAGCATCGCGATCGACGCGCTTGCGCACAGTGGGGAGGGGGGCTTTTTTCGGAGAATGAAAGGGCATCGTTTCGTCGCGCTATATTATGTACAATCTCGTGGAGTAAAGCACCTGCTGTGACGTGGGAATAGCTAGACGCCTTCGTCGCGTTATATCCAGGCCCTCGAGACCGGGAATTTTGCACCAGTGCGATGGCGTCGATGCCATGAACAGCTGATTGAAAGCACAAAATCCGCAAGGCAAGCATGCCGGTAGGCAAACGAACCATAACAGTTTCTTCTGATAATTGCCAAATTCACCCACGATCGGCAGTAGATCGTCGAGATCGAAAGCGTCCTAGGGGAATACTCGACGATCAACAATAGCAATAATAATTTCGCTTCTCGGCAAAGCGATTAGAACTTTTTTTTTTATAATTAAGTTTTTGTTTTTTCAAGTTTTCCCTCCCTTAAAAATGTAAACGAAAGGGCGAAAAGCAACGACGACGACCCACGGTATATAACTGGACTCACGTCATCGTCGTTATTCTTGCGTTTATTGTCCCTGGCTGCGGGATCAGGGCCGTTCGTTGGCGAGGTTTTTTCGTCCGACGTGTACATCATGCTTCTCCGTCACAACTCGCGCGGTCCTCACTGGGAACCCCGGCGATATCCCGGGCACCCAGGAGACCTTACAAAAACTTTTACATGACCCGCATTCGTCCCGGATCTTTGCGCGTTATCCGGCGGATTCAAGAGAGAAAAACAAAATCTACGGATATTTCTTTTTCAACGCGTTTACCGTATTGGACACCCCCCCCCCCCCCCCCCGTACTAAACGGTAAATTATAAATTTCAAAAGTTTTTTCCTCTCAAAAGATTCTCCCGATGCTATCTCCTGTCACTGTATATGCTTCACAAGTGAATTCGCCAAAGTATACCCGAATGCAATGAATCATCATATTCCTTGCGTAGTATATGATATTTCACGTAGAAACAATTAAAACTTTTTCTTTATGCGAAATGCATCACTTATGCGATAGGTTATGTGTACATTTTTCGTTATTTTGTTGAAAAAAAAAATCTTCATGGCACATTAAAACGTTCAAGTGTACTTTATGTTATAACTGTTCGTAAAATGAAATCCAGTCAAAAATGTGCGAATTCGTCCTACGGTAGTACTTCTTTTTTTTTCGCGTTTTTTTTTTAGCTTTGCTTCGCGACCCCCCCAAGCCACCGTTGCACACTAGTCCGAGTGTTGGGTCTATTGGAAAATCACAGCGAAATGATATGTGCGACTTGGAGGGGGCAGAGAGAAATGACGCGTTAATATGAGATTACGTTATATACGCTGGGGAACTTCGTAGGCTCGTAATTCAATTGGGTTAAGGGTACTTAGAGAAGATTGAGGGCATTGCTGACACCGAGGGCATCCGATCGCACGAGAAAACAAGCTTTTTTTTTTTTTTTTTTGCGTTGTCCGAAAATTATTGTACTCAAGCGTGACAAAAATCTCTGTAAGGGCATCAACATTTTAATTACCTGCCACCTATCAACTGGGTTCGAATGGACAGAGATAAAAGTTTTTGTCCGGAAAAATCAATTTCCAGATTCGAAATCAAGGCATATACAGGCGTCTTATGTTTTGGGTTGAGGAACATGGGCCTCGAAAAGTTTTTTCTTCGATGGTTAGAAGCCTTTTAGATCGTCATTTGACATCATAAACACATAACGTATATTCGATGAGCTCTTCCAACTGTCCGCGAGGCAAACTTTGATCCAGCTAATCGGAACGATCATTGTCGGCCACCGATGGGTTCTCGCAAACGGCATATTTACTTGGCCAAACTTTTCACATCGATTCCCCGTGTCGTTAAACGTGTTTTTTTTTTGTCATAAAGCATCGCGATCCGACGTAAACTCGCGGAGATAAAAGGTTTTTACGAAACTGTCGGTTTGAAATTATCGAAAGATCGAAACGGACTATAGCGACTACGTTCACGCGGGTGACTCGTGACTCGCTTCACACCGCGAGTTCCACAGCGCGGAAAATATTTTTTTTTAAAATAGTTCTTGCGCGACCGGCGGCGGGGAATAAGCGGGAATATAGGCGCGGTTGAGCGGGCACGCATGAAAGAAGCATGACGTTTTTTTTTTAAATTATAACGGTACGGTAAATAAATTTAAGTTTTCATCAGAATCTTCAACAATGTTTATTGCATCGATCCAGCAAAGTTTCGTCCGCTCATCTAGTTTTTAAGTATTTAGAATTTAAAAAAGAGCAAGCACTCTAGCTTCGTTTGTCACTTTTTGGGGCCTATAACCACCGTGTTAAGGATGTATGAGCACTAGCTTCACGATCATATAAAAATCTGAATTTTTTATATGGTGTAGCAGAAGTGTATATGATAAAACCTGCAAAATTTCAAAGTGGGTCAACGACTCTTTACGCGAGTAATTAATTCGTGAAATCAAGATATTTATCCCACGCCATATACGAATTCTGGGCTGACGCAACTTTGGAACAGAAATTTGTATCTTTCACGATCAGATACGATCAATATTAAAACTGTTAAATGTTCAGAAAACTATCACGATTACATACGTTCCATAAAAAATGGGGGTTAACGAACCTTTTGACATAGAATTATCGATTTTAAGGAAATTTTTCGCGTGTGTCGCATAATGAGCGGTCCGACTCTCTCTTGTTTCATGCGTGCCCCTCGCTCACCGCGCTCACCCGCGCCCACGTTTCCGCTCATTTCCCGCCACCTTGTGCTCATACATCCTTAAATTGGAAAAGTTTACGAGCGGGGAGCCGAACGGTGAAAAAATCTAAAACTTTTCGAGCATACCGCAGGAACCTCAACCTTTTCGTTTGTCGTATTTTTATCAGTCTATCTAGATTTAATGAGATTGCAAGAACCACTTTAAAAAGCATGCAAAAGTTGGAAATTTGTAAATTGCTCTCTCATATTTTTATATTACTCTCAAAGCTCTCTCTCTATGAGCAAGTGGGTTTTTCAATTTAGCTTCCTCACAGAGAGAGACAGAGAGCTCTGTGAGCAAAAAAAAAAGCAAATTTTGCACGCTTCTTTTTCTTCTGATGTATCCAATTTGTTCGATTTTCGGCTTGATAGCTTCAAGCCTCAAATCTTTCAAGCAAAAGGCATATTTACTTGACCAAACTTGATTCCCCGTGTCGTTAATTGTGTGTTTTTTTTTGTTACGAAGCATCGCGATCGGACGTAAACTTGCAGAGATAAAAGGTTTTTACGAAACGGTCGGTTTGTAAATATCGAAAGATCGCGGCTGACTATAGCGACTACGTTCACGGGGTAACTCTCGGCTCACTTCACACCGCGAGTTCCACAGCGCGGGAAATGATTTGTAAAAAGCATTGCAAAAGTTGTAAATTTGTAAATTTCTTTCTCATTTTGTTTTATCTTGCTCGCAAAGCTCCCTCTACGAGCAAGTGGGGTTTTTCAAATTTATCTTCCTCGCGGAGGAAGCTCCGCGAGCAAGATAAAAAAAATGTACAAATTTTCCACGCTTCTTTTTCTTCCAATGTATCCCAATTTGTACGATTTTCGGCCTCGAATCGTTAAATTTTTTTTTCCCCCCCCAACTGGAATCCCTTGCGGGATTTTTGTCAAATTTAATACCGAACATATTTATCGCCCGGACTATCATAAAAAAACATGTTTTTCTTCGAAAGTTTGAGTTTGCAATATAAAAAAAAAAAATTAGACTTTATCCGCAAAAAGTTTCGGCTCGATGGCTTCATTGGACCAGCTCGATAGTCCCTCGCACCGAATCATCCCAACAATCCCCCGAGTTGGATCACCGAGTTCTCATCATTCCCATATGGCGCGTCAATTATCATTAACAACGATTGTCGGGATATTTTTTTTTTTTTTTTACAAAATTGCGTTTTTATATAAATTTTTCATGGCATTTAAGCACCCTTTTCATTTATTCGCTAATTCTTTCTTTTTTTCGTTCATTTTCGGACAGTCTTCCCGCGAAATTTCTCTCTCTCTCTCTCTCTCTTTCTCGCTCGCAACTTGCACAGGTACATCATTGAAACACAAAAAAGAAAAAAAAAAAAGAAAAAAAAAACACCAACGGCAAATATACTTCGTACATACAAATATCGACAATCGTCTCTTTCTCTCACATTGTTTCTCAGGCTCATTTCGCAATTCAACCTCGAAACAACCAATTGCCCCGACACAAGGTAAAATAATAATAATAATAATAATAATAATAAGAATAATAATAAAAAAAAATATATATATGTGCACACGCGCGCTGGCTCTTCGATATGAATTCCCAACAAGGATAATCTCGTACCAAAAAAAAAAAAGTCATCGCTTTATACATCTCCGGTACACGTGTATAATCGAATCTCTCTAAAAAAAAAAAAAGAAGAAAAAACGCAATATTTTCGCACTCGACTCTTATCCACTATACTTTTATTCTCTCTCTCTCTCTCTCTTAACTCGTATTATCACAAGCCCATTTATTCGAGGTACTCTCGTTTAAATCCACGTGCGCGATTGTCCAAAGACACGACCGGCTAAAAAAATAAAATTCCATTTTTTTCCTTTTTTTTTCCTTTTTTTTTTACGTACAATGCCAAAATCGTTCGAGGCTGGAGCTTTGAGGGGCGGCGGCGGAGGGGAAGAGGTAGCGCGGAAATGAAAAATTTTGGAAAATAAAAAAGCGATTTTCGAGTAGGCCCTCTTGGATTCTCGGTCAACGCGTTTGAAGGAAAGATGTACAATTTCTTTTTGGGTTCTTTGTTTTTTTTTTGCTTTAATCGAATCAACAAGTTAACGGACATTCACTTTGCGAGAAAAAAATATATAACATACACGCGCTCACAAACGTACATGTTCGCCGATGAAAATAAGCCAAAGCGCTTTACCCACACGGGTCAAGCCCCCCGGACTCTTCATTATTATTATTATTATTATTATTATTATTATTATTATTATTACTTTTTCAACTTCGAACTTTTTTTTCTTCTCATTATCACGCAAATTTTTCATTTTTTCCATCTTCCTTCGAGTCTCGCTCGTACTGCTTCATGCATACATCACAATTTTTCCCTTTTTCTCTCTCTCGCTCTCTCTCTCTCTCTCTCTCTCTCTCTCTCCCCTTTCGTCTTTCTCGCCGTGTAATTTTTGAAAAAAAAGAAAAAAAATTCTCGGCTCGATCGTACGACGAATTTTAAAAAATTTTTTTTCCCATCGATCCTCGACGCACTCGCAACACATTTTCTCGTTTCTTTTGTTTCCTGGGTGCTGTCCCAATTTTTTTTTTTCTTTTTTTTCTTTTTTTTTTTTTTTATCCTCCTCACTCGCACCTCTCTCAGGCAACGCACTTTCACGCGCATCGTCCACAACATGTATTCTTGGCACAGCTTCACGTTTTTCACGTTATTCACTCGAGGGGGTTCTTTCGTTTTTTTTTCCCCACTTTTTTTTCGCGCGATTCTCGCGGATTGGGTCGTTATTTTGCGTTTTTTTTTTTTTTTTTCCTCCCCCCAATCATACACTCGTCATTCGTTATCTGGAAAATTCTCAGATTCTCTCAGGCTCTCCTCTTTCTCTCGCTCTCTCTCTCTCTCTCTCTCTCTCTCTCTCTCTCTCTCTCTCTCATCGTCTCGTGCTCTTTTCATTTTTCAATGGCATGGAGAATTTTTTTTTTTTTTTCTGTCCCCAATAATCTCTCGTTCTGTCCGCGCCCCTCCCCCCTCCCTTCCTCCCCCCTAGGGACGAGAAAATTCGGTTAAATTTGGTTGGCAATATTTGTTTTTGTTTTTTTTTTTTTGCTGCAGACCAAAAAGCAGGAACACGCGCAGACATCATCCAAATCGCTCAACATCATCCTCTCGCATCCGGTCATCATCATCATCATCATCATCGCTCTCGATTCGCTCATGTTTTTTTTTTTTCTGATGTGTTTTTTTTTTTGCCTTTTTGTGTTGGTTTTGTTTTTTTTTTTGAATTTTTTTTTTTTTTTTTTTTTTTTTTTTTTTCGGGACTCACGCACATCCATCAATTCGCATCCGTACCATCCAATCTTGTTGTCTTTGTATTGTGTTCGATAGCTTTCTAGTCAAATCAATTTGCACGAGAGTACAATCTTGGGGCGATCTGTAAACAACAAAAAGCCAAAAAGGGCCAAGTGTGATTAACGCTCGTCTTTCCTTGTCATTTTTTTTTTTTAAATTTATTTTTCCGAATTGTCGTACTTTTTTTTTTTTTTCAAGGGAGAAATTTGGGGTTTTCCGTGAAATTGGGCGGGTGGAAAAAAAAATGAATTAGACATTGAGAGAGAGCGTCGGTGGGAAAATTGGCCCTGTAAGTTCTTCTTTTTTGGTGTTACCTTGCATTGTCGTTGGTTTTTTTTTTTTTTTTATTTTGACGTTTTTTCGCGGGAATTATCAACGATCGACAACACGGAAGAGGGATTTGTCATGGATAATTGGAAATTATCGGAGAAGAGGGGAAAAAAAAAAGGAATTAAAAAAAAATTGTATTTTCTTTTAAATTAGACACGACGGTAAAAATTGATTCCTGAAAAATTGAAAAATCCCCGCAAAGCATGAAAGCTCGGGGGGAGGGGAAATATTCGGAGCTCCGATTCTAAATATTTGATTTTTGGCGAGAAATTTCTTTTTTTTTTCAGTTAAAAAGGGAAACAATTTTTGGGATTGAAATTTGGCAAAAATGGAAAAAATAAAATAAGATATATTGAGAAGTTCTTTGGAGCCTCAACGAGGTACGTTGTTCGTTATTCCCATAAAATTTTCGATCCTCAAAAGCATCGTATCAACATTCCTCATGAAAAATTGCCAACAAAAATCGTTTCTTCCTCAAACTCCGCAACTTTTTTTTCAACGCGAATCCTCAAAAAAAAAAAGAAACGGAAAATTTTTTATTAAAATATATTTTAAAAATTGTATTTTTTTTTTTTTAATTTGAGTCACGACGGCAAAAATTGATTCTTGAAAAATTAAAAAAATCCCCGCAAAGCATGAAAACTTGGGTGAGGAGGGAAAATATTCGGAGCTCCGAAGGTTCGAATCCAAATATTTGATTTTGTGGCGAGAATTTTATTTTCTTTTTGTCAAATAAAAAGGGAAACAATTTTTCGTATTGAAATTTGGCAAAAATGGAAAAAAAAAAAAAAATAACCAAGGATTCAAAAATATCGTTAGCCCCCCTCGGGTCATTCATGCCGAGAATAGCATTGAATATTTTGAGAAACTTTGTTTTCGAGGCGTTATTCGTTCCCACAAAATTTTCTATCCTCAAAAACATCGAATCGAAACATTCCTACATGAAAAATTGCCAACAAAAATCGCTTTCAACGTGAATCCTCAAAAAAAAAAAAAAAAAAAAAATCCAAACCTCAAAGATATCAAAAAAAACCAAATAGGCCGAATAGTGAATTTTTTTTTTTCGGCTCGCGAAGTTCCGAAGTGAAAAAAAAACCCCCCAAAATCCCTCGACAACAAAAAATAAAACAAAAAAAAAATCCTCGATCCTCCATTTTTTTTTGTTCCGTTAAAGAGAAAAAAAAAAAATCTTCAAAACTCACCAACTCGAGGCTGAATTGGCGCTCTTGACCTCGCGAATTTTCTTCGTCGCCCAAACGGCGAGAGTTTTGAGTTTGCTGGTACGGGCCCGTCTTCCTTTCGTCAATAATTCCGTGAAAATCTCGGATTCGACGAGGGGCAAAAGTTTCGCACCGAATATCGTCACGAGATCACCGAGCAGCCCGATCGACGTTGACATCGCTTCCTCGTTGTGCTCGCGATCGAGGGCAATCGATTTTATGAATTCAATGATGAATGTCACATGCGGCTCAAGCAGTGCAACATCGGGACTCGGTGTGTCGCCGTCGCCGCGCAAACCTTGGGTAATGCCCGTATAAGCCTCGAGCACACCGACCCGCAATTCATTGAGATAATCGATCATATCGTAATCGTTGCAGTCGACCTTTGCCTGCGATGCCTGAGCGAGCATTTGTAGCACGATATTGAGATATTTTTTGAATTCCGGACCGATGCTGAGAGCAACATCACCGAATACGGACAAAATTTGAGGTTTTACGGAACGATGCACCGTACTGTCGCCAAGATTTTCCAGCAAAAGTGTCATTATTTCGTCGCAGTAGGGCAAAATTTTGTTCTTCAATGCGCGGCAAATGTCGCCCGTTAGTCCAACGGCGGCGCAGCAAACCTGATATTCCGCATGATTTTTCAATCCGAGACACAGAAAAGGCTTAAAAGCGTCCATGTACTTCAAAAAACCATCGCCGAGTATCTCGGCTAGGGTCGAAACGGCCATAAGCGCGTCCTCCTGTACGCCACCGATTTTACAAGAATCCGAGGCGAACATTAGCAAAAGTGCGGTCATAATTGCGTCGGATATTCTTGGCGCGTCTTCCGGCGTAACTTTTCTGAGCACCGATTGCAGAGTTGCGCAGAGCAACGATTGCAAATCGTGATATTGCGCCCGATCGGAATGATTCTGAAAATGTGCCTCCATTTGTAATACCTGCTGAAGCCTCTCGAGTATCACCATCGTTGTTTTTTGCACGGTTACGTAACAGTCGCGAGGTGAATTTTTCACCATTTCCATGAGTGCCTCGTAAGCGGCGGAGCGCAAATTTGCCTGTGCGCCGTCCTCCCGTCCCGTAGTCTCGAGAAGACGTTCGACGATAAAATCGAAGAATTGCGACATGCAATAAGTTTCCGGCTGTTCGGAGCAGCCTTTTGGTCCTTCGTTGGCGCGACAGCTCGTCGTAGCTGCCTCGTAGCTCGCCTCGGCCAGTCCCGTGAATGCCCAGCAAACGTTAGCCGCGACACGGGGCTCGGCTTTGAGGCCATTGACAAGGGACTCGAGGAGGGGCTTGAGATACGTTTCGTTTATCGCCGCGCCGGGTATGACTTCGCATATACGTCCGAAAGTCCACGCAGCGGTGTCGCGAACCACCACGCTATTGTCGTACATGAGCTCGATCAGGGTTTGCATGGCTTGCTCGACGAGGGGTTTGAGGGTATTGGGATCGAGACCGCCGAGTATCGAGCCAAATGCCATTAGTGCCGCGTCGCGATAACGCCAGTCGGTGCTCTTTATGTTGTCCTTGATGAAGGGCAATACGTGGGGAAGTATCGCCGCTTCGCAGCACGAGGCGAGGAGCATCAGGCATACACCGGCCGATTTCGATGGATTCCAATCGTCCTCGTCGTCGAATTCCTCCTGTTTCGTTAGCTTTCGCATCAGAACGGGAACGAGATATTGCAGGGCGCCTTTGGCATAATGACGCGATACCTTCGAGGGTGGACGTCCACCCTCGGTCGCTTCGCCCTCCTCCATAGCAAGATCTATCTCCTCGTCCGCGACGTTGGACCAGAATTCTATACCCTGTAGGGCAACGTCCTCCACGTCGGATTTCATTGCCTCGAGGGTTATCTGCGAGTCGCGAAGAAGGGGATTGATTGATTTATTGATTAATTAAATTGATTGATTGATTGGATTGATTGATTGATTGATTGATTGGATTGATTGATTGGTTGATTGATTGGATTGGATTGATTGATTTATTTATTGATTGATTAGATTGATTGATTGATTGGTTGATTTATTGGATTGATTGGATTGATTGGATTGATGGATTGATTGGATTAATGGATTGATTGATTGGATTGATTGGATTGATTGATTGATTGATTGGATTGATCGATTGATTGATTGGTTGGTTGATTGATTGGATTGATTGGATTGATTGATTGATTGGATTGATTGATTTATTTATTTATTGATTAGATTGATTGATTGATTGGTTGATTTATCGGATTGATTGGATTGATGGATTGATTGATTGATTGGATTGATTGATTTATTGATTGGTTGATTGATTGGATTGATTGATTGGATTGATTGATTGGATTGATTGATTAGTTGATTGATTGGATTGGATTGATTGGATTGATTTATTGATTGATTGATTGGATTGATTGATTGATTGGATTGATTGGATTGATTGGTTGATTGATTGATTTATTGATTGATTGATTGGATTGATTGATTGATTGATTGATTGATTGGTTGATTTATTGATGGATTAGATTGATTGATTGATTGATTGATTGATTGATTGATTGATTGATTGGATTGATTGATTGGATTGATTGATTTATTGATAGATTAGATTGATTGGTTGATTGATTTGATTGATTTGATTGATTGATTGGATTAATTGGATTAATTGAATTGATTGATTGATTGATTGGATTGATTGATTGGATTGATTGATTGATTGAATGATTGATTTATTTATTGATTTGATTGATTGGTTGATTGAATTGATTGATTGATTGATTGATTGATTGATTGATTTATTGATAGATTAGATTGATTGATTGATTGATTGATTGGATTGATTGATTGATTGATTTATTGATAGATTAGATTGATTGATTGATTGATTGATTGATTGATTGATTGATTGATATTTATTTTATGCCCTAGTTTAAACCTTTCAGGGGGGGGGGGGGATTAAAGTGAAAATTTTATCAAACATATTCTTATGCGTTTGGGTCCGCTGATTAAAAATCTGAAGTAAAAATTGAAAAAATTCAAGACGGCCCATATGGAAAAGAAGTATATTACAAGATATATAAGAGATATCGAACTTATTGCCGCAAAGTATATTTTTATAACTCCGTAATATATCTATTATATATCCGTAATATATCCTCCCGGATATATCGGGCAGATATATCCAAGATATATAAGAGATATAGAACTTATTGCCGCTATATATATAGAGATATATTTTTTATATATCTGAAGTATACTTTTTTTTTCCATGAGGGGGACGGCGGCATTATAGCGGACCGCAAGTAAAACTAATTGAAAATTTCTGAGAAATTTTTTTTTATTGTATTCTGCATGAAATTTTAAACAAAAAAAGCTCCGTCATGTTTTTCAAAAATGCATACTTTTTGAGGGAAGAAAAAATTGAAATATTGTAATAGCCCTTGAAAGGGTCAACTGTGGGGCAAACTAATTACAAGATGGGACAAAGTACGATGAGAACATTCGTGAATAAGCGCATGCAAAATCGGTTACGAGTGTATGTCGTAGATTTGAGAAAATAGTACACAAAAATAGAGTCGGTGATAATGAGTTCACGGGTTGCAGGCTTAAGGGACTCAAGACCGCAACTAAAGATATACCAAAATTAAAACTAAATCGGTGCACATTGTGCAACGACCAGCGCTAAGCGATATTGGCTACTATGAGCTAAATTTCAAGCAATGAATACATGTAATGCGCAGCGAAGAATGCAACAGCAGAAAATACGGAAAATCTAGTTTGCTATCTGGACTCATTATCAAATAAATGGGAGAAAAGGAGAGATTTAAAGGCCTCTGAGGAACTAGCAGAGCTGATGGGAGGAGGAAGAGTATGCCAGAAATGAGCTCCAGCAATACTAAAAGAAAAAGAAAGGTTTGATTTGTGTTTTGATAATCGCGACAACAAAAATCCAAGGCATGGTGAATTTTTTTTATTAATGGGTAATGGAAAAGTGTCGGTTAATTCATTATTTTGGTAATGAACAGAAAAGCAGTTTCGTTATCATTTTTTTTTTGTAATGGGTAATGGAAACAGCGGCGTTAGTTATTGTTTTTCGTATGACGCAATGAAAACTACTCGAGTATCCATTATTTTGGTAATAGGTGTGTAATGAAAACGTGTCGGTTATTCATTTTTTTGGTAATGAACGGAAAAGCAGTTTCGTTATAAATTTTTTTTTTTGTAATGGGTAATGGAAACAGCGGCGTTAGTCATTATTTTTCGTATGACGCAATGAAAACTACTCGGGTATTCATTATTTTGGTAATGGGTAAAGAAGAATGCTCGATTATCTATTATTTTGGTAATGATTAATGGAAATATGCTTCATTATCCATTATTTTAGTAATGAGTAATTGAAAAATTCTTCGGTATTCATATTTAGAATAATGGATAATGAAAGCAGCTCGATGATTCATTATTTTGGTAATTGAGAATGAAAACAGATCTGTTAACCGTTATTTTAGTAATGAGTAATAGCGAATGCTCTAATATTCGTGGTTTTAGTCATTAATAATGGAAATAGCTCATTTATTTATTTTTTCTAGTAATCGCTAATTTAAATAACTCCAATGTCCATTATTTCACTGGCAAGTAATAGTAAATTTGTTTTTCGTAATGAGTAATAGTGAATATTCCAGTATTTGTTTCTAGTAATGGGTAATGAAAATGGCTTTGGTATCCATTATTTGAATAATGGGAAATGAATACAGCTTCGGTATCCACTATTTTTAGTAATGGATAATAGGAACAGCTCAATTGTTCATTATTTTGA
This sequence comes from Rhorus exstirpatorius, assembly GCA_963564615.1. NCBI lineage: Eukaryota > Metazoa > Arthropoda > Insecta > Hymenoptera > Ichneumonidae > Rhorus > Rhorus exstirpatorius. The sequence continues at coordinate 10,439,140 of OY751322.1, read as the reverse complement.
TATTGAAGAATAAAAACAGTTCTATTAACCATTAATTTAGTAATGGATAATGAAAACGGCTCCGTTATTCATTATTTTGGTAATGGAGAATGAAAACAGCTCAAGCATTCATTATTTTACTAGTAATAGTGAATTCAGGTTTTTAGCAATGGGTAATGGAAATATCTCATTTATCTAATTTTTTTATAGTAACGGTTAATGAAAGTAGCTTCGGTATCCACTATTTTTAGTAATGGGCAATGAAAACAGCTTTATTATTCATTATTTTCGTAATAAAGAATGAAAACAGTTCCATGAACCATTATTTTAGTTATGCAGAATGAAAACAGCTCCATTATCCATTATTTTAGTGATGACTAATAGTGAAAGCTCTGGTATTGATGTTTTTAGTAATGTGTAATGGAAATAGCTCATTCATCTATTTTTTCTAGTAACGTTTACTGAAAATAGCTCCGGTATACATTATTTTTAGTAATGGGCAATGAAAATAGCTTCATAATCCGTTATTTGAATAATACGCAACGAATAGAGCTTCGTTATTCACTATTTTTAGTAATGAATAATAGGAAAAGTTGTATTAACGATTTTTTTTAGTAACGGATAATGAAAAGACATTTCATTATTTAGTATTTTAGTAATGGAGAATGAACACAGCTCAAGCATCCATTGTTTTACTAGTTAGTAATAGTGAATTCGCGTTTTTAGCAATGGGTAATGAAAATATCTCATTTGTCTATTTTTTCTAGTAATGGTTGATAAAAAAAATAGCTCTGGTATCGATTATTCTTAGTAATGGGCAATGAACACAGCTTCGTTATCCATTATTCGAATAATGGACAATGAATACAGCTTCGGTATCCACTATTTTTAGTAATGGATAATAGGAACAGCTCAATTATTCATTATTTTGTCAATAAAGAATAAAAATAGTTCTATCAACCATTAATTTAGTAATGGATAATGAAAACAGCTCCGTTATTCGTTATTTTGGTAATGGAGAATGAAAACAGCTCAAGCATTCATTATTTTAGTAGTAATAGTGAATTTATGTTTTTAGCAGTGGGTAATGGAAATTTCTCATTTATCTATTTTTTTTATAGTAACGGTTAATGAAAGTAGCTTCGGTATCCACTATTTTTAGTGATGGATAATAGGAACAGCTCAATTATTCATTATTTTGTCAATAAAGAATAAAAAACAGTTCTATTAACCATTAATTTAGTAATGGATAATGAAAACAGCTCCGTTGTTCATTATTTTGGTAATGAAAAATGAAAACAGTTCAGGCATTCATTATTTTACTCGTAATAGTGAATTTATGTTTTTAGCAATGGGTAATGGAAATATCTCATTTATCTATTTTTTTATAGTAACGGTTAATGAAAGTAGCTTCGGTATCCACTATTTTTAGTGATGGATAATAGGAACAGCTTAATTATTCATTATTTTGTCAATAAAGAATAAAAAACAGATCTATCAACCATTAATTTAGTAATGGATAATGAAAACAGCTCCGTTGTTCATTATTTTGGTAATGAAGAATGAAAACAGCTCAAGCATTCATTATTTTACTCGTAATAGTGAATTTATATTTTTAGCAATGGGTAATGGAAATATCTCACTTATCTAATTTTTTTTATAGTAACGGTTAATGAAAGTAGCTTCGGTATCCACTATTTTTAGTGATGGATAATAGGAACAGCTCAATTATTCATTATTTTGTCAATAAAGAATAAAAAACAGTTCTATTAACCATTAATTTAGTAATGGATAATGAAAACGGCTCCGTTATTAATTATTTTGGTAATGAAGAATGAAAACAGCTCAAGCATTCATTATTTTACTAGTAATAGTGAATTTATGTTTTTAGCAATGGGTAATGGAAATATCTCATTTATCTATTTTTTCTATAGTAACGGTTAATGAAAGTAGCTTCGGTATCCGCTATTTTTAGTGATGGATAATAGGAACAGCTCAATTATTCATTATTTTGTCAGAAAAGAATAAAAAACAGTTCTATTAACCATTAATTTAGTAATGGATCATGAAAACGGCTCCGTTATTCATTATTTTGGTAATGAAGAATGAAAACAGCTCAAGCATTTATTATTTTACTAGTAATAGTGAATTTATGTTTTTAGCAATGGGTAATGGAAATATCTCACTTATCTAATTTTTTTTATAGTAACGGTTAATGAAAGTAGCTTCGGTATCCACTATTTTTAGTGATGGATAATAGGAACAGCTCAATTATTCATTATTTTGTCAGAAAAGAATAAAAAACAGTTCTATCAACCATTAATTTAGTAATGGACAATGAAAACAGCTCCGTTGTTCATTATTTTGGTAATGAAAAATGAAAACAGCTCAAGCATTCATTATTTTACTAGTAATAGTGAATTTATGTTTTTAGCAATGGGTAATGGAAATATCTCACTTATCTAATTTTTTTTATAGTAACGGTTAATGAAAGTAGCTTCGGTATCCACTATTTTTAGTGATGGATAATAGGAACAGCTCAATTATTCATTATTTTGTCAGAAAAGAATAAAAAACAGTTCTATCAACCATTAATTTAGTAATGGACAATGAAAACAGCTCCGTTGTTCATTATTTTGGTAATGAAAAATGAAAACAGCTCAAGCATTCATTATTTTACTAGTAATAGTGAATTTATGTTTTTAGCAATGGGTAATGGAAATATCTCACTTATCTAATTTTTTTTATAGTAACGGTTAATGAAAGTAGCTTCGGTATCCACTATTTTTAGTGATGGATAATAGGAACAGCTTAATTATTCATTACTTTGTCAATAAAGAATAAAAAACAGTTTTGTTAACCATTAATTTAGTAATGGATAATGAAAACAGCTCCATTATTCATTTTTTTAGCAATGGATAATGGAAATAGATCCATTATCCATGTTTTCAGTAATGGATAAAGGCAATTTCCTCGACTCCGTTATTTGCGCCACGAGATATTTAACATAATTAATTCTATACGACAAATGCTACACGAGCGGTTCGCACGTATAATGACCAAAGTCAATTTAGGTCATTTTTCGGATTTAGTTACCAATTCGTAGCTATCAGTCCTAAAAGTATGCCCGTCAAGTTTTCCGATACTTTAGCCATTATTGACCTTTTTGGCGATTGATTGAAACCGCGCGCCCACATCGCTCGCAATGCAATCCCGGATCTTTAAAACGCTTTTTTTTTTCTTCTCAAAACGACGAAATTTGACTTTGGCCATTCTTTGAGCAAACGGCTCGTATATTAATCATACATCGTTCTATATTATAGAGATATATCGCCGCTGTTTCAGGAATCGAGGAATTATAACGGGTGTCCAATTTGAAAAGGATGACCAACCCAAACCCAACCCAAACATATAAACAAACCCATATAAGGCCAAATTATATTGCGAGGCATTATTTCATGCAAATATATATATATGCATGGAAAAAAAATGTCCAAAAAAACGGATATTGAGCTAAAAAAAAAAAAAAAAAAGTCTTCGATATACGTACGGGAAACAGTGCCGGTCCCATGTAAGGCTCCATGTACTGATAATACAGGGACATGATTTTCACGAGGCACTGAAGCGCAGCGACGCGAATCTGCGAATGCGTCGATTGCGTAGCCTCGCAAACGACTTCCATTATGAAATTTCTCTCTGACTGCAAAAAAAAAAAAATATTCGCAAATGGAAAAACAGCAAAAAAAAAATATGAAAAAAAAAAAAAAAGTAACGTTCGATCGAAACTAAAGCCGGAAAAAATTTAAAAAAAAATTATTTCTTCCCCTCGTCTCACCTCGCTCTCAAAGTTTCCTTTCGTGAATTCCAGGGAATTGAAGAGGGCGCTCGTCGCAGCCAGTCTAACGTGATTCGATGTGCTCGAGCCCTTCATACCGTGCACTATGGCGGTGAGAATTTGATTCGACTGCGCCACCAACACTTCGCTCTCTATCTCCTGGCAGATATAACCGATCGTCTCGAGGGTCGCTTCCTTCATCATTTCCGTGCTTGCAGCGTCCGCCACATTGTTCACCAGCAGCGGTATCAGCTCCGTCCATTGGCCGACCGGCAATTCAGCCACGGCCACGTAAGCGACGCACTGAGCCGCCGAGCTCGGTCGATTGTTCTCCGTTCCCAGCGCCCCCAATATCTGAAGTGCAAATTTTTTTTTTTTTTCATTTTTTACGCAAATTTACCGAAAAAAATTCGTTAAAATTAATTTTTTTCGGGAAAAATGGAAAAATGGAAGAAAAAAATGGAAAAATGGGGAAAAAAATGGAAAAAAAATGGAAAAAAAAATGGAAAAATGAAAAAAAAAAATTGGTAATAATTTCAATCTCACGTTTTTCTTTATGTACAGTCTCGTATCGACCGGTATGGCAAGCCATCTCTGCTGATACTGAGCCTTGAGGGTCGCATCGTTGGAGGTCAGCTGATTCTTGAGTTGAAGGCCCGCTGCCATGCGAGCGACCGTACTGGCCTCCGACATGCCCAGCACGCCGCTGAGCCGTTGCACAAACGCATGCTGCGCGCATCGAAATCAGGGGGGGGGGGGGGGGGGGAATTATGATTACAATCAATTTTTTTTTTCTTTTTCGAGCGCCAAATTTTCGATAATTGCGAATTTACTCACGAAATTCGTTTCCGCGGCTGCTTTCAAAAAATCTAACGCCGCTTCGAGCTCATTTTTGTCTGAAAAAATTTGAGATATTGAAGAAAAAAAAAAAAATTTCGAAATTTCGAGCCAATTTCGCGATCACGCGTCTGAAATTTGTCTCCAAAAATTTGATATTGGAAAAAAAAAAAATCGAAATTTCGAGCGAATTTAGCGATCGTCTGAAATTTGTCTCAAAAAATGTGATAAATTAAAAAAAATCGAAATTTCGAGCAAATTTCACGACCACGCGTCTGAAAATTGTCTGAAAAAATTTGATATTGAGAAAAAAAAAAAAAAATTTCGAAAATTTCGAGCGAATATTGCGACCACGCGTTCGACGTCCCCTCCGTCTGGGCGACGAGCACCGCGCGTTGGGTTAAGTTCTGATTTTTTTTTTTTTTTTTTTTCCGTCACATTTCGACGAATTTCGAATCCTCGAAGAAGCCCGAATTACAAATATGGAGGATGAATGAAAGAAAAAAATTGCGACACGAGGCAATGGACGTGAGAGAGAAAATTGATTTTTTTTTTTTTCGACTCACCTCCCGAGACCGTTTTCTCGAGGACCTGTATCAGCTGCACCGTTGTCTGATCCATCTGCATGGCTATGTCGAACGATTAAACCGGCTCTGACCACTGAATCTTATACTTTTCGTATAAAAAGTGTGTGCTGAACAAAAAAAATTTGACTTTTCCCTCGATCTAGGTTAGTTTTTTTCTTTTCGATTATCCGGAGGCGTTGGTTGATTTTGTTTTTATTTTTCCCCCCACCGGGGAATGTAAGCGAGATTTATGCGAGAATTCGTGGTTCTCGTTGACCGGCAACGGCGGATATGCACATGTGTACTGGGCGTAGAGAAAGCCGTTTTTTTTTGTCCTCGCACGTTCTCGCTTGTTCTATCCCCAGGACGCACGCACTTTCTCTCTCTCTCTCTCTCTCTCTCTCTTTTTCCTCAACCGTCGTTTTTAACACGAACGAAATTTTTTCATTTCCCAAGATCGCCCAAGAATTTGAATTTTTTTCTCCGCCCTCGTCGAACGATGCTAATTTAGAATTTTTCCCCCCGAGATTGTAGTTGCTAATTATTATTTACTAATTGTTTTTTTTTTTCAATGATTATTCGTAATTCGAGGCACAACGGGAGACTTTGGATTCTACGATTTTTGTGTAATATCGATGACTGGAGACAGGAGAATTATTGTTATTATTATTGAGAAATATATTCGCGGGATCGTGCAGAACTGGCGGTTTCGTGGCGCTGCAGTCGTTTTTTTTTTAATTTTCTGTCTCACTCTCCTGTCGGAGCTTCCTATTTCATGCCCAGGCTTTGTTTTCTTTTTTATTCTTCGAGCATTTGTTTTTTTTTTCTCGTTTCCCGATCTTCGGACGTTTTGCAGGATTTTTCGCCGGCCGAGCGGTATGCTTGCAGAAAATTGCGATAACGAAATATTGGAGGGGCGAGAGAGAGAGAGAGCGTAAAATTTGGGCAATTTTTCTGTTTTTTATTTCTAGATAAATCCGCACCCTGGTGGCGCTGCAGCACACACACCGGCTATCACGAGACACGCGCGATGAAAATATTAAAAAAAACAAGATGGCGGAGGTGGTTTTGCGCGCGCGTCAATTAGAGAAAGAGAGAGAGAGCGCGTATTTTATTATCGCTACAATTATAAAGGGCTAGCGGTCGTTTTATCCGCCAAATCTTTGTCTCTCTTTTTTTCCTATCGGGACAGTGAAAAATTGTTCTACCTGAAATTACCGTAGCACTCGAATCGACGAATTACCGTAGCATTCGAATCGACGAATTGAGGTTATATACGCGCGAATAAATGCCGTTGAACGAACGAAACGAGAACGAGAGTGCTATATAGCATGTAATTACGACATTGCGCGTCTTTGTGCTCGCGGCAAGGAGGGAGAACTACTTTTCCTACGCGAAGAACGAAACGCGCATGCGCTCTATGTACATTATAGCAAAATAAGTTAAAGGCCGTTTTACAATGAGCCGAAAGTCTGCAATACTCCTCAAAATATAATTTTTCAGATTTTAATAATCATGCCGTGCAAAGATTTTATTTTCCATTCAATGATATTAATCCAAAGGATAATGCAATTGGAGAGCAAGAAATTCAAAGATACAAACAAGATTCTTACCAGAAATAGGAACTCGCGCCATCTGTGGTCGACAATCGCAAGCAGACAACCGGAAGTTACTCCTGCGCATCGAAATCGACGTCAAACCGGAAGTACGTTTTGTTTGCTCGACCAATATCGAGGGAAATTTGAATGTTTGTCCAGTTATAACGGCTGGTGGGACACACACTATGTAAAATCATAACTTCCAGAAAAATGAACATATCGACATCGTTAAGGTCGCATTTTGAAGATAAAGAATACATCTAATCATGAAAAATTCTGCGAACGCAAGGGTTGCACTCCTTCGGTTTAATTTAACACCCTGTCGAAAAGTGCGAAAATTGCAAAAAAATATGAGAAACGAGCATAAATTTCAGGCAAAATTTTTTTTAGAGCCGCAATCTCAAGTATGCGCTTTGAAATAACATTGAAAATTTCTAGCAAAAAGGTCCCGGCCAAAAATCATCCCTGGCAGTAATAAAATATTGATAACCACCCCTAGCAATGATGAATACGTCCTATAATGCACTTTCATTGATGTTCAGTTCATATATATTTTTGAAAACGCATGGAAAATGCGTATCATGAATATCCGAATAAAAAACTACCCCTAACAGTAAAAAAAAACATAAAAAACCGCCCCTAGCAGTGGTGATACGCCTGAAAATGCACTTTTATTGATGTTCCGTTCATAAAAATTTTTGAAAACACATGAAAAATGTGTACCAAGAAAATTTGAATCGAAAACTACCCCCCCCCCCCAACAGTAACAAAACATTGTAAACTACCACTAGAAGTTGCGATGCACCTAAAAAGCAACTGCCGGATTAGAGGCGGTGCCCGTCCAATGTGTAACTCTTCAATTATTTCACGGGCAGATTCTTGCATCGAGGGTGATATTTTCTCAATCGATGGGCCAGTTCATAAGGGTTGAAATTAAATTAAAGGGTTGGAGGGGTCGGGAACACTCAAATTTCGATTCAGATGAGGAAAAAATTAACGAAAAATGAGATGACAACATTTTATCCATTCGGGAGTGAATTTCTCTCAATTGAGGGGTAGTTCATACAAGGGTAGATCAATCCGTAAGTTCTTCAGAATCCCACTACGCGTTCTGAAATGACTTTTCCTCAATTTCTGGCAGAAATGAACGATGGAAAATCAAATTAAGATATTTTCAAGCGATTTGGGGGTAGTTTTTTTATCATTTGGGGGTAGTTTCCGAGGGTAAAAAAATTCTGGAATAATTTTCTTTCCTCCCATTGGTTACTCCCAAATTCGGGTTCACCGTGCATCAACTTTGCCAAAAACGCTCCAAAAAAAAAAAAAACTCAGCCTTTAAAGGCTCAAAGTCTTTTCTCACAAAAATGTGACGAAAAGTTTTAAAAAATTGCGCATGTCCTTTTCTTTTTCCCCAAACTTTTCATAAACGCCATCTGAATTTTTTACCCCATTTTCAGCCGTTCAAGCCTTCCTAACAAAAATTATTCGCCATTTTCGTCGTTGCGTGACGAAAAAAGTAAAAAAAAACCAAAATAAACGAAAATGCGATCGAAAAATTGTTGTTTGTTGGTTTTTTCCCCTCTTTTTCTCGATTTATTTGTATCTCACAGTTGTAAATATTATCGTTAGATTATTGCTCCGGCAATTGTTTTTTTTTTTTTTTTTTCTCTCTCTCTCTCGTCATATGTGGAAAGAAACTGAGACCTTTATTTCGTTTTCTTGAATATATAAACACGTATACGTAAAAAGTATAGTAGCTGCAACGATATAATTATAGTAAATTAAGGTAAAGTACATCATAGTGCAATTTTTTTTCTCCCCTGCCCCCGTTTTTTTTTTTTTTTTTTTTCTCGTCTGATAACGGTAATTAATCGCAAGAGTCTTTAACAATTTAGTAGGAGTATTATAATTATTACGGAGCATTCGAACCGTAGTGGTAATTTGTGAGTGTGTCGTTTTTTCGTCTTCTCTTATTTGTTTTTTTTTTTTTTTTTTTTTTTTTTTCTCGTGGTAACAGTAGCGCAAAATACGTATAAATAGGTTTTTTTTTTTTTTCTTTTTCTGTTAAATCTACATATATATATTTGTGTATATTTATTTTTTTTTAAGTCTACGTTAGTTGTATTTGTTTTTTTCTTCTTTTTTTTCTTTTCCTTTTATCAAGTATCTCGTAAAATAATAGGTAACTTTTTTTTTTGTTTGTTATTCATGCGCGGTGCACGATCTTTGCGTACGTCAAAAACACAAAGAGATGTACGAAATTATTATTATTATTATTATTATTATTATTTCTACCGACGTATTCTCTATTGGGGTGCGTGCTTTTTCATGGTGCGCAAAAAAAAAAAAAAAAAAAATAAAAAAAATTCATCATGAACAAAGACGCGCGTCGCCTTTACTCGCCTTAAATCACTAAAATCACATAGACGTTGATATACGAGGACCGATCGTTTCTCTTTTTTTTTTTCTTTTCTTTCTTTCTTTCTCTCTTTCTATCTCTCTGTTTAATTTTCTCTCGCGTTCTTGTCACGCACGCTCATTCGTAAAATTACAGCTCGTTGGCTCGTGTGAAAAAAACAAAAAAAAAACGAAAAAAAAACCTTGATCTCGTCTATATGTGCATGTATATATATATATATATATATATATATATATATATATATATATATATAATTTTTTAAAATTATATACAATACAGTGAAATTTGAATTTTTCATTAACGGTCAAGTGTGCGACTTGAAAACGTAAAGTATTTATATTTTTTTTTTTTTCGTAACGAAAGGAGATAGCTTTTTTTTTCTTTCTTCTTCTACGAGATCTAATATAATATATTATAATATTATATTATAACGATAATATAATATTATATCGGAGTGTTCGAAAAAAAGAAATTTTCGATTTTCCAACGGGCCCATATACCTGAGACAATTTGGCTGAGGTGGGACCAAAAAAAACTTGTGTCAAAAAAGATGAGAATTTTGGAGTTCGAGCGTAAGATCCGCCGTGTTAGATTTTTCATTTTTTTTTTTTTTTTTTTTTTTTTTTTTTTTTTTTCCCGCCATCCTTTTTATCGAATTCGGGATGGCACTTGAGGTACTTGATATTTGAAGTACTCGAAGTACTGGCCAGATCTGCTATTTTTTGAAAATTGGGATACCGCTCAGGATTAAATTTGAAAACTTGGAAAATGTATTTGCCTTCGAATCTTCATCTTTTGTCATTAATAAATTAAAATTTTGTGCCAAAGAAATTGATCTTTCAGCGGTATCGTCGATTACTCTTCAAAATCATGTAAAATTTCCATAAATTTGATATTAAAATGCCTCGATTTTCCATGATTTCGGACTTTCGTCGAGAAAATCACAAAGCAAATTAATACTGATTAAGAAAAAAAAAAAAAAAAAAAAAAAAAAGCAGTGATATTCATCGAGCACCGTCTCTCACAAAACAGCCTCTTCGACTAAAAACTCGCGTCTCGATTAACCGTGCACCATTCCCGTTCTTCGATGGCACGAACCATATTAAATTTAATTTCATTGTCGCAAAACAGCTGACAAATTGGCTAACGAACGGCAGTCAACTCAGCTACGATGCGACGGGCACACGGAGAACAAATCAAAGCAAAGGAACTTCAGCCGACAAGTTTATTTTTGTTTTAACGGAAGTTCATTTTGAGATTGTATTCAATTTTTTAAGTCATATAACCACAGTGCAAACGGTTTTTTTACCCCTTATTATTAACGATAATAAACGTGAATTGGAGCGTTAAAATTCCAAGAGCATCTTATTCAAGACGCAAACCGATCGTCCGGTAGCTGCGAGCGGAAAAAAAAATTTTTTTTTTATTACCAGCAATTATTAATCATAAATTCGATTTTTAAAAAGGGGGGGGGGGGGGAAATGAATAATCAAATGCGGCGGATCTTCCACTCGACCTAAAATTCTCACCTTTTGACATGAATTTTTTTCCTACCTAAACTATTTTAGGTGTGGCCCGTTGGAAAATCGTTTTTTTTTTTTTTTTTTTTTTTTTCAACACCCTAGTATATGTATATTTACTATACATGTACTATATATCTATGTATATATATGTATATATATTATATATATATATATATATATGTTTGTAAAAGGGTACATGTCGGGACCATTTCATGGCTCTAGAGGGGAATATGGGGACATTTGGCACATATGGGTCCGGTCCCCATATTTTTATACATAAAAGGGTACATGCCAGCTCCGGTCCCCATAATTCGCTACACATATAGGGGGTATAACGGGGACCAAGTTATCCATCGGCTAATGGGGCTTATGGGGACCATACAGTAACATGATGAGGTTCAAAGCGCAACATTCATGAGCTGGGTCTGGATTGCACTGTGCTGCAATACATTGCAGTGCAATGCTTCAAAATAAAATTGATACACTATAACAATATAAATTCAATACTTATGAAGTGCGCAGACTACCACATTTCTATTTACTTCAGATATATTCAGATACTTGAACGTGCTACGATAATACACATGGCATATCTGGCTAATAAAAAAAATGTTGGATCGGATCACCGGTATTCTGAATACGTGAAAAAAAATTTTTTCGCCGCATTTCGTATGAATGGCACATATGTGTTACGCAGATTATGCTTCATGTACCTAGTCCGTCAATAAATTCCAATATTTCACGTTTCTAATACAAGCAATGGTACATATTGCTAGCGGTAACCGTGCCATATCGGTAATTTCGGGGACCAATACGGAGAAGGAACGGCCTCAGATCGAGTGATCATCCTATGAATAAAAGTTTTACCAGTATAATATTATAATTATATAGTTATTTTGAATCCTGTAACTAGGGGCATGTATATACGAGCCAGCAAGAAACACAACGTAAAGGTATTTACTGGGACTGGTACCCGTATGCTCCTGAGTTTGGTACCCGCAATCACCCTTACAACACTGTTATTAGCACAGACAATACAGAACGAAAAATGATAATTTATCAATGGATTTCCCATATGTCGGTTCTCTTTGTAGTATACATACTATATCCATTATCCGTCATTCTTCAGTAAATTTTAGGCTTCCGATCGGAATTGTAAAGATACATATGAGTACCGGCCACTGTGACATATCGGTGATTACGGGTACCAACATAGGAAAGGTACATATGGGTACCGGCCACTGTGATATATCGGTGATTACGGGTACCAACCTAGGTTGTAAGGGTACTTGTCAGGACCGTACAAGTTTCCAGGCTATTAAATGCCGTACAAAAATGTAATTTATTCACTTGAATGCTCAATAATTTAGTTATACGCGGGCAATGTGCAGAGATCAATCCAACTATCTAAATAATTGCATAAAGCATAAACAAGTGTTTCGTCCTTAGGTAGGTTAATCTTTCCTCAGAAGTTTGTGAATCGAGCTCCTCGTAGTTCTTCAATAAATTTTGATATTTCACGTTTTTAAGTAATGGCACATATTGGTACCAGTAATCGTATCATAACGGTCATTTCGAGGACCAACTCAATGAATAAACGGCCTTGGATCGAGTGAACATCCTGAGAATAAAAATTTTGATTCCAGATCGGCGATATTATGAATACACCACTATAATGTTTTATTTATAAGGTTACTTTCAGTAACTGTAACTAAGGGCATGCATATACGAACCAGCAAAAATATAGTAAAGCTATTTACTGGGACCGATATCTGTACATCCCTAAGTTAGATATACCCGCAATCAACGTTACAACACTGTTATTGGCAGAAACATATATTATTTCTATACACAACGAAAAATTGCCATTTACCAATGTATTCAGAATAATCTGATCCAAATATCGGTTCTGTTTGCAGTATACATACCATATCCATTATCCATCATTCTACAGTAAATTTTAAGCTTTCGATCTGGATTGTAAAGGTACATATGGGTACCGGCCACTGTGACGTATCGGTGATTATGGGTACCGATCTAGGTTGTAAGGATACTTGTCGGGACCGTGCAAGTTTCGAGGCTGTTAAATACCTATGCCGTACAAAAATGTAATTTTTGTACGGCAGTAACAGGTATTATTAAATACCTTTTATTATTTTTAACAGGTATTATTAAATACGGAAGTAAAAGGTATTATTAAAACAGTAAATTTTAGGCTTCCGATCGGAATTATAAAGGCACATATGGGTACCGGCCACTGTGACATATCGGTGATTACGGGTACCAACCTAGGTTGTAAGGGTACTTGTCGGGACCGTACAAGTTTCGAGGCTGTTAAATGCCGTAAAAAAATGTAATTTATTTACTTGAGTGCTCAATAATTTAGTTATACGTGGGCAATGTGCAGAGATCAATCCATCTTTATAAATAATTGCAAAAAGCATAAACAAATATTCCGCTCTTAGGTAGATTAATCTTCCCTCAGAAGTAGAAAATAATTTTTCACATACTTCTGAGGAAAGATTAGCCTATCTCATGCAACTATTTAGACCGTAGGATTGTCCTCTGTATATTGCCCGCGTATATAATTTATTGAAAATTTAAGTATATAAATTACATTTTCGTACGGCATAGGTATTTATTAGCCTCGAAACTCGTACGGTCCCGACAAGTACCCTTACAACCTAGGTCGGTACCCACAATCACCGATATATCACAGTGGCCGGTACCCATATGTATCTTTACAATTCCGACCGGAAGCCTAAAATTTACTGAAGAATGACGGATAATGGATATAGTACCTTTACAATTCAGATCAAAAGCTTAAAATTTACTGAAGAATGATGGATAATGGATGTCGTACTACAAAGAGAACCGATATTTGGATCGATACTATCTTCAATTCATCGATAAACTATTATTTTTCAATCTGTACTGAAATAATGTGTGTCTGTGCTAATAACACTGTTGTAGCGGTGATTGCGATATCAATCTCAGGTGCCACCAGTCCCCGTAAATAACTGTACGATATTTTTATTTCTGGTTCGTACATACATGCCCCTAGTAACGATTCATGAAAATAACTGTACTAATAAAAGATTATACTGGTATTCATAATACCGCCGATCTGAGATAAATCTTTTTATTCTCAGGATATTTACTCGATCCGAAGCCGTTCAATCATCGAGTTGGTCCCCGAATTGACCATTACGACACGGTAACTGGTACCGACGTATACCATTGCTTAAAAACGCGAAACATCTGAATTTATCGAAGAATCACAAGGCGCATAATCTGCGTAACATATTTGTGCCATACATACAAAATACGGCGAGTAAAATCATTTTCTCCATACTTTTGAGGAAAGATTAGCTTACAGTAAATTTTATTTTACTGTACTGTCATATCAAACCAGTTCAAAATTTCAGTATATGTGCTTATAAACGCATTACCGAATACGGATGGAAAATTAGTTTATGCTTTATGCAACGTCATGGTCGCCCTTTTACATAAAAAATCTAAATTTATACACACTCACGCGTAAAACATCTCCAAGATCTTTTTCGAACCTAAAATGTTTAAATATGAATTTTATCGAAAAACCGAAGCTATTTAATTTTGAACATATTGCACTGATTATTCAATCCGATTTTCAATAAATACTATTAAACATTTTCGGTGTTGCACTTTTCAGAATCAGCTCTTTCTTTTCGACTTTTGGAAATAACATAAAATTCATATCAATTTTAGTCCTAATACTAACCAAATCATATCCATGGTCCTCATTATAACCCTTTTATGTATGAATTTTGGTCCTAGTACTAACCAAATCGTATATACATATATGGTCCCCATTATAACCCTTTTATGTACGGAACCAAAATTCGCATATATCTTTTTTTCTATGATATACATATCAATGCTGATAAGAATGTATACCTCTATTGCTCATTGTAGAGGTTTGTATACGCTTTCCTCAGTATGTACACGCGGACCCGATATGTACCCTTTTACAAACATATATATATATATATATATATATATATATATATATATATATATATATATATAGTATATAGTATATATGTATATATAGTATATAGTATATATGTATATATAGTATATATAGTATATATATATACATATGTATATATATACTATATATGTATGTATGTAGCTTCGTTATGCTGATATGTTTGCTAGCTCAATGAGACTTTTTGTCACTGTCTCATCGAAAAATGGATGATAAAAAAAAAAAAAAAGGATAATAATAATGATAAGGCAATGCGGTCCTTAAAAAGGTAAACTACCGACGAACATCGTCTCTATGAGAGGTGGCGCTGGCACGAGATCCTCGAGTTTGAGATAAAAAATTCGTTGCAAGCCCTGAACGGATAAGCTGCGAAGCTCGGGTAATTTGCCGAGCAGCCTCGACAGATATTGCGTCTTGCGCTGTGCCTCGGCGTTGTACGTCACGTGATCCCGCAACGACGATATTATTTTTGTTTGAAGTAGCTCGACCCGATGCGGCTCTTTCAGGCCGTATCTCTCTGCCAATAAACATAGACGAGGAAAATAATAGTAATAATAATAACAATTTCGTGCGAGTAAAATTTGAAATTTGTAAAAAAAAAAATGCTATTGCTCGTTTTTTTTTTGTTTTTGTTTTTGGTAATCGTCGATTGTGAAACAACGAGAGGGGGCGCGAAACGAGCTAAAGATTATTCGGTTTACTCACCCGTGACGAGGGTCAGCGCGCATAGACAAGCGAATGCGCTTATGTCAACGTCGAGGACCCTCAGGGCTTGACAAAAGTCGAGAATTCCGTGCAGCCAATCGCCGAAGCTTCGCTGGCATTGCGCGCGGGCGAGAACAACGCCGTTGCAAAATGTAAGGCTCGTATCGTCGGATCTCGTGCGATAGGCAAGTCTGAGCACGAATAACTCGAGACTCGCCGATTGAAAGAGCAATTCCTGCGAGGAAAGGAACGAATGATTCGTCGACGAATTTAAAAAAAAAGGAAGATAATAATTTAAAAAAATAACAAAGATTCGTCCCACTGCTTATTTTTTTTCTTTTTTTTTTTTAATAATGACTGATTATGCATCGCGGCAGCCCGTTAAAAGAAAAAAAACAACAGGGTTCCTGTTACTCATTTTTTTTTCCTCAAGGGGCTTATACCAGTGTGAAACTTTCAAAAAATCGATTTTTTTCCCCCCTTTTTCGACAGTTTATACTTTCAAGAATATCCTGCAGTATATTCTTGAAAGTATACATTCTTGAAGTAAGTATAAATTCTTGAAAGTAAGTATAAATGAAGTAAGTATAAATTGAGTAAGTATATTTGAAGTAAGTATAAATTCTTGAAGTAAGTATAAATTCTTGAAGTAAGTATAAATTCTTGAAAGTAAGTATAAATGAAGTAAGTATAAATTGAGTAAGTATACTTGAAGTAAGTATAAATTCTTGAAGTAAGTATAAATTCTTGAAAGTATGAATAACTGTCGAAAAAGGGGGAAAAAATCGATTTTTTGAATATTTACCATAAAAACTGCTACTTACAATTAGCAGTTTTTATGGTAAATATTATATCACGCAAAAAACGATAATCTTTAAGCGCGTTTTTCTCGAAATGAAATTTTAAAAATATGCTATATCGACTTGAAATTTGAACTGAGCACCCTTGAATATATTTCCGTATCTTCAATTTTATTTTAAAAAAAAAACCACGTTTATTTTGAGAAATTTTGTGTTTTACCAATTTTTGAAATTGCTTATTTATATTCGAATCAACGATCGATACTTGCAGCAATTCATTTTGGACTCATTGATGACCTTGGAGACTTTGTAAACTTGAAAAAGTGACTGTTGTGGTCGAAAAGTGGCGTAAAAAAAAAAAAAAAAATGCAACAAGGCAAGTCGAAAATGTCGTTATGCTTTCAAATAAGCCAAGTAATACAGACATCGCCATTTTTTTTTGGGTTGCCCGACGTCATTTTGAATGAAAAACAATATTTTTTTACGTGTTATAATTATAGACGGGGAATCTAAATCCTCGTTGAGAGACCTCTAAACTTGAAGCTACAGCGCCCTCCTTGAACGAGGACCATTTTAATGTCAAAACCTAAAGTTTTGAGTTGTGCAGGAGCACAGAAAAAAAAAAAAAAAAAAAAAAAACAAAAAAGTCCATTTTCGACACACCCTGATAAGCATATATGCGAAAAAAAAACCTCACCTGATCATCTCTCGTGAGTTCCGAGAAGCCGGGAATTTTATCGGCAAAATTGCGTATAACGTCGACGGACGTCATCAGAAGATTGTAAAATTGTTGTATCTTTTCGGCCTCGCTTATCGGAAGATCGGCAGGTCCGGGCTCTCTGTACTGGGAATAATCGAGATTCGCGAGATCGGGGGTCGTGTCAACGTGCGCCCTTACGAGAGCGGTTATCAGGGATACCGGAGGACTTGGCGGTGATTCCTGCGGTGATTTGGGTTTCGAGGGTAAACGTCCACGACGTCCCTTCAGCGAGTCCGTTCTCACGACCTTAATATAACGAAATATTTCGATAAACTAATTATAATAATTATAATAATAATTCATTAATAATAATAATAATAATAATTCGTTAATTATTATTATTATAGTAATAACTCATTAATTATAATTATAATTATAATTATATTAATAATTTGTTAATTATTATTATAATTATAATAATAATTCGTTAATTATTCGTTAATTATTATAATAATTATAATTATAATTAGTTAATTATTATTATTATTATTATTATAATTCGTTAATTATTATAATAATTATTATAATAATTCGTTTTTTTTTTTTTTTTTCATATTACATTTGTTTGAAGGAAGCAAATGTGGTGGAAAACGTCCCAAAGTGAGGAAAAAAAAATGAAAAAAAAAAAAAAATAGTTGACCTACCTCTTTCACCATACCGACCATCAGGCACTTTTGAAATCGGCAAAATTGGCAACGATTGCGCCTGCGCTTGTCGACCGGGCATGATTTTTCGGCAAGGCAAACGTATTTCGAGCCTTTTTGGACCGTACGCTTGAAAAAACCTTTGCAGCCCTCGCACGTGCGGACCCCGTAGTGCTGGCACGCCGCTGTGTCGCCGCAAACTGCGCACAGCTGGCTAGGACTCGGCGGAGCTCTTTCGCTCGCACCTGGCGACGGTACGGATGTCGATGAGTTGTTGTTGTTATTGATGTTATTATTGTTGTTGTTGTTGTTGTTGTTGTTGTTGTTATTGTTGTTGCTGCTGTTGTTGTTGTTGTTGTTGTTGTTAACACAGCTGACTCGAGATTTCGGCGATTCCTGATTACTCCCGCTGCTGCGGATTTTCGAATTAACGAAATTTTCATTCAAAAAGTGATACATCAGCTCTGGGTTTGAGAAAATTAGCCGAAGAATGCAAAAAAAAAAAAGTAGTAAAAATCGTAGCGGATTATTGGATTGAAAGAAAGGATGATAATTTGATATGATTCAGATAAATCGTTAATTGTTATTAAAAAAAAAAAAAAAAATGGCTGTCGCCCATTATCGATTTGCGTGGTAATGAATTAGATGCTATCTTGCTGGGATCTCAAAGGACAAAAGAAAAATATACAAAACAGATGCGGTTGAGGTACCATTTTATGGGCAGTAAGCAGCAGCAGCGGCAGCGCTGCTAAAAAAAAAAAAATAACGACGTCGTCTGCTGGCGTTTGCTGCTCGGGTGAATGAACTTTGAGCGGTAAAAATTTGCGCCGGAAAGTGCTGGAACCTTTTGTTGAATTGCCGCTGCTGCTGCTTACTGCCCATGAAATGGCACCTTTGGAGCTCTAACTCTCGTCGTATATAACAGAAAGCTGGGCAATACTTCAAGCAATCCGGTATTTGCGATTTACCGAAAGTACAGTACTCAAAGTAGAAAGTACCGTATTGGGCCCGAATACAAGTCGACCCCCCCAATTTAGGACTTTTTTGAGCAAATAACCCGTGAGTCGAGCCCTAATATAAGTCCAGTACGGTTTTTCAGGCTAAAGTTGGTTAACAAAAACCTCGACTTATATACGGGCGCTACTTTGAAAGTACTTCAAGTATTTTACTTAAATTTCCAAGTACTCGAACTGTACTTCACGTACGTGTACTTAAATTTTCAAGCACATGCCATGTACTCAAAGTATTTTCAATTAAAATTTCGAGTACTTTCCTGTAATTCAAGTATTTTTTGAAGTACCAAGTATGAAGTACTTTTGAATACGTCTCGCTAATGGTTGCATGTTCAACGCCTTTGAATATACGATTGAGGGACTTTCCGCGCCATCTTTTGGTTAAGATTGTAAGAAATGACCGTTCGAAGGCTCAAGCTACGGTAGTTACGGTATCACTGTCAATGAATAGCTCCGTTTTTAACAATCCGTGAATTATATTCTTTATTTTTTCTTTATCAAACCTGAATCTAAATAAATCATACTTAAAATCGTCAATCCTTTTTTTTTTATCATTTCCAATTCTGCGTTTAAATATTTCTGTTCGAATCTGCCTAACCCAAGAGTGAATTGCACAATATGAAAATATGTTTCGATACAAAAAATACTCGAATCAAAATCAAATGAGTTTAAAGAGTACGTCAAAAAAAAAACAAATATAAGTACTGGAACTTGCGAGATGTATACCTGAAAACTTTAAAAGTACTTGACGTATTTCAAGTACTTAATACATCAAGTACTTGAAGTACAAAGTACTTTAAAAGTATTTGAAGTATTGTACATAAATTTTCATGTACTCGACCTGTACTTCAAGTATTTGTACTTAAATGTTCAAGTACTTGAAGTAAAAAGTACTTTAAAAGTATTTGAAGTATTGTACATAAATTTTCATGTACTCGACCTGTACTTCAAGTATTTGTACTTAAATTTTCAAGTACTTGAAGTAAAAAGTACTTTAAAAGTATTTGAAGTATTGTACATAAATTTTCATGTACTCGACCTGTACTTCAAGAATTTGTACTTAAATTTTCAAGTACTTGAAGTAAAAAGTACTTTAAAAGTATTTGAAGTATTGTACATAAATTTTCATGTACTAGACCTGTACTTTAAGTATTTGTACTTAAATTTTCAAATACTTGAAGTAAAAAGTACTTTAAAAGTATTTGAAGTATTGTACATAAATTTTCATGTACTCGACCTGTACTTCAAGTATTTGCACTTAAATTTTCAAGTACTTGAAGTAAAAAGTACTTTAAAAGTATTTGGAGTATTATGTACATAAATTTTCATGTACTCGACCTGTACTTTAAGTATTTGTACTTAAATTTTCAAGCACTTGAAGTAAAAAGTACTTTAAAAGTATTTGAAGTATTGTACATAAATTTTCATGTACTAGACCTGTAATTTAAGTATTTGTACTTAAATTTTCAAATACTTGAAGTAAAAAGTACCTTAAAAGTATTTGAAGTATTGTACATAAATTTTCATGTACTCGACCTGTACTTTAAGTATTTGTACTTAAATTTTCAAATACTTGAAGTAAAAAGTACTTTAAAAGTATTTGAAGTACTGTACATAAATTTTCATGTACTTGACCTGTACTTGAAGTATTTGTACTTAAATTTTCAAGTACTTTCCTGTACTTCAAGTACTTTTTCAAGCACCAAGTATGAAGTACTTCTGAATACGTCTCGCTAATGGTTGCATGTTCAACGCCTTTGAATATAAAATTGAGGAACCATCTGTGCCATCTTTTGGTTAAGATTGTAAGAAATGACCGTTCAAAGGCTCAAGCTACGGTATTATTAATTTTTTTTTCTTTTTCAAACCCGAAGCTAAATAAATTTTTATTGCAATCGTCAATCCTATTTTTTAAATTATCTCCAATGCTTCGTTTAAATATTTCCGTTCCAATCTGCCTAACCCGAGATCGAATTGCACAATATGAAAATATGTTTCGATACAAAAAGTACTCGAATCAAAATCAAATGAGTTTAAAGATTACGTAAAAAAAAACAAATATAAGTACTGAAACTTACGAGATGTATACCTGAAAACTTGAAAAGTACTCGATACTTGACGTATTTCAAGTAATTAATACGAGTACTTCAAATATTTAGTACCTAAAGTACTCATTACTTGAAGTAATTGGCACTTTGAGTATTTACGGTACTCTCGGTGCTCGAAATACACGAGTACTTGCAGTACTTTGTACTTGAAGTAATTTCAGGTACTTTGCCGAGCTCTGGTATATATTTATAGTTACTATATACAAGAATATCGAACGATTAAAACGATTTCGACTCTCAATGTCGACTCGAGAGGATCCCACGAAATTTCGATACGAGAAGATGCACGGATAAACGAGAAACTAATTATACGTGCAAAGTATGCAATATTCAAAAAACCGGAAACTCTGAAATATTTTCCATGCTAAAATCCCATTCCCCGACTGTATTTTCCTACAAGAACACGGTATTGCATGTTTTGTCATGTTGGATCGTCTCAAAATTGGTTTATAAATTCATAAAAAAAAAAATCCGGATGCGCAACGAGTCTACGTTCAATCTCAATTGCAAGCTGGAACGAGAAGAAAAAAGTGAGAAAAAAAAACCGTACCTCGTCGAATCGGATCGCTGAAGCGTCATGGGTCCTCGGGGTCTTCGTGAATTCGTCGATATTGCATGATTGCTGGTGATGGGAACGACAGGGTGATTGCTCGTTTGTACGTAGGACGCGGTGATAGGTAAGCTCGGATAAACGTTATTGCTAATTTCGCGCTGATTCGTTGATGATACAGCGGCGAAGTAACCGGGCGGAGGTAATGGCGGCGGTGGCGGAGGTGGCGGAGGAGCGGTCGTTCCGATCGCCGGCATCGGCGATGGCGAGCCCGGAGGTGGTGATCTCGTGGCGCTACCGGCACTCGTCGACAGGGTCGGCGAAGCTGGACTCAACGCGCCGGGAGTTATCTGTTTTTGATTTTGGTTATTTTTTATTTTTTTTTTTTTTCCGTTCGAACAATCAATACCGCTGAGGTGATTTCTTGGAGAAAATATAGTCGAAATATATTTCTCGGATACGCTGAATGTATTTGTATTGTAGGTAATAATTTTTTATTTTATTTTAGAAGACTTACATTGTGATGGCTATGATTGTCATTCGGACTCGTGTGTTGATGATGATGATGATGATGATGCTGCTGCTGCTGTTGTTGCACAAGATGATGATGATGCTGATGATGATGATGCTGCTGCTGTTGCTGATGATGGGGATGGTGATGATGCTGCTGTTGGGACTGATGATGATGATGAGGATGATGGTGATGATGATGCGGCTGTTGCTGATGTTGATGATGGCCCTGATACGCGACCGTGGTAGAAAAATCAGCGGTATAAGGAGCTTCGTTGCACGCGTACTGCAGCGAATCGAAACACTCGTCGTCCATCTTTATACCGAGGCCCAAGAGTTCCTGACGCGTGTAACGCTGCTGATGGACCGTGTAGGTCTCGTGGAAACTCGGCAATGGCGTTGGACTGTCAGGACCAAGGCAAAAACAGAATAATATGAATGTGGGGCTTATGGAAATCAATATAAACGGAATAAATATGGTAAAGGTAAAGATTCTTGGTTGCAAGCGTTTATATGTCCGCCCTTAAAGTTAAGTTTCAGATTCATCCGGTTCGAGATCCAACTTTTCAAGTCCTTGCGTCAGTCACCTAGTCAACTTAGTGCAGCTCTTTGCTTAATATTGGGTGAATCAAATGGGTTAATCCTTATTTTGGGTTAATCCTTAGTTAACTAGATTGGGTTAATTAGTTAATTAGATTGGGTTAATTAGTTAATTAGTTGATTAGATTTGGTTAATCTTTAGTTAACTAAGGAGTCCCGCATAATGAACACAAATGCAAAAACAGAAGAATCTGAATGTGGGGTCAATGGAAATCAATATAAATGGAATAAATATGGTAAAGGTAAAGATTCTTGGTTGCAAGCGTTTATGTCCGCCCTTATAAGTTAAGTTTTAGACTCATCCGGTATGAGACCCAACTTTCCAAGTCCTTGCCTCAGTCACCTAGTCAACTTAGTGCAGTGCTTTACTTAATATTGGGTCAATTAAATGGATTAATCCATATTTTGGGTTAATCCTTAGTTAACTAGATTGGGTTAATTAGTTAATTAGATTTGGTTAATCCTTAGTTAACTAAGGAGTCCCGCATAATGGACACAAATGCAAAAACAGAAAAATATGAATGTGGGGTCAATGGAAATCAATATAAATGGAATAAATATGATAAAGGTAAAGATTCTTGGTTGCAAGCGTTTATGTCCGCCCTTATAAGTTAAGTTTTAGACTCATCCGGTATGAGACCCAACTTTCCAAGTCCTTGCCTCAGTCACCTAGTCAACTTAGTGCAGCTCTTTACTTAATATCGGGTTGATCAAAAGAGTTAATCCTTATTTTGGGTTAATCCTTAGTTAACCAGATTGGGTTAATCAGTTAATTAGTTAATTAGATTCGGTTAATCCTTAGTTAACTAAGGAGTACCGCATAATGGACACAAATGCAAAAACAGAAAAATATGAATGTGGGGTCAATGGAAATCAATATAAACGGAATAAATATGGTAAAGGTAAAGATTCTTGGTTGCAAGCGTTTATGTCCGCCCTTATAAGTTAAGTTTTAGACTCATCCGGTATGAGACCCAACTTTCCATGTCCTCGCCTCAGTCACCTAGTCAACTTAGTGCAGCTCTTTACTTAATATCGGGTTGATCAAAAGAGTTAATCCTTATTTTGGGTTAATCCTTAGTTAACCAGATTGGGTTAATCAGTTAATTAGTTAATTAGATTCGGTTAATCCTTAGTTAACTAAGGAGTACCGCATAATGGACACAAATGCAAAAACAGAAAAATATGAATGTGGGGTCAATGGAAATCAATATAAATGGAATAAATATGGCAAAGGTAAAGATTCTTGGTTACAAGCATTTATGTCCGCCCTTAAAGTTAAGTTTCAGATTCATCCGGTTTGAGATCCAACTTTTCAAGTCCTTGCCTCAGTTACCTAGTCAACTTAGTGCAGCTCTTTACTTAATATTGGGTCAATCAAATGGGTTAATCCTTATTTTGGTTTAATCCTTAGTTAACTAGGTTGGGTTAATTAGTTAATTAGTTAATTAGATTTGGTTAATCCTTAGTTAACTAAGGAGTCCCGCATAATGGACACAAATGCAAAAACAGAAAAATATGAATGGGGGGTCAATGGAAATCAATATAAACGGAATAAATATGGTAAAGGTGAAGATTCTTGGTTGCAAGCGTTTATGTCCGCCCTTAAAGTTAAGTTTTAGATTCATCCGGTATGAGACCCAACTTTTCAAGTCCTTGCCTCAGTCACCTAGTCAACTTAGTGCAGCTCTTTACTTCGCATATTGGGTTAATCAAATGCATCTTCGTTTAAGATCGTTGACTCTGGGATACCAGGTGCCGATAGAAGACCTATCTGCCTTGTTATTGGACAGCCCCATCGTTAAGATTCTATAGTTCCCGGTATTGGGTCAGCCTCGATTGGACAATGCTTCGTTTAATCGGATTAACCAATGAGCCCCGCATAATGGACCAGCCCAACGATCTTTTATTTCCTCATACCCCTTTGAATTGGGTTAAATCAGGAGCCTCTTATAGAGGACTAGCTTGACGGTTCCTCGTTTCATTGCTCTTTTTAATTGGGTCAACTCAAGAGTCCTTCATAAGGAAGCCCAACAATCCCTCGCTTCTCCCTGCTCCGTTAAATCCGGAAAATTTCCTCCGGTGAACGGCTCACTTTTTTACATTGATCAACTTAGGTGTCCCCTGTACTGTAACAGCCCAACAGTCCCTTGCTATAAATTGTTCCTTCAAATTGGATTAATTTCGGAGTCTCCTATGTTGGATCAGTCCAACAGTCCCTCGTTATAAATTGCTTCTTTAAATTAGGTCAACTTGGGAGTTCCTCATAGTGAACATCCCCAACGATTCCTCATATCGGATAATCCAAACAATATTCTCTAAATTGCTGGAATAATCTACAATTCTCTACGAAGAACCAGTCTCAATGGGACATTGGAATACCTTTGGATAAAATTTAACGACGAATCCTGAGTAAGCTGAAAGTTTTACCTGAGCGAATCGGTTTGTATGTCGACAGCCGACAATGGTCTGTGCTCCTGCTGATGCTGTTGCTGTAGATTATGATGAATGGCTTGCTGGGATTGTGCGGGCTCGTCGGCGCTCGGCAAGCCCTGAGGATTGCCCAATTGAAGCTCCGGAAATGGATCCAGCTCCTCGGGTAAGCTTCCCCCGTCAGCCGGATCCGTATAAGGCGCACCGAGCAAATCAGCAAAGCTGCTACATCCGAACGGGCTCTGGAATCATTTCAATTATGTTTTCTCCCATTTGTTCTCGCGCTATATCGACCAAGAAAGTTGCATCAAATCCTCAATTACAAAGAGGTATCAGGGCTGGGGGACAGGAAGAAAAAAAAAATGCAAAGTACGACGATAGCTCCCGAATGTGTGCTCGACCGAGCGTTCCGAACACGAGGAGAGGGTAGCGAAGGTGTTTGTCGGGGTGTGACTCAACTATGAAATTTCGTAAGCTCGTTAAGAGTTCCGCTAGTGGTGACATTTCGTTTATAGCTCCCGGGAGATATTCCTCAGACAGTTTCGTGTCTTCCCCTCCTCAATTCACACTCCTCCTTCTTCACCCTTCGCGGTCTTATCTTTTCTCTCATCAAACTCTGAATATCGGGCTCGTATTTTGATTTTCCAACGAAATCATCGAGCGGATTGATTCGCCGATTCGTTTTTTTTTTTTTTTTTTTTTTTTTTTTTTTTTTTTCATCCCGCAAAACATGAATGCGGGCATTACCTGCGTTTGGAGGAGAAGCATACTTGATGCAACGGTGAAGGCGGTAGCCGTGTTGGTCGTCGAGGTCGTCGTGATTGCGGTTGTTGCGTTACCGGTGCTCCGTTGCTGTTCGCTGCAGCCAACCAAACAACGATTCTCACTGGAGATCTCGGCCCTCGACGTATGATCGACGGTTATCGATTGCCGGGGACTCCTTGCACCGTTGCCGTAACCTTTTACGTTTTCGCATTCGCTCTCGACACTCGGTGCATGCAATTGCCCTGAAACATCACGTGACAGATTTGCCCGCAAGCTTAGAAATATAATTTCTCTTGGTCAGCCCAAAAACAAAAAACAAAAAAAAAAACGACCAACGACCCGAATAACGGGATTCGATGGAACGAACAATGAGACTCCGATGCCGAAACAAATGAAAGGGTTGTTGGGCTTGTATAAAAAAAAAAAAAAAATATATGGAATCAACGAAATCTGGATCTGATTATTATCCCGGAGTGAGAGAATTCCTGGAGTTGAAAAAATTTGAAATTTCACGAAAATCGTTCTGATCGAGCTACGAGCCGAATTTCTTTCTCCTAAAAAATCCAACAATCGATGGATCAGCGAATCAATTTTAATTTTTTCAATCCAGATTTCGCTTCGGCTCTTTCCTACCGTGAAAATTACAAGGGGGAAAAAAAAACCACGCATCGTCTTTTCGCCGCACAATCGGTAAATTTAATTCTCAATCTTCGGTGGTACCTACAATATTTGTAATATTGCGAATGATTTCGTTCCATGACGAACATATCGGATGCTGCCAAAAATCGTCAGCCAGGCCAGAAAAAATGACGAAAAAAAAAAAAAAAGGTTTGATTAAGAAAAAAACAAAAATAGATTCGCCGCCTTGCTTCTCGTTATGATCGTTTTCGGCTCGAGTGAGGCTGCCGATCTTCGGTGGACACGCGCGCACAGTCGCGGGAGAGAAGAAGAGTAAAAAAAAAAAAAAAAGAGAAAGAGTTAGAGACCGTCGAGGAAAAGGTGAAGGGACGAGAGGATGCTACGAAAAATCTAGGCAACCTTCACTTTTATGATGCTCATGTATATATATATATATATATATATATATACACACATATATAAATACCCGTCGAATCGTCCGATTACGCGATATATGTGCGTATATATTATAATTGAACATTGATCGCGATGAACGTCTCGAAATGATATATATATATATATATATATAAGGAATTCAAATTTTCGAAGGCACACTTTCACTGCGGCCCCGCGCGGACTCGTCTTTCACGCTTCAGGCTCTTTCGTCTGCTTCCTTGTCTTTTTTTTTTAATTTATTTAATTTTGTCACAATAAATTATGTCCTCGCGCGTTAATCCGCCAAAAAATACGACACGAGGGAATAAGAAATTGCGATTAAAAAAAAAAAAAAAAAAAATTGAGGCACCGCATAATACGAAAAAGAAAAAAATGTAAATTTCCAAAATAATCAAAAATTAAAAAAAACAAAACAAAACAAAACAAAACTAAAATTGCTTTATCCGTGGAATTTTTAGCTCGCGAGAGTCCGGGTGCTCATGTGTGTGCGTCTGTCTCGTCACGTTGACTTGAACCGAGTGCAAACTTTCTGACGATATCAACGGCCTTAATATATATAGGAAAATCTGAGATTATACCTAAACCCCTCCCTTCGACCGACGTTTAAAGGGATATTTGGATGGGCACGTTCATCCCTCGTGGGAGAAATTAAATCGTTGGCATTTAAAAATATTATAGACGCGTGCTCTGCGAGGCTCGTCGGCAGTCGAGACCCTTGCCACGATCGCCGTTTCTATAGGACACTATATCATTGCTAGCACATCGAGAGTCTCATCATTGCGTATGATTTTATGAAAATTTTATTTAAAAAAAAAAACAAAAACGTTAGTTATAATAATAATAGTAATTTGTATTATTGTTATTATTATTAATTACAAGAATGATAATAATAATAATTATTATTGTTATGTGTGGATTTTTTTTAATATGCAGAGCTGGCACAAGAGGAAAGTGTGAAAAACTTGAAAAAAGGGTGCACAGACTTTTGGAATACATAAATATATGAATCTCAGCAGGAGGGCTCCCTAAAAAAAATGATCCGATATACCCATGTATGCATGCGTAATCGATACGTACTATACTAAATCGCGTCCCTTAATCAGATGGTCACGGTGCATTATCTCGGCAAGAAATTATATATATATGTGTGTATGTATGTATGTATGTATGTATGTATGTATGTATGTATGTATGTATGTATGTATGTATGTGTATGTATGTCATAAAAGCGTTGAATTCAATTACAAAAATTATTTTCACCCTCTCCAATCCTTGAGTTATTCTCCAAGGTACATGCACAAGCCAGGAATATTGATTTAATGAGTTGTGATAAAATGATAAATAAAAAAAAAAAAAAAACTGTCCAGTCAGATGGCCAATGGTGATAGCAGCCTTTTCGTGATCGGTGACCACTCAATATTATACATGCATCTTCGCTGTGTTGCAGAACTTGGCAAAGTACCAAAAAGTACTGTAAGTACTTGGAGTACTCGTGTATTTCAAGTACCAAGTACTCGGTACTTGAAGTACTTGGGGTACCCAAGTACTTGAAATAAGTCAAGTATCAAGTATCAAATACTTTTCAAGTTTTCCGGTACACATCTCGTAAGTTCTAGTACTTTTATTTGATTTCTTACGTGCTCGTTAAACTCATTTGATTTTAATTCGAGTACTTTTTCTATCAAAACATATTTTCACATTGTGCAATTCACTCAGGTTAGGCAGATTGGAGCAGAAATATTTAAACGAAGAATTAGAAATAATTTTAAAAAATAGCATTGACGATTTTAATTAAGATTTATTCAACTTCAAGTTTGAAAAAGAACAAAATAAGGAATATAATAGGCGGATTGCTGAAAACGGAGCTATGCATTGACAATGACACCGTAACTACCGTAGCTTGAGCCTTTGAACGGTCATTCCTTAAAATTTCAACCAAAATATCGCGCACAACAGTCCTCAATTATATTCAAAGGCGTTGTACATGCAGCAAGACGCATTAAAAAGTACTTCATAATTAGTAATTGAAGAAGTACTTGAAGTACAGGAAAGTAATTGAAATTTTAATACCAAATACTTTGAGTAAATGGCGTGTGCTTGAAAATTCAAGTACAAGTACTTGAAGTACAGGTCGAGTACTTGGAAATTTAAATAAAATACTTGAAATACTTAAAAAGTACTTGTACTTCAAGTACTGTACTTCCAGTAAATCGCAAGTACCGGATTCCTTGAAGTACTGCCCAGCTCGTTAGTACTCTGGGAAATACTTAAAGTACTCTGTACTTCAGGTACTAAATATTTGAAGTACTTGGGGTACTCAAGTACTTGAAATAAGTCGAGTATCAAGTATCAAATACTTTTCAAGTTTTCAGGTACACATCTCGTAAGTTCTGGTACTTATATTTGATTTCTTACGTACTCGTTAAACTCATTCGATTTTAATTCGAGTACTTTTTCTATCAAAACATATTTTCACATTGTGCAATTCACTCAGGTTAGGCAGATTGGAGCAGAAATATTTAAACGAAGAATTAGAAATAATTAAAAAAAAAGCATGGACGATTTTAATTAAGATTTATTTAACTTCAAGTTTGAAAAAGAACAAAATAAGGAATATAATAGGCGGATTCCTAAAAACGGAGCTATGCATTGACAATTATATCACGTAACTACCGTAGCTTGAGTCTTTGAACGGTCATTCCTTGCAATCTTAACCAAAAGATGGTGCAGAAAGTTCCTCAATTGTATTATTCATAGGCGTTATACATGCAACCATTGGCAAGACGTATTCAAAAGTACTCAATACTTGGTGCTTGAAAAAGTACAGGAAAGTACT
The DNA here is from genome assembly GCA_963564615.1 of Rhorus exstirpatorius. Classification (NCBI taxonomy): domain Eukaryota; kingdom Metazoa; phylum Arthropoda; class Insecta; order Hymenoptera; family Ichneumonidae; genus Rhorus; species Rhorus exstirpatorius. Next base: position 10,409,552 of record OY751322.1, on the reverse strand, counting down.
TGGAAATTTAAGTACAATACTTGAAATACTTTTTAAGTACTTAGTACTTCGAGTACTGTACTTCCAGTATATCGAAAGTACTGGATACTTGTAGTACTGCTCAGCACTGCTGTGTTGTCAGGACATATACACGTGCGCAGGACACGTGGGAAGGCGTGGCTTATACAAATTTCAGCAGGAGTGGGATTCGCGTTATATAAGGGGAGTGCAATATAATAATTTTAATATCGACAACGAATTATCTGTATTAAATATTTAAAAAAAAAAACTATTTTTCAGGATTTCTTAAATCAGCTACAAGCCAAAGGGTTCGTGAAACAACGATTTTATCGAGGCGGACTTTTTTTTTTTACATTGAAAAAAAGCCAGAAAATTAAGTTTTTCAAATTCAACGTGAAAGACGTTAGCACGAAAAGGTAGGAGAGAATCTGATTGAAACAAGAGAGGGCGAAACGTAGGGTAAGAGTGAAATTGTAAGCTGAACGAAGAGTGAGAGTTGGGTTGAGAGGAGAGTTTAAATTGATGGATGATAATCGACAAAAAAAACCTCACCAAAAGTACAACAACCTGCGAATATACCTAACCTATTAGTACAATTATCGGATCAAAATCTGACTATCATACTCGTATGAGAAAATTGTAACTTTCATAAACGTATTTTCCCTAATTTGCAGATTAACACGTAGCAATCCTCTTCGCATACCAACAATATAGCCCCGCTGTAGTTATAGCTGTGAACCACATTCTATTATAGGTTCATGGAGAATTGAGTGAACGAATAAAAGAATAAAACTGAAGAAATAAAAGAAGAAAAGAAAAAAACGAAGATTGAAGAAGAAAAGAGATTGCTTCTCAATATATATATATAGAGTTGGTTCACCGATGGCAACTCGTGCAGCATCCAATATGCTGTAAGCTTGGTGAACGCGAGCTCACCGAGGATATGTAGGACTCTCGAGACCTATGACCCTCCGGCGTAAGTTAGTTACGATATTGTACTACCGTGAGATCCAAGCTCCGCTGAACCGGCGTCGTCGAAGATCGCGCCTGTGCACTCTCTTTCTATCTCTATTTTAACACACACACACATACACACGTTTATACAGCGAGCGAGTACTATGTCTAGTATCTCTTTAGCCTGTATGATTGAGCCAGGAGTCTTATCGGCAACTCGAATCCACGAGCAATACACTGTACGTACTAAAGCAAACGTTTTCCCCTTAGCGAATCATCTTGCATTGTTCGATTTATTAGTTTCCGCATCAGGAAGATTCCAAATATCCACCAACATAATATTTTTAATGATATTTCAAAACTGCATACTTGAAGCGAAGGAGCGCGATTTATTACATAATTTTTGCTTCGTGTCATGATGATAGAAACTCTATACGCTGTCCTCCCCCAATGAGAAAAGAGTATTGGGCGATAAAAAAAAACGACTTCTTCTTTTTAAATTGTCTTGCCCATCGAGGTGCATGTACCTTAAGATAATATCTTAGCTGTCGCGAAGGGATCAAGCTGTAAAATAATATTTAGTACTGCCTCATCTGTGTCATAAAAATGTTACTCTCCGATAGGAGCGTTCGATTGGGCTCCTAGTTTTGGGCACTTTTATGGTGAGTTGTCAAAGCACCCATGGAGATTTTTGTACCTTATGGCAATGGCATAGCTGTGATGAAAGGAGCAGGCTGTACGTAAATATTTATCACTGCCTCATCGATGATGAAAATTTTCCTCAAAATAGAAAGAGCTGGGATAATGAGAGAGAGAGAGCTTAACGGAAAGCTTAAATGCTGTAATATCACGGCGTTGATATGACAGTGCAGCACTATGTTTAATATCTCTTTAGCCTGTATAATTGAGCCAGGAGTCTTATCGGCAACTCGAATCCACGAGCAATACACTGTACGTACTAAAGCAAACGTTTTCCCCTTAGCGAATCATCTTGCATTGTTCGATTTATTAGTTTCCGCATCAGGAAGATTCCAAATATCCACCAACATAATATTTTAAATGATATTTCAAAACTGCATACTTGAAACGAAGAAGCGCGATTTATTACAGAATTTTTGCTTCGTGTCATGATGATAGAAACTCGATACGCTGTCCTCCCCCAATGAGAAAAGAGTATTGGGCGATAAAAAAAAACGACTTCTTCTTTTTAAATTGTCTTGCCCATCGAGATGCATGTACCTTAAGATAATATCTTAGCTGTCGCGAAGGGAACAAACTGTAAAATCATATTTAGTACTGCCTCATCTATGTCATAAAAATGTTACTCTCCGATAGGAGCGTTCGATTGGGCTCCTAGTTTTGGGCACTTTTATGATGAGTTGTCAAAGCACCCATGGAGATTTTTGTACCTTATGGCAATGGCATAGCTGTGATGAAAGGAGCAGGCTGTACGTAAATATTTATCACTGCCTCATCGATGATGAAAATTTTCCTCGAAATAGAAAGAGCTGGGATAATGAGAGAGAGAGAGCTTAACGGAAAGCTTAAATGCTGTAATATCACGGCGTTGATATGACAGTGCAGCACTATGTTTAATATCTCTTTAGCCTGTATAATTGAGCCAGGAGTCTTATCGGCAACTCGAATCCACGAGCATTACACTGTACGTACTAAAGCAAACGTTTTCCCCTTAGCGAATCATCTTGCATTGTTCGATTTATTAGTTTCCGCATCAGGAAGATTCCAAATATCCACCAACATAATATTTTAAATGATATTTCAAAACTGCATACTTGAAACGAAGAAGCGCGATTTATTACAGAATTTTTGCATCGTTTCATGATGATAGAAACTCGATACGCTATCCTCCCCCAATGAGAAAAGAGTATTGGGCGATAAAAAAAAACGACTTCTTCTTTTTAAATTGTCTTGCCCATCGAGATGCATGTACCTTAAGATAATATCTTAGCTGTCGCGAAGGGAACAAACTGTAAAATCATATTTAGTACTGCCTCATCTATGTCATAAAAATGTTACTCTCCGATAGGAGCGTTAGATTGGGCTCCTAGTTTCGGGCACTTTTATGATGAGTTGTCAAAGCACCCATGGAGATTTTTGTACCTTATGGCAATGGCATAGCTGTGATGAAAGGAGCTGGCTGTAAAGAAATATTTATCACTGCCTCATCGATGATGAAAATTTTCCTCGAAATAGAAAGAGCTGGGATAATGAGAGAGAGAGAGCTTAACGGAAAGCTTAAATGCTGTAATATCACGGCGTTGATATGACAGTGCAGCACTATGTTTAATATCTCTTTAGCCTGTATAATTGAGCCAGGAGTCTTATCGGCAACTCGAATCCACGAGCATTACACTGTACGTACTAAAGCAAACGTTTTCCCCTTAGCGAATCATCTTGCATTGTTCGATTTATTAGTTTCCGCATCAGGAAGATTCCAAATATCCACCAACATAATATTTTAAATGATATTTCAAAACTGCATACTTGAAACGAAGAAGCGCGATTTATTACAGAATTTTTGCATCGTTTCATGATGATAGAAACTCGATACGCTATCCTCCCCCAATGAGAAAAGAGTATTGGGCGATAAAAAAAAACGACTTCTTCTTTTTAAATTGTCTTGCCCATCGAGATGCATGTACCTTAAGATAATATCTTAGCTGTCGCGAAGGGAACAAACTGTAAAATCATATTTAGTACTGCCTCATCTATGTCATAAAAATGTTACTCTCCGATAGGAGCGTTAGATTGGGCTCCTAGTTTCGGGCACTTTTATGATGAGTTGTCAAAGCACCCATGGAGATTTTTGTACCTTATGGCAATGGCATAGCTGTGATGAAAGGAGCTGGCTGTAAAGAAATATTTATCACTGCCTCATCGATGATGAAAATTTTCCTCGAAATAGAAAGAGCTGGGATAATGAGAGAGAGAGCTTAAATGCTGTACTATCAAGCCAGGTTGTCTATGATCATCACGGCGTTGATATAACAGTGCAGCGCTGTGTCTTGTATCTTTTTAGCCGGTATGATTGAGCCAGGAGTCTTATCGGCTGCGTGAATCCACGAGTATACATTATATTATACTCTGGCAAACGTTTTCTCCTTCGCGAGCCATATTGCATTGTTCGATTTATTATTTTTCCCACCAATATGATTCTAAATATCCACTCACATAATATTTTTAATGTTTCAAAAATTTTCATTCCCGAGATGAACTCGCACGATTTGTTATAGAATTGTTGCTTCGTGTCAAGATTCAAGAGTATTGGGCGATCAAGAAAAACGCCTTCCTTTTTTTTTTATTGTTTTGCTCATCGAGATGCAGGTACCTAATGATAATTTCTGAGCTTTCATGAAGGGAACAGGCTGTAAAAAAATATTTACTACTGTCTGATTAAGGATAAAAATATCCTCCCAATAAATGGTTCTTCAATAAGAACGCTAGATTGGGCTCCTAGTTTTGGGGACTTTTATGATGATTTATCGAAGCCCCCATCGAGATTCTTGTACCTTATGCCAATGTAATAGCCGTCGTGAAAGGAGCAGGCTGTAAATAATTATTTACAACTGCCTCATCGATGATAAAAATGTTCCTCAAAAATAGGAGTCACGACGATGAGAGCTTTACGGATCAAGCTCCGCTGAGTGCTTTACTCTCGGGCCAGGGAGACCATATAATCATCGAAACATCGTAGCATAGCTTATATTCGATTGGGAGAAGCCGCGGTTATTCGCTCGAGCTACGTCGGAGGCCGCGCTGCGGATCCTCGCGAAGCATCGAAATCTCCGCTTGCCCGATCTGAAGAATTTTTTTTCGAAAATATTCCACGAACCCTTCTACTTTAGCCAATTTTGAGCTTTTCAACGCTTTTTGCACACCAAATGTATTCAAGGCCCCATTCAACCGCTATAAGCTAGTCAGACATTTTTTTTCCAATTTTTTTTTTTTTTTTTTCAATAGCATACACTTCAAGGCCGACCATTTTGATGCGTGAACTTTTTTCAGGGGTAGTAGTGTCAGTAAAAAGTTACAGCTATTCGAAAATATGCTCTTGCTCGGGTGAAAATAAAAAAAATATAAAAAAAAAATCATAACTCGAAAACTGTGCGAGATGAAATTTTGAAAAACATATCAAACTCTCGTTTTGTATGAAGGAATGTAGGGAAAAAAAAACCAGCAATATAAATCGAACGACCTCCTAGGTCGAAAGTATATCGATTTGTCGTGCAAAATTCCACGTGTAGGCGAGTCCCTGGCTCGAGGAGACAGATGGCAACAGCAGTCGTGCTTTTGATATTGTCACGAAGACTCTGTATAACCCTCGACGAGTAACCACGGTGTGTGCTCCGCGTATGGATTATCCCCGGGTACATTTTTATCGAGCGTATCCGGTGCATATGTGCCACGAAATTAATCGATAATATAAAATCTCTTCTGATTTTTATCGCCTCTTCCACGATCTAATCGTAATGGCAGAGAGCTTTGCCAGTCTTTGAGGGAAGATCAATATACCCTTGTAATATGCAGTTAGATCTTTGAATCGTGCATACTTTATTTTTATCGCGTTTATTAAAAAAAAAAATTGCGAAAAAGAAAAATTAAAATAACGATAAGAATAATTGAATTTGTTTTTTTTTTTCGTATTTAAAATTTAACTTAATTGAATAATCGATTGCGCGCATTCAAAATTATACTTTCGCTTTGATTATTAAATTAAATTTTAATTACTTATCAATGAAAATTATAATTTTTGAAAGTTGCTCAAAACTTTTCCGACTTTTCGCGCGTTTGACGAGCCCTCATGAGGGTCTTTGAAAATTACGAAAAAATTCAGGGCTGTAGATTTCATTGTGCCAAACAACGTTTGTATTTGTAATTTTTATATATAATCCACAGTTTCAGAAATTATTTATAATCAACGTGAAATTACAAAAAAAAAATCAATTCAAGCGTCTTCGTCATCCCCCAAACGGTCTTCGAAAATTAGGATAAAATTTAGCAAGCTATATATGCTATTGTTCCGAATGACTTTTGTACGCAAAATTTTACCATGAAATCCACAGTTTTGAAAATAATTGACAATTAAAATGAAATTAAAAAAATTTTGCAATTCTAGCGTCAGAGACTCTTTAAGGGGTCTCTGAGAATTACGAAAAAAAAATCAGAGAGGCAGATTTCGTTATAACGAACAACTTTTGTATGCGTGATTTTTACATAAAATGTAGAATTTTGGAAAAAATTATTCATCAATGCGGAAGAAGTACATTAGTCGTGTGAGCGACCTCTTAGAATTTAGCTACAGAGCTTTCCTTTCACAGAAATTCATTTTAGTACAAGAGACAACTATTTCTTCTGTGGGAGAAGGAAAAAAAAAAATTCAAGGCACCTTAATGGGTGAGCAAATTTACAATATTCGAAGGGAAAATGCAAAATTTGTGTGTGTATGTGTGTGAAAGAGAGAGAGAGAGAGAGAGAAAGAGAGAGAGAGAGAGAGAGAAGTGATCACATGGCAATCTCGCGGCCACCCACTCCAGGAGAGAGTCATGTATAGCGCTATAGATCGGGTTTTGCCAGCAACCCGACCAAGTACCCGATATACAACATTTCCAGACTTCGAGAGCGAGGAAAGTGATATCGTAGTACCGGTTCGCGCGATATGCAACCTGTTTTATTTACTGTTAGTATAGTCCTGAAATGCTCGGATAAGCGTTCAAACGCCTGAGACACAGATATTGGATGAGAAAAAGTACGATTTATTGACAGCCCATATGCATAAATACTCGAGGTTTCTTCATATAATTATCATTACCAATGGAAAATCAATAGGATAAAGTTTCTGACTCCTATAACCCCCTTGAGATGAGAAAAACAGCAGGACGAGTACACAATCGAGACAAATCATTCTAACCGATGCACCGGTTATGAGCCATAAAGATCAGAAGAAGTGGTGTATTATGTGGAATAACGTCATTGATGAGACTGGGCTTCACTTCGAGCATTTGTACTTTCTGATTTTTCATTCTTCCTGTGCGCGTTGGATCGTGCTAAAAACTTTTACAGGAAACAACGTGCCCTTCGGGGAGGCTGAGAAAAAAATTTCGAGTTCTGTTTCATCAAGATACGGGCCCATCAAGCACAAGAAGAACCGATCAAGAAATAAATCTCTGTGCCGTACGAAAGACGAGTCCCAAAAGTTATTCTCAACAGAATGAAAGTAAAAATGTGACATAACTTTGCGGACTCTTGACTAATTCTTCTGAAACTCCGGATATACTTGAGGGTTTATGGTGGACACGTTCTTGAATTTTTTCAAATTTTTACCTAGCAAAACAACAAAGATGTCGCCAACTAACGTGAAATAACATCCCCGTCCAAGTAGCCCCAGGCTCCCCTAACCCTTATCTCCGAAGGATACCAATGGATCTTTTCGCAATTCAAAATGCAGCAACATTGCGCCAACATGGACTTTGTCGAATTTTTTCAAATTTTTAACTACCGAAACCACGGAGATAAAACCTACTAGCGTTAAGTAACGATCAAATAGCTGCAGACTCTTCTGACGCGTATCTCCACCGGATGCCAACGGATCATTTCGCTATTTAAACTGTACCAACATTGTTCCAACACGGACTTTGCCGAATTTTTTCAAATTTTTAACTACCGAAACAACGGAGATACAACCTACTAGCGTTAAGTAACGATCAAATAGCTGCAGGCTCTTCTGACGCGTATCTCCACCGGATGCGAACGGATCATTTCGCAATTTAAACTGTACCAACATTGCTCCAACACGGACTTTGTCGAATTATTTCAAATTTTTAACTACCGAAACAACGGAGATACAACCTACTAGCGTTGAGTAACGATCAAATAGCTGCAGGCTCTTCTGACGGGTATCTCCACCGGATGCCAACGGATCATTTCGCAATTTAAACTGTACCAACATTGCTCCAACACGGACTTTGTCGAATTATTTCAAATTTTTAACTACCGAAACAACGGAGATACAACCTACTAGCGTTAAGTAACGATAAAATAGCTGCAGGCTCTTCTGACGCGTATCTCCACCGGATGCCAACGGATCATTTCGCAATTTAAACTGTACCAACATTGCGCCAACATGGACTTTGTCGAATTTTTTCAAATTTTTAACTAACGAAACAACGGAGATACAACCTACTAGCGTTAAGTAACGATCAAATAGCAGCGGGCTCTTCTGACACGAATCTCCACCGGGTGCCAACGGATCATTTCGCAATTTAAACTGTACTAACATTGCTGCAACACGGACTTTGTCGAATTATTTCAAATTTTTAACTACCGAAACAACGGAGATACAACCTACTAGCGTTGAGTAACGATCAAATAGCTGCAGGCTCTTTTGACGCCGGATGCGAACGGATCATTTCGCAATTTGAACTGTACCAACATTGCACCAACATGGACTTTGGCTAATTATTTCAAATTTTTAACTACCGAAACAACGGAGATACAACCTACTAGCGTTAAGTAACGATCAAATAGCTGCAGACTCTTCTGACGCGTATCTCCACCGGGTGCGAACGGATCTTTTCGCCATTTGAACTGTACCAACATTGTTCCAACACGGACTTTGTCGAATTATTTCAAACTTTTAAATCCCACAGGAACCAAGATATCACCTACCCAGCTAACTGACCTGGGACACATGGAGCCAGCCTTACGATCCCATACTCGTGTTGGTCTTTGAAGGATCCAAATTTTTTGCATCGCGGGAGAAAAAAATCGAACAAGAAAGAGGAATGCATGAATTTACATACATGATAATAGCTGGATGGATCGAGAGCCAGTGTGTATCGGGCGGTCCCCTTTAAATGGAAAAGATCGGGGTGGCGCGAGGGAAGAGGCGGGTCGAAGGCAACGCCGGTGGCCTTGCCATCCCTCGTACGTCTCTCTTCTCCCCAGCAACCCTCCGTTTTCCATTAAACCTATGTACAACTCATGTATATTATGTACAAGCTGTATGTGTATGCATCAAGACCGTTCGAGTTGACCCAGCCTGGTATAACGCCCTAGTCGCTGTGTACGTGTGCGCAATACGTGCACTCGGACTATTATAAAACCAGCGCGTCTCGCTCATTCGGTCGCCACCTGCTCTGCAGCCACACCGATGACGTCGTAACGGCATATTCGCTCGGTCACAATGACGTCACGGTTGTGCCGCAGTTCCGCCTGATCGATTCTCTCGGTTATCACATCGTGTTTCAAGCCCCAGTCGCCACGTATAAAGAGGAAGACCGTCCTACGCATTCATCAACTCCTCTGTCATCTTCGTTTGAGGAAGCTTTCCAGCTGATTGGTCCACAAAAATCGATCATTCTTAGGAACTTGTTCTACGTGAACTATTCTTTTCCTTTTGGGGGGATTCGTTGAATCAACGGCTTTAAAATTTTTGGGTCTAAGATGAGGATTAATTCGAAAACTAAAGGTCACCAAAGACTTTCTGATAGACTTTTTTTTTTGGGGGGGGGATCGATAACAGAGTTTTTCGGAATAAGGGTGCAAATTCAGACACCAAATCTCTGAGCCTCAACGAGAATTCGTTTTTCGGTAATAAGCCTTGCAGAGTCTGGGTGTGGATAAAAGGAAGAAGCAAGCCATTGAGGATGGTGCGGGTTGCAAGGTTCCCAAAATAGAGAAGAGGGCAAGGAGAGAGAGAAAGAGAGAGAGAGAGAGAGACACGTCCTTGAAGCAAGGTATGACGTCCCAGATAAAGCGTTCGATAACGGGGGCTGGGTGGCACTGTGACGTCACAATTGGACGTTGCCACCTGCGCCAGTCAAGAGAATAGCTCCGGGGTATACGGGACCAAGGGGGAAGATGTTTTGGGAGTTCGGGACCGACGACATTGGTGTTGCGTAGTCTGTTTGGTCACGATGAAAGCTGGTTAGCCATCCACCGCGCGCATGTCACTCAGCTGACTCTGTTTACTTCTGTTCCGTGCCTACGCACGAAGAAACAAAAAAAATGAATTTTTCATAAGATTTTTGAAAAATCACTCGGGGAACCCCACAGCCAAGCGAATAGGTTTAAAAATCTGATAAAAATTTACGAATGTCTCCCGTATGTGCTAGAACGTATCTTAAACTTGGAAAATAATTCGGGGACCATCGAGGTCTACCAGAGACCCGTCGTCTGGTTTTCCGAAGAAACAACCATGTCGCTGCATCAACTCTCATCGCCGGTTGATTATCTCGCGCACACGTGCGTGCGCGAGTAATCGCGGCGAGACTCTCTCATGACCCAGAACTCGGAGAATCAAAAGTCCGTTTTGCCTGAGGGGGTAATTTCATCGAGTATTTCAACGATGAGCCGTTAATCAGGATGTTAAATACATTAGGCAAGCGTACATTATACCGGGGTGTCTCAATACGGGAGAGAACAATGAATTTCGTTCTCCCATTGAAGAAAAAGTTTGTTATTACGATATGATAAATTTCTGTTGACTGGGAGAGCTCTTTCCCTAGTAGATTGCCGAACTCAACAAGCAACTGAACAAATAACCGTCAAAAGGACGGTTCTTTTTGGACAAAAAAGAACTGTGGAAAAACCTTCAAAAGAACCGTCTATTTTTATGAATCTGTAGACGGTCCTTCGTACGGTCGTTCCTACTGGTTTTTGGTTCTTAGTACGGTTTTTACCAGTTCGGTCCTTTTTATGGTTTTATTAAGGTTTTATTTTATGTAAACAAATTTATTACAACATTTCGTATGACCCTTCTCTCCCTGGCGGTTGATTCCCTTTATTATTAAAATTCCCTTTATTATAAAAATTTCATTCTGCTGTGATTTGGACTGCCTCGATCCTGGCTCGCGTTGACACTACAAAATACAGTGTTTTTGTTTCGTTTATCCAGTACGGTTCGTTTTATGGTCATTTTGTCGGTTGCAAACCCGAAAAAATAGTATGGTTATTAGTACAGTTCTTTTGGTGGTTGCTCGTAGTTTTTTAGGTGCTCACGAAATATTACGAACGGTTCTTTTTTAGGTTATTGGTCGGTGATTTTTTGTCCAAAAAGAACCATCGATGACCGGTCCTTTTTACGGTTTTTAGTGAGTCATACAATCTACCAGGGTTCAGCTCAATTTTAAGAGACTTTCGTATTTTGAATTCGCATTAAAAAAAAAATATATATATATGTACATTTATGTTTATAAATGCATTCGAGATGAGAGAAATATTGTCTATACTGATAGGGTAATACACAAAGAGGGCGCCGAACGTAGGCGTTGCATGGATGCAGCAAAACCGTGCTTTCTGACACACGTGTGTGGCCGTAACGTCACGTGCACCTGCATCGTTTTCCCTCGACAAAAGTGAGAGAGAGAGAGAAAAAAAAAGCATTGTTCATTATTATTTCACCCTATATGCACACACAACCCCCGTAAAAAAAAAAAAAAAAAAAGTTCGCGCAGCCAAGCCAACGGACTCGCTCGCAGCGTCATTCATTTCTTTCGTTTTCTTCCTTTTTTTTTTTTTTTCTTCCTCGTTTCTCATCCGCGTGTTGTTACAAGCTCATCAGTCGATACGTCGACGGGGATACCGGCATGCTATGCATATTTTATGCCCTCACTATCGTGTCTTTCATACGGAAAATCGTGCCTGCCCGTTCTTCTTCTTCTTCTTCTTCACCATCGCTTTTTGTATTCTTTCTTTTATTTTCGGCTTCTTTCGCCACGCCACCTTTCCAGACAATTGAAATCGAATTTTTTCTTTGCTATTTTTTTTCTTTTGTTCTCTCACACAGAGGAAACTCATGCACGGATTAAATATTTACTTTAGCGGTAAATTTTGCTTTTCGCAGTTGCCAATTTGACTGTGACTACTGCGCAAGAGCTTAAAATGGAAATTTTGATATTAAAACGGTGAAGAATCTTTTTGGGAAAAGAGAATGAGAGCTAATTTGATCGATCGGTGGAGCCTGAAGCTTGCGAAACGTTAAAAATGAATTAGAAATTAGCTTCGCTAGTCCTCATTCTTTTTGCGAGGAGATTCTCTCCAGTCCGAGCGATGGAATTTTTCCATCGGATGCTTATGCGCAGAAGGTGGATTTATTTTTGCGATAAGTTTTTTTTTTGGCAGTGCAATTTTATCAAATTTACTCTGTGACCTCTGCGCGGGAGCTCAAAATGAAAATTCTGATATCAAGACAGAAAAGAATCTTCTTGCGAAAGAGAATGAGACCTTCCGGAGCTAATTTGATTCGACGGTGCAGCGCAAAGGTTGCAAGAAGTTGAAAATACAACAATATTAGGACGAATCAACCGAATTAGCTTCGCTAGTCCTCATTGTCTTTGCAAAGAGCTTGTTCCACGTCCAAGTGGTGAAATTTCTATTGGAAGTTCATGCGCAAGAGATAAATTCACTTTTGCAATGAATTCTTCTTTTCGCAGCGATTTTATCAATTTTATCCTGAAAATTCTGTGCAAGAGCTTTGAATGGAAATTCCTGAGCTAGGACCGAAAAGAATCTTTCTGGGAAAGAGAGTGAGACCTCGCAGAGCGAATCTGCTGTATTTTCAATGAATTGTTTTCAATATGTTGGGTGGCATATGAAATAATTTTTTTTTTTTTTTTTTTCTTCAACCGGTCGTTAGCAATCGTATCCCGTATTTCCCTGTACAGTTTTGGCTCGACTATATTATCTGCGACGATGAAAAAGAGTGCGAAAAGTATCGATGGCACGTGTGCACACAACACGGTATTTCGTTGAGAGGCCAGTCGTGGTACGGGCAGCGTCTTTTGGTGCGTATTTATAGGCGAGAGAAGGGACAAAACAATGCAATTTGGCTGCAGTAGGAAGCTCGGCGCGGAAGCGTTTTTACGGGTCCCGAAGAGAGACGCGAAATTCGCCGGCCGGCGGTGACGCTGAGACTATATAACACTCGTGTATATATCCAGATACGCGATGCTGACCGGTCAAATCGCGATCAATTCGCGCAACATCCGCGTCACGGATCTTCGGTTACCGAAACACAAATGGTGGGGATCGAATAATGAGGCACTTGGGTATTTAAAACAAAACAAAACAAAAAAAAAATTAAAGCTTGCACATTGCTTCCTTACAATAAGGTTTTGCAATTTTTTTTTTTTACCAATTTAAGCTTGACTGGTGAGTTTTTAAAAAGTCAGGAGTAGACTAAGAGGGATTGCGGAATTGTCTTTTTCCTCTGTTGAAAGAATGATTTTTTTCTTTCTTTCTCAAAAGCACGTGTTTTGGCAAACACGATGACGAAGAGAAAAGGAAGTTGGCTGTATAGTATCGTCGCGTTGTCTCGTCGATTACGCGGTAGCAGTCGGGAGTCTCATTCATGCAAGCGTACGAAAAAAAAAAAAAAAACCTTTTCGTTCCACGCGCGCCAGAATCCTTCTATACCCGATATCCGAGTCTCGCGAATTCGCTCCATTAAAGTACAGGGATTTTAGTCGCTGTATTTATCCGTAACTAATATTCGTAGCTACACTTAAAACTCGCGTATACGAGTTCTGCCCAATTGAACCTACTATATATATATATATATGGTATATCGAGCGAGAGAGGCAAATAAATTCCTAGTGGATAGTATCTCGTCGGGCGTATTGCCAGACTATATTTATCTCTCCAACGAACCGGTTACACCTGTAAAAAGACCTGTCGCCCGCTCACGTCGAGATGGTTGAACGTTTCCCGAAGTATAAAGCCCCGGCACGAGCTCCCTTGATCTCCTCGAACGAGGATCGATGACGTTCGATCGAGGCCGATGCTTTCGCGACAATCTTTTTCTTTTTTTTTTTTTTTTTTTTATTCTTTTATTCCTGCTTTTTATTATCGATCTCTTCCTTTCCCCCTCATCGCGTTACCCATCTCTGGAGATCCCAGTCAAAAAACGAAAATAAAGAATCGATGCCGCGAATAATTACGGGTTTTTGAGTGCCATTTTTCGTAAATTGGAAAGCAGACTCATCGCAGAAAACGTTATGGTGCGTCTACGCGAATAAAGGGGAAAAAAAAAAAAGTTTTGGGATTTTGTTTCTGAATAAGAAACTATAGTCGCAATTTCAGAAATCCTGGGTAGAAGCAAGTTTGCGTAAAAAAAAAAAAAATTGGACATTTTTCCGAATAGGCCATGCAACAGAAGAGACGAAATGCAAATTATAAAGATTTGGGCGCTCCGCTTCGCTCGCGAGAACGACTACGTCCGCTCGCCACCTAGCGGCGGGTTCGGCGAACTATCGGACGTTTTTTTTTTCCGTTCTCACGGCTGAAGCTTTCGATATTTGCTCGAATCTTCCGCAACGTGTTTAGCAATTTCGTAGTTTGCGTTATATTTCAATACGATTATTGAAGTTTCAATCTTAATTATAAGTTCAATAGAGGTATCTATGGAATTTAGCATTGAATCATTATATTTATTATGTAAAAATTAATTTTCTACAACAGGAATGCGCATCGATATTCGATTTACCATACTCAATTTGCAAATATCTTTATATACCTTCGTATATTTAATTTACAAACATATTTTACGTTACAATATAAATATATGTGGATGCGGGCGGTAAGTACAGGACGCGGATCGATGCGTCCACTTCACATCACTCACCGACTGCACACATCTCTGGGCCGATATACCGGACGGAATGACCATCGGATTTATACATCGGGGTATATTATTGGTCTCACAATACCGATTATGGCATCTCACCAGAATGTCGTGCGAGTAAAAAACATCAGTGAAAACTGGGCGTATTAACAATATCGCGACGCATCAGTTACGGATCTTCCATCATCATCGTCATACATAACCCATCGTGCAATAATTTATTCAGCTATGCGCGCGTATATATAATACACATAGGAATCGTTGCATGCAGCGATACTTTAAACCGATGGAAACGTAACGGTAAAATCTTGCGACTAAAAGCGCTTCGAGATTTCTGCGTCAGGCTCAATTCAAACACCGAAGAGATTCTTTTTTTTTTTTTGTTGTTTTTTGTTTTTTTAATTTTACTTTTACCGAAGGGCAGCTCGGGGATTACTCGAAAGGAAATTTTTCGTTGAAAAAAAGCTCGCAATCCGTCGATTCGTATTGAAGGAAGCATCAATCAGCTAAATTTATTTGTCCACATTTCGAGCTATTGAGACGCGATAGAGAAAAAACAAAAAAAAAAAATTATTGATCCCAAACCCCCTTGAGATGGTCACCGAGTTTATGGGATCGATCAAGTGTCATCGTCGCGCGGTTCTGCCGGTAAAATCACTCCCAATTCCCGGAATATCCAGCGGCCCATTGTTTTTTTTTTTTTTTTTTTTTTTTTTTGGGGAGCAAGAGGACTTACACTTTGTCCACGAGTGATCGCCGATACGATGAGCCGGGATGGGATGACGCTCGTTGGACTCGAGATCCCGATGATGATCATGATTGTTATTGCTGTCGGCCTGTGAATTATCGTGCGAATGTTGGCCGTAAGGGATGCAAATGTGAGCCCCGAGTCTGCACTCCGTGTCGGCGGGGTCATTATTTTCCGGGACATCGGGGCCGTGATTTCTCAATGTTCCAACGATAATTGAGGTCGGATGAACCGTGGTCGTTTTCGTTCCGGCTGCTGTTTCCCCACCGTTGGTACGCATATCGCACACTAAATATATAATACGACACGTCTATCGATAATTCCTTACACGCAAGCATGTATCCTTGTCTCGGGCCTTCTTTAACCTCTACGGGCACTTGGAAATTTCCCGTCAAAAGACTTCACGTTCTCTACTTTTTCGTCATAACATGACATCATCGGTAACACACATTTGGGGATACTACGAGATTTCCGGTCTCATTGCCTATACCGAGTCTCTCTCTCTCTCTCGCGAGTCGTTCAAGAATTATAGGGATGGGGAAGGATTGATTCTCATTCGTCACGAAGCCCCGGGAAAAACGGAACTGAACGGATTCCGGATTGGGCGAAACCGGTTTGGGATTGGATTGGCGCGTGAACCCATCGGTGAAAACGGAAAACAGAAGTAAACAAAAGGGAATGGTGCTCGCGGGTGCCGGGATGCGATGCGGTCTTACGAGCAAGTGGATTTGATAATGACAACACGCGTGCGAACGACAGTGATACGGGGACGATGAGGTTTGGATTTTTCTGGCTTTTTGTTTTCCCTAAAACACAACCGACCTGTGAGAGTCGTAGCGATCGGCGAGGAAGCTTCCCCGAACGCGCGGTAGCTGCCTCCTGGATTCACCCTTTCCTGGCAAAAATTGCCAGTTTGACCGGACGAAAGCTCGACGAGGAGATAATCCTCGTTGAAGCGAATCTCTCCACCTGGTACTCGCATGTATATACAACTCAGCGAGACCCCCCCAAACTTCAAAAGTTATTCGTTTGTATTATAGCTGTGCTACCATCTCCGGATAGCCTCAACACGTGTCCGTGCGAAAGCGATGAAACCTTCGCCCCGTCCGCCCACGGGCCGGACGCGTTCGAACTATATCGCAACGAAACGCCGAACGTTATACTTGGACGTTATATTACGCGGGAGTTCCGAATCCAGTGTAATCAGTTGCATCGCACCAACGAAATACGAATATACCTCCCCGAGCTTTTCGTCACTGCCCAGACAAGAGAAACAACGAAAAATCAACTACCCCGGCCACTCCTCAAACTTCCGCAATCGCGCGATTCGACATTTTTTTTTTTTTTTCGGATTCCCCGAAAGACACCTCAGGCATCCGGGATCGTAACACGTGACGGTCCGATAATTCCGAAATTGTCCTCTCTGCCGGTAATGCTCCCGGTCGAATGTTCTACTAGTTTTTTTTTTTTGAATCAACTCGCGCCACACGGCTCTGTTATCGTGATTTTTTTAAATCAAAGAAAATTCGTGAAATCAAAGATCTTCATTGATGGTTGTCAAGTGTCCGATGGAGCAGGGAATAATGAATTTTTTGATTCGTCTATAAACGCGGCGATAGAGCGTTCCAGTGCGCACGTAAGGCCGGCCACCGCGTAACTGAGTTCGAAGCGGGTTCTGTACGTCGGCTATATTAAAACCGTACCGTGTGTACAGGCGTCCCGTGAACGGCGCTTACGATGACGTCATCTCAGACGTCATAGAAGAACCGGTGAGGAGGACACCTCGCGGGAGCGCGAGGTAAGGGAGAGCAGGGCCGACGGCGAGAGCGAGAGAGGAAGAGGCCTCGGGGGAGGGGAAACAGATCGATGGACCGTGCACGGATACGCGTGGTGCGCGCGCTGTGAGCTTCTTCAGTCAGGTTGGTGCTCTTCTTTCAGAAGATTTTCCACTACCACCACCATCATCATCGTCATTGTCGTCGTGGCCCAACGACGCTCGACGCAAAACCCTCTTCGTCGCTCTCCTCGTGACGTCGTTACGGTGACGTCATAGACGCCCCAGTGCACCCCGAGCGGGACGAAGGGGGTTTTTTTTTTTCGGTCAGCCACGAGAGTTTATATAGGCTGTCGGGGCATCGCGAGCCAGCTTATGCCCATGTATCTGGAATGACTTGTGCATTATTGCAGCGCCATATTCCGCGTATGGACGGACATTTTTTTTCATTATCCCCACTGAAAAAAATGGTTCGGGATTTACAATAATACAGTTATTGTTGGCCAGTTATAGGTATACTGGTGAAAAAATATTGCCCACACAGAAAATGCATTAGCCCTTTTAGAAAATCCCGATTGCCGTAAAGTTCATACAAATATGACTAGTGAAGTATTTCTAATTCAACAATAATATCGCTGGTGAAGGCAAAGCAGTTTTGTCTACGGCGCCTATACTGCGCCTTTGTGGACGACACTCAATCGTCTGGCTAGATTAGTCATTATAAATAGCTGGAAATTTATCGTTTTTGTAAATCAGCCATACTAACATAGCTCGTGAAACTACACTGTATTGTTCAAACAGCTGTAGTAGCTGATTTTTACATGCCTAGCTATTTCAACCATATAGTATGGCTGCGAGAATAACGTTGTGACACATAGCTATACTAATATGGCTCGCGCAACTATACTACGTTTTTGGAACACCTACAGTAATCTGTTAACGCGTGGTGTCTATGCCCCTCTGCCTCGCGCGAAAACGAGACCTCGCTACGCAAAATTTGATAATGAACGAGTTTGTGAAGAAGAAACTGAACGAACGGAATCTTGATGAGCTTATACCAACATTTGAAGGTAAGTCTGTTCTCACTTATCTACGGAATATGTAAAAAAGGACTATTTTTCCTGTTATATAAACGCCAATCGTATAACAAGCGAATTTTTGTAGGTTAGGTCAACTGTCATTTTCCTGCAAGGAGAGTATCATATGTCTCCGGGCCATGGATTCTCTCAAACTTCCAGGTGTGTTTCATTAGCTCTAAAAATCAAGTCTCTTTTGCAAAATATTTATGTATGAATATCATTATCGATAACAGATGATTAAAATAAATATTCATGATTATGAAACATATTGGCTGAATTTTTACTGCGACCCGAATATCCCCTACTATATATACCTACCTATACGAGTATAGGTAGGTACAATATCCTGTAATTTATCTATATAAAATGAATTTATAATTCAGCCATATTCTTTTGGTAGTATGGCTGGTACGTCTACCTCGTATGCTAGCGTTTATAAAACAGCTCTACTAGTATTGTTGGTATACAAATAATTCTGCCTACACTGACAAAACTGCTATCCACGAAACAACATTGTATATGCTTGCTTCGGCTATACTAGTATGGCTGGTGTTCGTCTACCTCGTATGCTAGCGTTTATAAGACAGCTATACTAGTATGGTTGGCATACGCATAACTCGTGATGGTGAACTCAACCATACTATGGTATTGCTGAAATAGAGATACTTGTCAGATTCGCGGAGCTATTGGGTATATGTCTGTCATGACATAGTGGTATGCTTACGCCAACGATATTGTGTCAGTCATATTTGTATGGCTTTATTACCTAGATGGTATGCCAGTAGCGTATTTTCCCATATAATATGGCTGAAGCAATAATAATTATGGCTCGAATCGGGAAACTTTTTTTTCAGTGCCCATTTTTGATTCCTAATGCCAAGCCCCGCCGGGATTGTATTGGCGGCAGAGGTGACGCGGCATTTGATTCCGTTTTTAACTCTTTTATTTTTTTTTTTTTAATTTTTCACGGGGTAGACGTTCAATCGTGCCGATAACCCGGCAGACTGCTCTTTGATACACACTCGGTGTGTTGGCTCTCACCCGACCACGGGATCCTCTCTCATGGCGCATTTACGGGGTCACGCGGTCCCCTGCCAGCTGTTTCTTCCTCGGCTATACTCATCGTCCATTACTTTCTCTCCGTTTGCTCGGTCTGTCGATCTTATCTTTTTCTTTTGGACGATTTTTTTGTTTTGTTTGTTTTGACGGTTCAGGGTGCCGCGCGGCTATCGGGGATGAATTTGCCCGGTAACCATAGCGGACTCGTGCGACGGTATGAGGAGCCAATGAGGGATTAAGTTCCATTCATTGCATTGTGATTGCTAAGCGGATGCATTTTTTTTTTCTTGACTTCCTACCCCGAAAAGGGACATGCACGGGTATCAACATTATAAATGGAAGCACGAACGATCAGGCCTGATAATTGCTCGATGAACTTGATGGATTTTTCATTCATTCGCAGTTTGCTGAGCGTTCATTCATACGTTTCCATACGTGTATACGACGTTCGGATGTATATATAAACCCTTTCTGGGGAGGTTTAATGGGGGGTTTTGCTTCAGCGTGAAAGAAAATCGCGAGGGAAAGAGCGCGTACGACCCGATAAAAATTCTCGAACGGTCACGTGGCGATAATACGCGGAGGCGGAAGCAGCGAGCTCTGTGCATGAAGGAAGAGGAAGATATTGCGATAATGCGAGTTTGTAGCGTGGGACAAGGGGTGAGAGGGTGAAAAACTCCGGGAGCTTTCTCTCGCTTGTGCTGGAAAAAGAGGGGAAAAAAAAATACAGCGCTCACTGGACCATACTGCGATCTCTTTTCCTTCCTTCCTTCCTTCCTTCCGAGTGGTTTTATAATGGTGCAACACGTGGCAAAAGCCACGCACCCCACCCGCAAGCTCTTTGAAGAGCGCCCTTTCGCATCGCTGCAAGTTCGCGGTAAAACGCGTGCGTGTCCATATAATGGCCTGGGTCATACGTGGATCTTTTGCCGAGCATATTATTATGGTATGATATGGTACGCGCTAAAAAAAAAAAAAGAAAAGCTCCGAATTAAAACTTACGCATTGCTTTCTCCAAATTTCTCACGATGTTCCACGCTTCCTCTACGAGGGACCATCATTTTTGTGCAAAATTTTGGAGGAAGCAATTTGCATATTTCAACTTGGAGCATTCTGCCCTACTTTTTACACGTTTTGGAGTATTTTTAACACACTGGGATTGAAAAATGGAAAAAAATGTACAAGATATGTTTTTCATTCACTCGGTCACGATGATAATAAAAAGTTTTATGTCAAAGTCAAAATCCTTTTGACGATGAGCGAGATACTTCAAGAATGGATTTTTTTAGTTCACGGCCGGTAAGTTACCGACCGCAAACTAAATTTTCTTATCGACTGAATTCATCGGCAGTTTAGCGGGTCGGGAAGCTCGGGAAAACCTGTAACGGAGGAACTTCCGATACAGGAGAATCGTAAAAGTGAGGCTCCGGAAGAACGAAAGCCTTATCAAAGTCGAATTATTTGAACGGGAAACGCGCTCGTGGAATGCATATGTGAGAAAGCGTCGTTCATGTGCCGGCTAATTGTGAGAAATAGCGCGGGATGCTGAGAGAGAGAGAGAGAGTGAGAGAGAAGCCCCCCCGAGGGCTTTTTCGAAGGTCTTTGGAAACGAATTCCTTTAGAAAGTGGCGCAGATAGCCCCGCTACTACACGACAACGATGACGACTACTATGTGCTCGCTGCATCCGAGATAAAATAATCGATATAGCTACGATACCCGTTTTGTGCATATACATAGCCTCGAACATGCGTACGTTCGTCACCGCGAGGTGATCCACCAAATCGACTGTTCGTCCGTTTTTTTTTTTCTCTTATTCAAGACGCGTTAATGATCAGGCTACCCTTGATCATATGCACAATTCTACAACTACTTTATTCACGTGACTGCGTTTATTATCGCGTATAAATATACGCTGATCATGAGATTCGGCCAGGAGAATTATTATTTGCCAGTGGAAAAATTACGACGAGCCGGACGTATAAGTTGGATGCCGTAAGAACCGAATTTAAATTTTTGATCCTCGGGTGTCTGGGTTTCTTGGCTTTTTATCGCTCTCCTGACGATTTCAACGAGTGACTAGAATTTTTTTCCCTAAATTATGTGCACGATAATTTCTGAGGAATATTGTCTTTCAATCTCCAGGATGTTTTCAGCAATAACTTTTTAATGATTGCTTCAGTGACAAAAGTCGATTAGACCAAGATTTTTCGCACTTGAAAACTGCAGCTTTTTTGTCCTAAGCTTTTTTTAATCGGACAATTAGTTTTTGAGATACGGCAGCTTGAAGAAAAAATTCTGAAATTTAACCGTTATTCTATCTTATCAGTAGGAATTGTCAAAATTTTTCCGTCACATTGGTATATATACCTATGTATAGATTTTTTGCGACAAGTATCAGAACCTCGAGATTGGATGTGCGACGTGCATCGTTGATTAAACCGTGTATCTCGCGAATGCGCGAGAGAGAAAGTCTCTCTCGCGGGTGCGAGAAACACCGAACAGAGATCTCGCGCGTATATATATACGCGAAACAGGTCGCGATCGAGACCCGCGAGACTGGACCGGAAAGCATGCGAGACGATAGCAAAAATAAAATAACCAGGACAAGAGGCATCTTCGTAATTAATTATGCGACGGCAGAGAGAGAGAGAGAGAGAGGGGGGGGGGGATAAAGATTGATCCAAGCGGCCCAAGGTCCAGGAAGCCAGAATAAAGTTGATCCACGAGGACAACCAGAAATACGAAAAATGAGAAGAAAAATAAACAAGATAGACGACGATTATGAGAGACCCTCCACTTTTCACGGAGTGTGCCTGCTCGAGCATAATTTTTTTTTAACCCAAGATTTGAATTGTATCTCGATTATCGTGATTGTGACCAAATTTTTTTTGTTTGTTTGAAAAATTGAACTTCTTTATCGGTTTCAAGACTAGGTGCATAATTTTTCTTTACATTTGACCAGTCCGGTATATTTTTTAGATTCCGTTTTTTCTTAATTTAATGTAATAAGTTTAATAATATTTAATATAAGATTTTGATACTAATTAGCATTTGAATCTTCATCAAGTACTAAATGAACTGGAATTAGTATTTTAATTTGAATCCATCACTGATTCGACTGGAATTAGTACGTTAATCTTAATAAATCGCTAATTGCACTGGAATTAGTACTTAAAGGTAAATAAATAGCTGAATCCACTGAAATTAGTACTCTAATTTAAATAAATTAAAATTTCGCCGGAATTAATGTTCAAATTCAAATTAATTACTAAATCCACTCGTATTGGTATTTAAATTTATTTTAATAACTAATTTCACAGAAATTAGTATTTGAATCTCATTCAATTAATAATTACACTGAAATTAGTATTAAAATCTTAAACAATTACTAAATCTACTGGCATTGGTGCGCGAATAAAAATGAGCTACAAATTCCACTAGAATTAGTATTTAAACCTTCGTTAGTTAAAAACTCTGGCTACAATTTAGAATGCCAAATTTCAAATCTACTAATCTCTGCCCTTGCATGTGGCGAATTTGTTGAGAATTTTTCCACAAATTGCATTTTTAATGCAAATATAAGGATTTTGTTTTGGCTGCATAGTTGTTGTTGCAAAAAAGTTGGGTGTCTTGGTTCCCGCAGGATTTCTATCTTCGCGTACAAATGAGAGAACCTATATTCCCGATACGTACGAGAGCTTCGGAAACTAACGGCGATTTAGCGCCGCGACGCGTGTGAAAGGGAAAGCTAATCCAGCAGTTTGTGTACTATAGAGACACGAATGAAGCCCCGTGGCTATATCACTCTACCGAGTTTTGCTGCCCCTGAGGTAGAGTAGGAGGACGATCTCGCAGGCCGGCCGGTTCTTTCGTCTCTTTTTTCAGGCGCAGGTAACGTTATATGACGATTCATCTTTTTTTTTTTAGAATTGCAGCTGGTCGAACGGGAGTTGCATTACGAAAATATTGAAATATCGATATTTTAATTTAAAAAATAAAAGGAGAATCTTTAAAAACTTTCGATTGGGAAATAACCTCAAAAATACTCAATTTTGCGGAAAACATAACCTTACGAAATCGTAAGAAACGTAAAAAGATTGCAGGTTATGTAAACAAAGAACTTGAGGTGTGAAGTGAGCTGCGGGACATCCGATCTAATGAATCGATAATCGATCAGCCGCGATATTTCGATATTTACAAACGACATGTCTTCTAAGAACGCGAGTTCGCGCATCTTTATCCTAACTGCTTATGGCTAAAAACGAGGTTCGCAATATAAAGAACCGATGTGCCAAGTAATTTAATGGCATTTCCAGTTAAAAAAATATCGAAATAATATATTACAATTTACGTATGCACCAGACTATTATTTCACGGTTTGCGGGAATTGTAAAATGCTTGATTGTCAACTGACCGAACTGCTTGAAACAACCAAAATATCGGTATCCGATAACTAAGTTCTTCCTAGATAAATTGTTACAGAAAAAAGTTCGGATCGAATCCTTGAAAGCAGGGCTAAGAAACAACAAAAACGTGTCGGAGGTTGTAGACGGAGGAGGGTCTGTCTCCCGAGGTCTTTGGAACAATAAAGCTGGAATTTCCGGGACGAAATGTCTATAGACGTGGCAAATCTCGTCAAGATGGCGAATATATGCATAAATATTGACGACGATACGAGCGGACTTTCTCCCGATAGAGTTTTTCGTACCGAGAGTCATCTGCGAAGCGAATATGTATAAAGATAGGCACGGATGGTATGCCAACTTTACAAACACATGTAACTTCAACGACATGCGTTGGCAGTTCGGTTATGTCGGCGTATCGATACGATTAAATCGAGAGTTCCATTTGCATCCTGAGACGAGGAAATTTCGACTAGGAACTGAAAGTATCGCATCGCATCACCTGAAATTCCGTATATTAAATTGTTTGCAACGATTGTGACAACATTTTTTTAAGGTTCGATACCATATTTTATCGAAAATTTCTACAAAATTTCAAGTTTCCACGAATTAGATCTTGGATGTAAATGAAACTGTACTTTTGATGTTTTTTAAAACTGTTATGCCAACTTTCACACAAATTGGTACGATGGTATGTGTTGCGGGCTGCTCCAAACACGATCATAAAAAAAAGCCTACCAGCAGGATCATCTCCTAGTTGGAGCGCACCTTGTGCTCTCTCGGAGTCACAAGCTTATACATACGTATATATAAATGGGGGTACATGCGACACGACCTTTCGTCGAAGCATCTCATCGTGGTATTCACGTAGCGAATGGGTTGCACCTATATCCTCGGAGAAAGAGAGAGAGAGAGAGAGAGAGAGAGAGGCTATAGCTAGTAATACATGGAGACTCGGGTAAAAGATTCAACATATAGGAGCGTCCCGATTAACGCGGTATTCACGACCCAAGCTGGAAAATAATAGTACCGGTTCACGGGGAGCTATCGCCCCTGAATCGCATTAGTCCGCCAATGAATCAACTGGCTTCAGAAAGTGAAAACGTACATTACATTAGCGAATAGTCATTGTGGTTAGGTCCCTCTCAGTTGGTCTTAGCTTCTAAATAAGGCTCCCCAATGTCTCGTTGAAGCTGATCTAGTGTTCCAGGGCTCAGGGACTACTGGGGTGATTCTATTTTAGGGACTGATTTAGGTGGTGCCATGTCCAGGAGCGGAGTGGAACTAAGTAGGCTGGAACTTGGATTAATTGACCTGAGACCTGACTAGGACTACTCTTTGGGCTAGATCTGATGCTGGTTTATCCAGCATTGGTCCGCCAATGAATCAACTGGCTTCAGAAAGTGAAAACGTACATTACATTAGCGAATAGTCATTGTGGTTAGGTCCCTCTCAGTTGGTCTTAGCTTCTAAATAAGGCTCCCCAATGTCTCGTTGAAGCTGATCTAGTGTTCCAGGGCTCAGGGACTACTGGGGTGATTCTATTTTAGGGACTGATTTAGGTGGTGCCATGTCCAGGAGCGGAGTGGAACTAAGTAGGCTGGAACTTGGATTAATTGACCTGAGACCTGACTAGGACTACTCTTTGGGCTAGATCTGATGCTGGTTTATCCAGCATTGGTCCGCCAATGAATCAACTGGCTTCAGAAAGTGAAAACGTACATTATATTAGCGAATAGTCATTGCAGTTAGGGCCTTTCCAGTTGGTATTAGCTTCTAAATAAGGCTCCCCAATGTCTCGTTGAAGCTGATCTAGTGTTCCAGGGCTCAGGGACTACTGGGGTGATCCTATTTTAGGGACTGATTTAGGTGGTGCCATGTCCAGGAGCGGAGTGGAACTAAGTAGGCTGGAACTTGGATTAATTGACCCGAGACCTGACTAGGACTACTCTTTGGGCTAGATCTGATGCTGGTTTATCCAGCATTGGTCCGCCAATGAATCAACTGGCTTCAGAAAGTGAAAACGTACATTATATTAGCGAATAGTCATTGCAGTTAGGGCCTTTCCAGTTGGTATTAGCTTCTAAATAAGGCTCCCCAATGTCTCGTTGAAGCTGATCCAGTGTTCCAGGGCTCAGGGACTACTGGGGTGATCCTATTTTAGGGACTGATTTAGGTGGTGCCATGTCCAGGAGCGGAGTGGAACTAAGTAGGCTGGAACTTGGATTAATTGACCTGAGACCTGACTAGGACGACTCATTGGGCTAGATCTGATGCTGGTTTATCCAGCATTGGTCCGCCAATGAATCAACTGGCTTCAGAAAGTGAAAACGTACATTATATTAGCGAATAGTCACTGCAGTTAGGGCCTTTCCAGTTGGTATTAGCTTCTAAAGAAGGCTCCCCAACGTCTCGTTGAAGCTGATCCAGTGTTCCAGGGCCCAGGGACTACTGGGGTGATCCTATTTTAGGGACTGATTTAGGTGGTGCCATGTCCAGGAGCGGAGTGGAACTAAGTAGGCTGGAACTTGGATTAATTGACCTGCAACCTGACTAGGACTACTCTTTGGGCTAGATCTGATGCTGGTTTATGGGGTCGGATCTTGTTTCAAACAATCCTGTGACCGGACTTTTAGGGATAAGCTAGGTTTTCATGATAATCTTCTGAAGTTCTCAGTTGGATGTTATCCTACTTCACGTATTTTGGTCCCAATGACCACACTTACACTAAAAAAAATAGTACTCGAATATCAAAACCACTTACCCCAATCATACTCCGAGTGTTTTCACCATAAATTTGATCTTATTTCGTTGCTCTATCCTCCTCTTTTTTTGTATCGTTGCGTGTATCGTTCTCCGTCGTATCCCACGGGTGTGAAAGTGCTCCCGTAAAGCTGGAAATAAAATTATCCCATGAACGCAGCTATCCTAGCAAGTCTAATAATTAAACCCTGACCCAATGCATGATATACGCTATTCGCATCATTGACGTATGTATGGGCTTGGTCTCGACTATAAAAACGCGATCATAGGAAAAAAAAAAATTGAAGAATCCGGAAAGGAAAAAACTCGGCGGGACAAAGAGATGAAAAAAAGTCATCGATATCGGAATTCCGCGATTATATCGATGCGTGCATGTATTGCTCATTGCAACGCGATAATGGTTGACTATTTCATTTGCAATAATCGAGTTAATTCCCGTGAGATACAGACACAAATCTACCTCTATTACATTGTATATTTACGGTATATACATATGTATCGAACTCTTATAGCTGGGTCGAGCGATCATAGAGTGCCATACACGCGAGACCGGGATCCTGTTGGCCGAGGTCTGCAAGAATCCCTCCCTCCTCGCCCTCCAGCATCGCGGCACGAGTTGCGAGAAACCAAGACACGTTGATCCTCAGCTACATTAACGGCGCAATGTAGCCCAAGCAAGGAGGTCTGCTTTGCCTATCTCCTCTCCATTCTCTATCTCTGTATGGAGTTACTGGTGCGAATTTGGACCAGCTCTCGTTAATTTGGACCACTCACGGCTATTAGAAACTGGAAGGTTCAATTCATCAGCATGTACCGGTGTCCGATTAACGGAAGTTCGAACTTGATTTGTTCCCCGAACATCGAGCCTAAAAAATTGCAAGTCTACCGCGAAACAACTCGACCAGACACGATCAGCGGTCGACATCCCTAACAGAATCGGGCTTTCCAAGAACCACTTCTACCCAATTACAACTCTACCAAAATAACCTTAGTAAAGCTGATTATAAGTGTGCACTTGGATAAAACAGTTTTAAGAGCATCCTTGCGACGGATTAAAAGTTAGGGCACTATGGAAAATCTTCCGAAGGGAGACTTGCCAGGTCCGAGGACCTGGCTCAATTCAAGTGCTAGCAATCAGTCGATTCGCGATACATTCAAAACTGCGTATGAGTTTTTTTGCTGTCCGTCAATTGTAGAGACAGTTCTACCGGAAACTTGGCCTAGTCAACGCCAACACTCTGTCGGACATGAGTATAGCATCTAATACCTCTACCTAAAACATTCCATCCACCGGAATCTTTACCGAATTGCAATTCTACCAGATACCAACTCTACACGGTCTGGCTGCTTAGTATGCTTTTACTTGTGGCTGGTAAGTATGCTTTTAAAACTGCTTTATTCTCGTACGCTGTTTACAGAAAAATCCCCATCGCATAGTGACTAATTTCAGGGCTCAAATGAATCTTAAATCGGGAATTACCCGGACTTTTAGGGATGTTTCAATCTCTAACCCCATTTTAGTAACTTACTAGCTATTATTTTAAAACTACTAGCTGTACTAGCTTATCAGCTGTTAATTTGAAGATTCAACAGTATTTTCATATGAAAGCAGCAACGAATACGCTTCTAACCTCAAGTAGTAACAGTAATAGTATACGGACACCTGTCTTGACCTGTTGGGCCCAAGACTTCTCTCATCCACCGGGCACATAGTTTTTCTGTTCATTCTTGGAACTCTTCTAGTTTCTGATTATTTCGCAACCTCTTCAACACCGGCCCAGCCCTTTTTTTCCGGCAACAACCTACAATTTTGAAGTCGGGTTCCGAACCACCGTGGTTGCGGAAACACTGAGAAAAAATTCATTGTCCGTCGGGGGCGATGGGATTCGAATCCCGGACACCCACGTGGCAATTCAGAGCCCAATCGACTGTGCCAAAATGCTCCCCGCTTGTTTCTAATCTCAATTCGAAGCTGTAAAAATTGTCACGTGTTGCAGGAAAAAAAAAAAAAAAAAAAAAAAACTGAACCTTACCGAAATTAAAATGGTGGTCCAAATTTGCACCAACTCCTCAGCTATGCATGAACGTACGATCCAGTTGACTCTGTTGGCAGGCAACGTTGTCGGTGTGCGTCGAGCTAGCGAGAGAGGTGAAGGGCCAGTGATAGGAGCGGGAGAGAGAGAAGTTGGGAGTGGGTGAGCCGACCTATGACCCCGTGGGCGCGGGGACCTTGCCGTGTGTATAGCCACGTGTAAGAGAGGGAAAGAGACTCGACACATAACCGCGCGCCAAAGTCCCCCCCCCCCCCCCCGTACGCTTGCACACTTGTTTTGTGTACGTACGAATTGGCTTTGGCTGTGTTCAATCGCACGATATGTGCACGTATACCGGGAGTAACTATATAGAAGCTATGGGCATAAACTAGCTTTGTGCTGGAGCTAAAGCACAGAGCGCGCAGGACTCACTCGCCTTTCACTTCGAAGACGCGAATGTATAGAGACGGGCCTCATCTCGTCTCGCTCCTATATCTGTATCTTTAAACGTCGCGCGTACTACACGGGGAGTGCCTTTTACCATTGCATGTTCCGCGTAACTTCGTTTATGTGTTGTGTGTGGCTCATCGCACACTTTATTCATCGTCGTCGTGTTATAGCAAATTTCTCGATGGCCCGCATGTGTATGTATATATGCATGGCATAAAGCGGCGTGCGATCTGCCGCGGGGCCAATATTATTCCCATCGTACCTCGTCTATCGGTATATACATGTAGAGGACGACTATACGACATCTCTTTCACTTGGAGCCGCAACCTCTCAGCTGGAGGAGACGAGAGGACAAAAGGCCCACAGCCAGACTTGGTAAAATCTCGTTATTTTTAGTAAAAATTCTTCACGAAATTTCAATTTCCGTTACATAGAATGTCCAAAAACTTGTCTGCTATTGTTATGTCATATCCCGCTCGGCTGACTGATAAAAGTTTCTTTTACTTCCACCGTGTAACAAATAATTTTCTCTGCTCTGCCACAAGTTTTTCATTCCAAAATATAAACCGCTCCCTTGTAACGGAGCGAAGATTGGACGGAAAAAAAAAAAAAAAAAATTGGCGCATCATTGCATCAAGACTCTCTCTGGTCCTGGTCGTCAAATAATAATTTAGCGATCGAGCACGGGAAGGCCCTGGGGCTATTTTGTCCTCTGGAACTTTTAAAAGTTGCCGCTTGCGGCGCTCGCTGTACTCTCGCACGTAGGCATGGTCAGTAACTGGTACATCTGGGTAACGCACGGTTATATGATACCTATGTGTATCAGCGGTACGATAAATAATATAATATGTATATACGACGATGAGGAAAAGAAAACGTAACGAAACGAATAGACAATGGAGCGCGTGGGCGAGAGCAAGCATCGCGAACCCTAACCTCCGCTGATCCCATATCCCGTTCTCTTCTACGTGCGTCCACCTTCTTCGCGTTCGTCCTCCCCGCTATCTCTCTCTCTCTCTCTCTCTCTCTTTCTATGCAACTGTGCTTTGGCGCACTCCTCCCGGAACACCACCGTACGGTAAGTACGTACCCCAGCCTCGTAGCTCTCGTGAGAGACGCGCGGGAGGGATCCTCGATCGCACGGAATACATGCCTACATACCTAATCCCTTCTAGGCACACATATACGGGGCATTCGGCCCTGAATCGAAAAACCTCGTTACCTCTTCCACCCCTCGAGCACTGCTCTGTCAGTCATTTTTTGATTTTTTTTTCTTTTTTACGTCAGTGATTACCTCGAATACGTCATTATGGGAACAATAACGAAGAATTCTACGCGATAATGGCTGATACGAAAGACGAATCCAAGTATTCCAATGAAAGGGTCAATTGTGAGGAGATTTGTCCACGAAACGGATGGAGTAACAAATTTTTTTTTTTCGTGAAATATGAGAATGATCAATCGGAAGGGCCGATCGTCGCAAGCTCGTCGATCGCTTGTATAATCGACCAGAGATCGGCGAAAATATAATTTATTTCAGCGAAAACTTTCGTTATTCAGTATTTTTTCTGACAATCAGTTACCGGAATTGCTATCTAATTGATTGAAATTTGATTTCGAGATGGTAAAAAAAAAAATTCCAATTATCGAAAATATAAGGCAGACACGATAATCTATAATTGAGCGAAAAATTAATAATGGTTTATGATAAATTTCGAATTTTTTCAAAAATTATTAGTCCCAGAATTGAATTTATAATTGCTTCGATAACGATTTTATTCAGCTGTATATGTGAATAACGATTATATAGCAAAATCGAGAATTTCTATTACACATTCAACTTAAAATATTTATTTCCTTATCTTAATCTTCAACTCAGGAATTTATTTAAATCCGGCTAAATTAATTTATTCAAAGAAATTCAAAGAAAAATAACTTTATAATGAAATTATCATGAATAATTACAATTGATTTAATTAAATAACGATTTTTTAGCTGCATTGGATTCTGAAAAACGTGATCTTTCATTACAATTGAGTCTCGCAACTTGAAGAACGTTAGGGAAGAGCGCTCTGAAAAGTTTTACGAATAATAAAAAAAAATTTATTCGGTTCTGATTGCTAATTTTTCAAATAACCAATAATTTATATTCTCCCAAGCGTCAATTTACAAAAAAAAAAAAATAATCGAATAACTTTTTTAAATTTTAATTATTTAATCGCTCTATCATACATTAATGGTTGAGTGAAATTTTTATTAAAAAAAAAAATCATTACTCAATTTTTTAATATCAATAATTAGTGGATAATTAGAATAAACGATGAATATTGTTTTTTTTTTACCGATCTCTGTAATCGACATTGCGCACTTTACTCTGCGCAGCTGACCTTGTAGCTAGCGACGATGCGATAGGCGGAGCGTTTCTCCCACCACACGCTGCGCCGATAGTTATGCGCAGGTGGAGGCCTCGGCACAGAGACGATATTTTGAAAAATTCCCAACTAAAAAGCTATTTGACCGAAAAATCTGGAAAAAAAAAAAAACTGCTACGCTTTTCGAATCCCGGGGAATGCGACGAGAAGAATCGGTCAACGAGTTCGAACGAGCCCGCGAGATTCGGAGAGCTTCGCCGATCTGGCGTGAAATGCGTCGTATGCATATGCACAGATGCCAGAGGCTGCCTAGCCTGTTGCGCCTATTGCCTCTCAGCCACACTTCACCTACCATAACCTGCACCTTTCAGATCGCGCGGCAGCGCGAGTTGCCGGGTTGTGAAATACAAAAAAAAAAAAAACACCATAAAAACAAAACAAAACAAAAAAAAATAAGGAAAATAAATAAACATACTCCGCAGCGTTCTTCGACAGCCCCCGCGAACAAAGCTCTCCAGCTCTCGCCATGTGCAAGGTGGATTATGTCCCAGTCATTGACACCGCGAGATCTCTAGCATAAAATATGTTACAAAAGTAACTCCTCCATCGTCCCGAGAACGGCGCGCGAGACAATGAGATCCTCGATCACGCGAACGAAATAGCTCGAATAAATTACTCGACTGAGATGATTTCATGCCCCCTCCAAGGAATTCATATCTTATTTTATTTCGTCGATTGCCGGATCGATAAACTTTCGATGGGAAAATTGGATGCGAGAATCTACGCGAAAGAGCAAATATTTAATGGGTTTTTTTTTACTAGAAAACGCAATAACATCCGACATATGTATGAAAATCCTACAAACTTCGTTTCTTGACCTCATGAACCGGTGTCCGGTGACTCTGAGCTCAAATGAGTAGCCAGCGTTTGTGAGTATGCCAAAAGTTCTTTTTTTTCGCCACTGCAAGCGCTGGCTGTCAAAGTCCGCTAAAGAGTCAGGCTATGCACAGAGGGAAATTTTGATCTCGCAACGGATACGAAAAATGGTGGGAAGTGGTTTTTTTTTTTTTTTTTTTTTTCAAGCTTCAATGCATTCCGGAGTACCCGACCCATCTGTAACTTTGAAATATCTCAAAACCGAATGATGGTGGATGCCATGACTGAGCTCGAGCTGCCGAAATACGACGTTTTGGCTATACTCCAAAAATATTGACGAGCATTTTTATATTACATGTAAATATGCGACATGGTATATTGATTTGAGGACATGCCGTTGCACAGCAGGGGGTACGAAAAAATTGTTATTATGCTGGATCATCGTAAATTGAAAGTAAAAAAAAAAAAAGAAAGGGGAATTATAAATATACGTATATATACGTGGTACGAGAAGTGTTGAGTGCTCTGTCATCGTACCCGCCTCATCGAGAGAGTCATTCGACGTTGCCCAGGGCTACGGAGCCAGATGATATGACGAGACACTGCACACATTCAAGTTTTACTGCTCTTACACTCATACACATATATATATATATATATATATATATATATATATGGTATAATCGAGCATTGGCAAGCACACACCCATTTTTCGAGAAGAAAGCCCCTCGAGAGGCTTGGAAATACGATAAATAATTGAAAAATAGTCGAAGAAATGATGGGCAATAGAAAACAAAGGCATATTGAGGATGAATCCGAATATATATATATATGCAAACGATTGTGTGTGCGCGTGTGGATGATCGCGATAAAGAAAACAATCGAACGTAACCGCCCTCATATTGCTCATATATTTTTTTTCCCACAAAGGACGAGAGTGAACGAGAGAGTGATTTTGCTCGCTATCGAGATTTTGAAGAAGAAAAAAAAGTATTATTGCGACATGCAAGGAGTAAAATCGCCTTCGAGCCTTCGGGGGAGGCGATAGATGCGTGCGCACAGTTATGATTTCGTCACGGTACGTATCTCACCGTTCTTACGGATCTCGTGGCGAATCGAGAGGGTAAAAAGCGAGTTTGAGCTCTTTCACCATGAATTCCGCGTCAAATTGACCCGAGCTGTGAGCATTTTTCATCTTTTCCTCTCTCACAAGATACTTTTTTTTAGATGGTGAAAATGAAAAATTCGGGATTTTTATGCAGATGCGTAAAACATACGAAAACTTCGAGAAATCATAGAAAAAAAAATGTCCCAGCTTTGCGGCGCGCGTACATAAATCCGGCGAAATTCAAATGCCTGAAACTCGACAATCGTGGGCAAACTTTACGGAAAGCTTGGGCCTTTGTTCGTTAAATTTTTTTTTTTTTTTTGCCACAATCTCTAACGGATCTCCCGTTCTGGATGGGTCTGAATTTTTCCAAAAATGTCACGTGATCGCTCCAGCTTTCGTAAATTTTCCATTTATCGGCTCGACAATTTTAACACCCATAGGCCAAAGGACAGGGAATACTTTTTCATTGAATTCGGCAGGAATCGCTCGATGGATTTGGGAATGCAAAAAATTTTTCAATTTCTAAAAAAAAAATTCTCATGCCTCCAAATTTTGCAAATATTTGGCGCTCGGACGAAAATTTTCCTCGTCCAGTGAGTCACACGGGACAAGAGGGCGTGCCATTGAATTTAACGAGAATCCGCGCTTTGGGGTTTCGAGTTACGAAAAATTTTGAGTTAAAATCTGAAATAGCTCGACAAATCGTGCTTAAATTTTCGATAAAGAATTTCAGATTGTATTGAATTTTTCGAATGTCTTTGAAATTTTTTTGTTCACTATTGCATTTTGTTATTGAAATCGAAAAAAAAAAAAAGAGTTTGCAAATTAGAAATTTTTTTACCGTTTGCTCGTTATTTTATTTCAGCTGCAAAGCTTTCTTTTGCGAGGAAAACCAAAATTTCCAAAGCTCATAGAGCTAAAGCTTTGAGATCGAGATAAAATAATGAGGAATTAATGTAAAAATTTCTTATTTGTTTTTTTTTCAACAAATTTGAAATAATAACAATCGCCCGACGAGATGCTAAAAAAAAAAGGCGAAAAAATTAATTTCGATCACAGCCGGATCTGACGTCGAATTCCCAATACGTAAATGATAAATATCCACCTACAACCGGTGAATAGATGAAACGTTAGTTTTTTTTTTTTTTTTTCTTTTTTCCTCCCCAAAGAGAGAGAGAACGCCCGGAGAGTGTAAGATCGTAGCAAAGGTCGCGGGTCTTTGGATGCGCTCTTCCCGCGTGGTTTGCGCTGCGGCGAAAGATCGTCTCGTCTCTCGGGTCTCCCGCTCATCGTTGGGTCTCTTCCGTGCAAAGAGGTCACCAACATCGACGTTCACCAACCTGACGAGGATTACGCGACACGAAAATCCTTCCTCCCCCTCCAGAGGTGTTTTTTTTTTTTTTTTTTTTTTTTTTTTTAACAGTGACGCAGAGACGTGTGAATTTTTTTCTAAATTATTTTATCTTTTCAACTCAATTGGTGACGAAGAAGGGCCATAAAGAAAAAAAAAAAAAAATGATAAATAAAGGGGAAAAAAAAAAAAAGAGAATGAATATTTGCCTTATTTCGTCCATTGTTAGCATCGATCGTGTACAGCCCATCTCTCAACGAGCATTAAAACACGCCTTACGACTAATTCTCGAGAAAAGATACGAATTGCGTAAGTTTGTAGAGCTGATCCTCGGTAAGGCTCGCGTTGTTCCCATTAATCTGTTCTCTGTCGGATTTACGTGGCTTTACGGTTGTATCGTCGAGGCTCCAGCCTCTCTCGATCACGATACGACGCGTCTCCTCGGACGTTAGGCCCGTCATCGACGTTACGACGGACAGCTCGACGGACGAGTATGCCTCGGAAATAAGAGACATTGCCCGCTCTCTCACGCATTCTGCGGAGGGGAAAACAAAATGAATTTAGAGCCCGAGGGAGCGGAGGTTCGACCAAATATTTATCCGAAGGAAAGAAATTCAAGGAAAAAAAAAAAAAAAAATTAAAAATTAAATCAAGTCCAAATATAATCTGTGATTTAAGCCTCGAGAAAAATGGGATGAAATTTAGATTGAAAAATTCATCGCTTCTCGTATTATTTGCGTTGCGGAGCCTTGTTTTTTTTTTTTTTTTTTATTATCTCGTGTCAGTAATTAATCAAGAGCGCGCGAAATAAATTTTATTTCTGATTTAGTTGATTATTCATTCATTCGCATTATCGATTTTATCGTCACGATTGGCGGTTGTTATGGAAGCTCGTGTCGATCGCGACGTGTCTGGGAAATATTCCGATCGAAACAAAAGCTCAGTAATATCGGCAGAATAAAATTTTTAATTGATTAAATTATATATAATTCATGATAATGTTATTACGGTAATGATAAAAATAACAATGACAATAGTAATTAGGAGTGTGAATGAAATTTTTTTTTTTTTTTCAATCATTGGGGCGCATAATGTGGAGTAAGCAAAAATAATGAGGACGTATTTTTTATTTTTCGTTAAAAATTACAGATGCACCTGTCATGGGCAATTTAATTTCACGGATTTTGATATATATATATATATTAGGGTGTGCGGAAAAAAAACAATTTTTTTTTTTTTTCGGTTGCATCCACCAAAAAAAGTTGAAGTAAGGTAAAAAAAGAAGAATTCTAAAACGGGAGGTCAAAAAAAAATTATTTCGAACGGCGCATTGCATTTGAATATTTTCCATAAGAATAACACAGGAAAATATTGGGATTTCTGAATGTGGTAGTGCAACTCGTCAGAAAAAAATCACACAAAGATGTCATTAACATATTCTCATGGAGAATCGAATTCCCTACAAAAAAAGTTCTTACGAAAAATTAGCTCGGAACAACCGTTCAAGTGGAATATAACGCGAATGAATATAGTGGAAATAACGCTGTCTGAAATTGAATTGATAGGGGAAAAAAATAATTCAAAAGGCTGTAAAAATCGAATTTTTCGCTTTACGAAAAAACTTTTTGGGGGTTTTTTTGTAGAGAATGTTCTGCTCTAACATACTTGCATGAAATTGTTCTCAAAATATTTCTCTTATACAAAAAAAAAATCAAGTACAACAAGAAATATAAAAGAAACGACGTTCATCATTGATCGTGTTTAGAAAAGCTTTATTCAATGAATTTGGTTTAATAAGATAGAATAGGTTCTTTTTACATTATAATGCTTAATAATCATCGTTTCTTTTTTTAAGAGTCTGTTTGTTGCAATTAGGGTATTTCTATCGATAATTTTGCACTATGCCCAATAAATATTGTAGCTGCTCTTCGTTTTTCGTTAATGAACCGTTATATGCTTCTATCAAAGCGACGTTGTTAGAGCAGAACATTCTCTACAAAAAAACCCCGGAAAAGTTTTTTCGTAAAGCGAAAAATTCGATTTTTACAGCCTTTTGAATTATTTTTTTTTTCCTATCAATTCAATTTCAGACAGCGTTATTTCCACTATATTCATTCGCGTTATATTCCACTTGAACGGTTGTTCCGAGCTAATTTTTCGTAAGAACTTTTTTTGTAGGGAATTCGATTCTCCATGAGAATATGTTAATGACATCTTTGTGTGATTTTTTTCTGACGAGTTGCACTACCACATTCAGAAATCCCAATATTTTCCTGTGTTATTCTTATGGAAAATATTCAAATGCAATGCGCCGTTCGAAATAATTTTTTTTTGACCTCCCGTTTTAGGATTCTTCTTTTTTTACCTTACTTCAACTTTTTTTGGTGGATGCAACCGAAAAAAAAAAAATTGTTTTTTTTCCGCACACCCTAATATATATATATAGATATGGGCCAGAATGAGGTGTGGAAATGTAGGAAGAGCGGGGAAAAAGGGATTTAAGGACGATACATGTCGTGTGTGTGGATGTGAACAGGAAAAATTAGAGCATATAAGGGAATGCAAAGAATTTAATAAAAGGATAAATAGAGGTCTGAAAGAGAGGATAGACGAGATATTCGAAGACGGGAATAAGGAGGAAGAATGGGACAAAATATTAAATGGACAAATTATACCGAGTCTTTGCGATTATGTGAGAGCGTATGAGAATATGATAAAGGATAAAAAATGAGAGTAGCAAAGTAAGATAATACGATGGTATGATATTGTAAGCATATTATTGAGAAGGTGTGAGAGGATGTGTGGAAGAATGGAGGATACGTAAGATTAGTAGGGAAGTTAAGTTGTAATTAGAGCAGGAGCGAACCAAAAATGTGAATAAATTATATTGATATAAGGTGTAGTATATATATAAATATATAATAGAATATAGAGAGATAGGTATGATATTATATTATA
Source organism: Rhorus exstirpatorius (assembly GCA_963564615.1). NCBI lineage: Eukaryota > Metazoa > Arthropoda > Insecta > Hymenoptera > Ichneumonidae > Rhorus > Rhorus exstirpatorius. The sequence goes on along the minus strand of OY751322.1, from coordinate 10,371,977 downwards.
TAAAGAGCATATAAAATATTAAAAATATGGTTGCTGTTACAAGGTGATGTAAAAGTTTATATTCTAAAGCCCTAAAGGGCAGGAATGGCTAAATATATACAATACAATACAATATATATAGATATAGCGTAACATGTGTGACGTCATAATGTTATATTTTTCAATTTGTTATATCAACGGCAATTTTGATTCAAATAAAAAAATAAAAAAAATACGTACTAAATATTTTTTTTCCTAAACTACCAGATTTTGAAATAAAAAAATTTCATTTATGCTCCCAATTAATAGCGGAGAGTGGTCCTAAATTGGCACTGTTGGTTAAGCCGGCACTCTCGCGTTTCTCGAAATCATCCCTTTCGACCTCGTCGAAAGGGATGATTTGTAATAGCGAAAGATAAAAAAAAATTGTCAAAGGCTCGTTGAAATTGGGAGGAAACTTAAGGAGCAAAAATCAATGAAAAATAATTATAGGAGGCAAAAAAAGGTGAAAAACGAGGGGAAAAAAAATGGTGTCTTGCAGGACGCCGAATCGTCTCCTAGCGGGTTTTTTACGAACTGCTATTGGAGTGCAAAAGACTTTATTTGTACACGCCGATGCACGCGATACAGCGTGTAAATTAGTTTTGACATTTCTGTACCTGTTCAAATTAACAAAAAAAAGCTGTAGTTCAAATTTTTATATTATTGGAGATCGGAATGGAGACTGTCGAAAGGGTCGAATCTGCGAAATTCAGCCCAAAAGTGAAATCTAAAACTGGAGTTTATTGTTGCGTGTTCGAATGTCATTCTCGTCCATTCGCGGATCGAGACGTGACATTTCACTGGTTTCCCGTAAAAAAAAAAAAAAAAAAAAAAAAAAAAACGCCGGTAAAGTATCTCGGACAAATTTATTCGGCGCGCGTGAAATGATAGATCGACGGAAAATGTGGATAAGAGCGCTCAAAATGTCTCGATGCGACCCGAAGTCTTCAATCGGAGTGCACTGGCCCTGATATTTCGCGTTTTGTTTCGTTTTTTTTTTTCAGTACATCCAACAACCACCATTTGCCCGAACTTCAGAACTTCCCCCTTCAGTTATATTTCGGTTATTTAGGTCTCCTTTTACGAAATCATAAATTTTTCGCAGTTTAAAGTATAAACGTCCCATGTTTTCAATGCTAACTGTCACAAACTGCACTCCAATAGCGCCATATTCGCCAGTTTCGATCGCCAATAGCCGTGAGCACGGCTTTGACGTCTCCGTGTGTACTCTTCGGATTATCGCTTTGTTTTTCAACGAAACAAGTTGGATCATTTTTTTTTTTTTAAGAAGTGCAATAAAGTGGCAAGCAGCTCCGTCTGGTCCGGTGAAGAGTGGCAGATGTGCACGAAATTCATAATAAAATGAATTTATCAATTGGGGAAAAAAGAGCGGGGGCAAACGACAGCCGTCCTCGAGTTTTCGATAATTTATTGTGCCTCAAAAAAAAAAAATTTCCACGGAGCGAAGGACCAGACGGGATTTCTTACTGGTCGAGCGAATTCATTTTTTATGTTCAATTGTGCGATTATATTTTCGGCGAAATCCGAAGAGTACGTTTCTCTACAATTCTTAGTTCGCTTATTGTACACTTGGCGCTTCGTATGCCCTAGCTCGATGACTCTTAAGGAGTCAGGTCTAGTTAAAATTTTCAAAAAATCGATTTTTTTTTTTCATATCCTGTAAGTATAATATCTTACGAGTATTTTCCAATCAATTGCATGTAAATCGGACAATTATTCGCCGAAATACATAATTTCGAAGGACGCCGTGTTTGAGCCATGCAAAGTAAGCAGGTAGCGGCAGGTATCGTACTCAAAACTTTACCGATCGGATGAGCGAAGGATTTTTTTTTGGGACAATTATTTTATTTTTTTATAGTCAAAAATGTAAGTGAAATTTTGGTCAAAACAACAATTTTGACTTTCAACGTCCGCCATTTTGTGAAAAATTGAAATTTTTCAAAACCCTTCGTTCAACCGGAGCATTATATCATTAACTAAAGATCCCCCTCCCTGTTTTGTTGGTTTCAGATAATTCGTTGCAGCGCGAGAGCGATCACTGCAAAACCTGTTTTTTTTTTTGCAGCGTCCTCGGCCATCGATACATATCGGCTTATTTTGAAATATATTTCTTTAAAAAAATTGTCATTGTTACATTAAATATATATATTTTAAATGGAAGAACTTTTGTTGTTAATTATTTTATCGTTTGGCCAAAAAAAAAATCGGAAAAAAGGCCTTTTTTTTTTAACGTTCCGACTAGACCTGACTCCTTAAAGCGCCATTAAACCCTGTTTACCCTCCGTTTTCGACAAAAACTCTTACTGTGCCGACCTAGAACCACTCTCCCCTACGAATTATATAATTCTTCTGCACTACTATTGTAACTCCCTCGATAAATTATGATCATTATTATTATTACTGTTATTGTCATTATTTATTAATAACAACAATCTAATGATAATGATTAATTGTAATAAAAGCATTATTTCATATCACTCAATTATTTTTCCATTCGAATAAAATTCCCTGAATAGAAAAAAAATTCATCGATATGGCTAAAAGTTTAAAAATTACAATTGTTTATAATTAATTATACTTCTATTACGATTAATCCATTGCTATATTATTATTGTTATTATTATTATTCGCGTAATTATTATTGCCTGAGAGAAGAGTTAAGGAACTGGGAAAATGGGAATGCTTCGATGCGGATGAAGAAAATTGGAATGGCGACGAGAAGAGTCGCAGACGGGATGTCGATACAAGATATAAGAGAGAGATCTGGCAAGACGCTTACTAAAAGATTGAAAGAAGGGTACGAGATTATACAAGATCAAACGATACAGGAAGATTGGAATCGTATAGACAGATCGACGTTACTGTTCAGAGTTCAAGGAGTGGAAAAATTTAGTGGGTTAATCGAGGTATTGGAAAGAAAAAGGACAAAAAAAAATTAAAGAGAAAGAAATTAAAGATAAAAAAAATTAAGACAAAAAAATTAAAGATAAAACAATGGGCAAGAATGAAATGTAGGAATGCGGGGAAGAAGGGATTCATGGACCTAATTTAAGATACAATATTATATAATATTATATAGGAATTTAAGAAGATTAGTTATTATAAATTTGAAAGGGGCAGTCGAAGTGACGAGAGAATGGGAGAATAAAGGGCGGGAGCGGTGGACGAGGATTTTTCGAGGGCCGATAAAGCCAATACTGGGCAGCCAATACTATAAGGGCATTCGAAAGAACAGCGAGAGCCAAAGAACAAGCGGAACTGTGAGAGGATGTGATGGGAGAGTTAGGGGACGATTGGAGGTACCAGGAAGAGAAAATTAATTAGCTTTAAATAAAAATTATGTATGCCAAAGTACGCTAATTAAGTTTCAAATGTATAAAAATATTTTTGGCGTATGTAATATTTATAAGCTCCATTAGGGCAGGAATGGCTAATAAAAATTTATCTAAAATATTAACAATAATTGTAATAATTTATTGCGTTACAATAGAAATAATAAAGCAATGTACAAGGTAAGATATGTTATGATTTGTGACGCATAGTTGGGGACTTTTTTTTTTTTTTTTTGGATAAAGCTTACGTCCAATATTTCTATAGTCATTCTGGGAAAGAAAAGGTTTGCAAAAGTGTACAAGCATTTGACTGCATCCCGGATACCTCATCTAAGAAATTTGTTTATTGCCATTGATTTCATCGATTAATTCGGCAAACCTTATATTTAAAAATTTTGTCATAAAGTAGAAGTTTTAAGGGGTTGGTACACTTGCAAGGCCTAAAAAAAACTCTTTTTTTTTTTAGATTTTTTTTCGAAGACAGTTTTCATTATTAATTGATCGATATTTATCAGTTCAAAAGATACACATCTGAAGAAGTTACAGTAATTTTTTCATGTCAAAAGAGCCATAAGCAACCGAGCTACAGCCAATCTCCCAGAGGCCCAAAAAAAAAAAAAAGATGTTTCGCGGCGCGTAACGTAACTCATGACTGAATCATTTGCAACAAACTGAAATCGTTGGAATTAGTTAAAAACAATATTTTCTTGTACTTGACCGTGAAACATTTTCAATTTTCGCTTTATTTTTTTTTATACAACCGAAAAATCAACGATTTTTTTAGTGAAAAAAAAAACATTTTTTTACTTTGAACATCCGCCATTTTGTCAAAAACTTAAATTTCGATAAAATCTCGCCGTCAAGTACAAGAGAATATTGTTTTTAACTAATTCCAACGATTTAGTTCGTTTCGGATGATCCAGTCATGAGTTACGTTACGCACCGCAAAACAAAATTTTTTTTTTGGTCTTGCAAGTGTACCTACCTTAAGGCTTATAATAAAAATAATAATATAGTAAATAATATTATAAATATATTTATTATTATGTATATATTATATATTATAATATTATTATATATTATAATATTATATATTATAAAATATGATAAATAATATAATAAAAATAGAAATATAAAAAAATAAGAAAAATATAAAAAAAATTAAAAAAAAATAAAAAGACTACCTCAAGGCAGTCGTCCGGTATAGAGGCCTAAAAAAAGGTGATTTTTGGTGATTTTTTTTTTTTATAAGGAAAGAAACAACGGAACTTCTTGAAAATTTTATTTTACTTTAACGCACATTTGAAGAGTATACAAAAAAAAAAATTTTCATCAATTGTCGCAAAATAACGGAGTATTAGATTGACCATAGAAGCGCCTCGCCGCTGGAGTCTCCGACTGGCGGGCGTTATAGCAAAAAAAAAACTATTCGACCTATCGACCCAAACCAAAGTTCATTCTCTGGATTATTAAAAACCATCCTGAATGAACTAAAAAAATTAATAAAAAAAATCATTTTATACTATTTTTCTTGCAAGAAAGAAAAAATTGTAGAAATCGTCGCTTTTCTTGTTCAAGCTCGAACATTAATACGATTTGACGGTTTTTTCTAGTTCATCGACGATAAAATTATATGTCAATTAAAAATAATTGTAGTTTTTGCGTTCCGGACAAGAATTAAGAGCGCCATATTTCCCGCCGGTTGGAGACTTCAGCGGCGAGGCGCTTCTACGCTCGATCGAATACTCCGCCATTTTGCGACAATTAGTTGATAAATTTTTTTTTTTTTAATACTCTTCAAATGTGCGTTAAAGTACAATAAAAATTTTCAAGAAGGTCCATTGTTTCTTTCCTTGTGAAAAAAAAATCACAAAAAATCGCCTTTTTTCAGGGCTCTATACCAGACGACTGTCTTGAAGCATTACGCATGAATTTTTTCAGATTTTTAGGAAGACGTTTACGAGTCTCTTTGAGCATAAGATCGATTTGACCCCCGCCCCCCTTGACTCAAGTGGCGCAAAAAAAAGCCCCATAGCGATCTGGTTGAGATTATAGGACTCTTAATTATGAGTAAATAAAATAAAATGTAAATGAAATGAGTAATGGTCGAAAAAAAAAAAAAAAAAAAAAAAAAAAGACAAATGATACGGAATTTCGAACCTTTCAGGGCGTTCATGATGTTTGCAACATTGTCGCTCCATTCGGCGTTCAAAGCCGCGTGCACAGCGCCCCAATCTCGTTGCCACATTTTCTGTCCCACTTGCCATATTCTCAATAATTCAGGACTGTTCGACTTGACGCTGGACGGTATTCTTTTCCACAAAAATTTGGCGTTGCATCTAGGAAAATTATTATTATTATTATTATTGTTTTTTTTCAACTAAAAAAATACATATATATTTACCTATAATCATAGTATATACTAACTATATTGTACTATACTATACTATATATTACATATATATATACTATATATACTATATATATATATTTATATTATATAGTATATATATACATACTATATATACTATATATATATATATACTATACTATAATATATTCATGGTAGCCTTGTGAAGACTACTTTGAGAAATAAAAATGACTCACAGATCATTTTGATAGAGATAGATGGCCAATAGTTGGGTGTAAGTTTGAGCGGTCGGACTTCCTCCCATCGCCTGTTCCGTAAATTATTTCATTTTTTTTTTTTTTTTTTACAGATTCGTGATTTTTTTTCGGTAAAAATATTACCGTTAGTGATATTTTGAAAAAGTGATTGCAAAAAAAAAAAAAATTCACAGCTGTAGCTTGCGCTGGAAAATTATTGACGATTCAAGCTTTCATGGATTTCAAGTTCATTTTCAGTCACCGACAAGCCAATATCATTGCAAGTATGTCTGATCCTCAGTTGAATCGCTTTTAAGTCGCAAAATTCAGAAAAGTCGAAAAAATTGAAGAGGTCATGTTGGGAGAATTTTTTGTTTTTTTTCCGAATATTTTTTTTTTGATAATTGCGATGAATTTCGGTAGTCGACTGAAATTTTGACAATGTCAAAGAGATAATCGGGAATTGTCAAAAATTGTTGAGGAAATGTCGAATTTTCGAGCGGTCAATGGTTCTCCAGTGCGTGATAATAATGTAATTATTGTGCTTACTAACCTCCAATTCGGCTTTTTCGAGCTCCCCGAGCAACGCCTCAACCTCGTTCAGTACCATAGCGCGATCTGTTTTTTTTTTTTACTTTCCCGTCCACACGAAATTACTGCTCAACGTTGATCATGCCGGTGTTAATTATTTTAATTCGCGCAAAAAATTGTATCGTCTTTGTTATTGAGCCGTTGAGAAAAAAAACCGAAAAATGACACACAGAACACAAAGCGGCTATACCGGAAGTGAGTGATCGCAGGTGTCGCTACAATCGGTTAGAAACACAAATTGCGTACAAATTATTGCTTTTAATTTCGGAAAAAAAAAACAAACTCAAAAGGCTTATAACGAAAATGAAACCTCGGAGGTAGTGGCACAATCCGATCGAGATCGAAAGACGGAATGCATATATACTTATTTCATAATTAATTCAGGCAAAACGGAAACAAACACGAAGGAGTTATACCAGAAGTGAGATCTCGCAGATGGCGCCACAAACCGATCGAGATACGAAATGAATATTTTTCAACATTGAAAACACAAAATACAAAAATTTTCATTGATAAAAATATTAAATCGTAAAAACGTAATCGATAAACAATTGTATTTCGTCAATAATTTAATACACGATTATACTTATACATTTGATAATATAGTAAATAACTTGTTAATTAGTATTATACGAGTAGATTCGATATCAATTTGTTTTTTTAAATAACCTTTTAAGCTACCCTGATATCCTATCGCTAAGAAAGAGTCTACATAATTTTTATTAAAAACAGGAAAAAAAAATGTTTTTCAATGTTAGTCGAATAATAAATATCATGAAAACCGTCGTAAATTGGTCAATAATTTTTCTCGTTAGTCTTCAATATACATTTCAGAGTATTTTCCATGAAATTGTGCAGAAAATCGTTTCTTTTAAAAAAAATGCTCATTTTCGTGCCAATATAGGATAAGGTATTAAAAAATAATTAATAATATAAAATAATCCATCGAACAAGTTGACAAATGGATATTCGAAAAATAATGGTGGGAAGGATGGGGGAACAGGGATCAAAGATTATAAATGCACTTCAAGGAGACTGGATATGAGATTAGTAAATGAAGATGGTTTTTTTTTTGTTTTTCAATTTATTACTGCATATGTTGGCGTCTGCGAGCAGCTCTTTGCTTGTCGAAGCGCAATTCCATTTCCTCGAGAACACGAGGCGTATAACGCACAACTAGTTTAACAGAATTTTGAGCTTGCTTGAGCAATTCTACCGCTTTCTCGTGATTCTCACCCTCGACGCACTGGAATTGAAAGATGTTTCTTTTGTATCGGGAAAAAATGACCTTTTTTTTTAAAAATGAAATTAGGGTGAAAATGGATCACCATTCAATTCGAAAGCTGACAAATAAATGATAATTCTTTTTTCTCTCATTTCTAAAAAAACAAAAAATGAAAATGAAGAAACAAAAATTCGATAAAATTTTGAAAAAATCCGCGAAAAAATGAATTACAAGTCAGATTACTGACCACTCCATTGACGGATAATAGCTGATCGCCGCGTTTCAAGCCACCGTGTCTATCAGCGACGCCACCCGGAATAATTCTCGATATGTAGATCGGAGAATTTTGCTCTTTTCCACCCATTACGTTGAAACCGAGACCCTCCTCGGTTTTCGGTAATTCGATGACTCGCGGATGAGCGTGACCCTCGCTAGCGGCGAAAGCCGCTACGGTAGCTTTTGCCGTTGCCGAAGCTCGCACATCTTGAGAACCCTTAGAGACATGCATTATCAATTATGCGTGCGTGAAATTTTATTGATTCATCGAATTTACTTGATTCTTATACCTCTCGTAATAAAAAAAAACAACTCCAATAGAGTTCCTCTCTAGTATCAATAAAAATTTAATAGTAACTAAGGAGAATACAAATTATTACGAATAGTTAGTGTTTATAATCAAAATTACTATTAAAATTGAATGTATTAACTATATTTAAGTTCAATTATATCCTTTTGGGCAGCCAATATTTTTTTGCTTCAAGGGCTACAATAATTATTCGTAATAATAACTATTAAAATTCGATACAGTAATTTTTAAAATTAGCAACAGTTACAATTCCTAAAAAAAATGACTCAAAATCCTATTACGATTGACTAGCCAAGCTCAATAGTAACAATTCTTGTTATTCGAGATAAAAATTACTATTAAACTTTAATATATTAACTATTAAAATTCAATCGTAACTACAGGGCAGTCAATAATGTTTTTCGCAAGTTTCACAGTAACTATTTGTAATAAAAACTATTCGAATAGTTACTATTGCCCTTAAATAGTTATAACTATAAAAATTGAATATATTAGCTATATTGAACTCCAATAATAACTATTGGGAAGCCAATATTTTTTTCTGCAAGGGCTACAATAATCATTCGTAATAATAACTATTAAAACTCGATACAGTAATTTTTAAAATTAGCAACAGTTACAATTCCTAATAAAAATGACTCAAAATCCTATTACGATTGACTAGCCAAGCTCAATAGTAACAATTCTTGTTATTCGAGATAAAAATTACTATTAAACTTTAATATATTAACTAACTATAACTAATATATACTAACTATACTAACTATACTATACTAACTAATATATTAACTATATTAACTAATATATAAACTAATATATTAGTAATTTTTAAAATTAGCAACAATTACAATTCCTAATAAACATGCCTCAAGATCCTATTACGATTGACTAGCCAAGCTGAATAATAACAATTCTTGTTATTCCAGCTAAAAATACTATTAAACTTTAATATATTAACTATTAAAATTCAATCGTAACTACAGGGCAGTCAGTATTGTTTTCCGCAAGTTCCACAGTAACTATTTCTAATAAAAACCATTCTAATAGTTACTATTGCCCTTAAAGAGTTATAACTATAAAAATTGAATACATTAGCTATACTGAACTCCAATAATAACTATTGGGAAGCCAATATTTTTTTTCTGCAAGGGCTACAATAATTATTCGTAATAGTAACTATTAAAACTCGATACAGTAATTTTTAAAATTAGCAATAGTTACTATTCCTAATAAAAATGACTCAAAATCCTATTACGATCGACTATCCAAGCTCAATAGTAACAATTATTTTGTTATTCCAGGTAAAAATGACTATTAAACCTTAATATATTGACTATTGAAATTCAATCGTAACTACAGGGCAGTCAATAATGTTTTCCGCAAGTGACACAGTAAACATTTGTAATAAAAACTATTCCGATAGTTACTATTGCCCTTAAATAGTTATAAGTTATAACAATGAAAATTGAATATATTAACTATTCAACTGCAAAAAAAAAAAAAAAGAGCAAATAATTAGTATAACTCTCTACCGGTAACGCTTATTCCAATTGAAAAATAACCATCGGTCGGCCTGAAGCTTTTTTCTTCATTCCTAAAAATGGCTGTGCCGGAGTATAATAATTTTGATCATTGCGACAAATACCTGTATGTCCACGGTCTCGTACACATGTTCATACACTTCTCGAACGGCGTTCAAAAAATCGCTCTGCAGTACTTTCTGGAGGGTGGCCAATTTCGTGCTGGGTATTTCTCCGCCTAAAATTATACCGTGAGAGCGAAATAAGAACCACAAAACAAACAATATGAAAAGCAAAATTTCTCATAGGCATACGGCGTACCCTTTTGTAACTTGTCCAGCAGCTCTATGGAACGCTTGACATCTGAAACGCGAGTGCAACTTTGTCACTCATGTAAAGAATTAAATAAATAAAAAATAAATAAATAATAAAAATTCTTGAGTTGTTTTTATTTTGGATTTGGTAATTTTGGGGATTTATAATTTGATATTTCTATCGATAAATCCGTAAATAATGTAATCAATGATGATCAAATAATAAAACAAAAAAATAATTAAATAACGTACCTCTCGCAAGATTCAGAGGCTCTCCAACGGTCGCCATTGTTTTCGATCAATACCACAGCAGAAAATTAAAAAACAACACTGCGTATCATTCGTTTTTTCTTTCTCAACACTTGGACGATAGCCGTGTCCTTTATGCCCGATTTATGACGAAGTTTAAGTTTATTTTTCGCTCAAGTTCACTTTATTCGCAGCTATTGAAGATCGGGGATAATTAATTACTAAAAACTGGGTTTGCTTCGTTGAAGCTTAAAAGGCGAAGGTCTCCTCTCTCTCTCTCTCTCTTTGAGAACCGATGCTCGCGCTCTATACCAAAATTATAGGATTCTGCTTTTACGATTGTCGATATCTCACACTCTTGGCCCCTGCACACCAAAAAAACTATAGCGCGATAACTATTGAAAAATAATTATTGAGAATTTACTATTTATTGTCGAAAAAAGAAAAACTATTGGTCAAGGAAAAATTCAATCGATGCCTAAAAATCTTAAACATAATCTCGTACTTGTTTCGAGACCTTTTCAAGCCTTTTCAAAACGAATAGATCCAAAGTACTAATTGCATATATGCTGCTATAATGCTATAGTTTTTCAAATTCGAAGTTATACGAGAGACTTAATCAACAAACCCACGAAACGTACAGCCACGCCTTCTTCCACCATTTTGTGACTGACGCCGCCATTTTGTCACCGACTACAGCGCTGCAATCGATCGTCCTCGCATATGAATCTCTTTCTCTTAACATTATTTTACGAAATTTACTCTTTAACTTGCGCTCAAGAGCTCAAGAGCCTTTCTCGCATATGAATCTCTTTCTCTTAACATCATTTTACCAAATTTACTCTTTAACTTGCGCTCAAGAGCTCAAGCCTTTTCAAAACGAATAGATCCAAAGTGCTAATTTAATTGTATATATGCTGCTATAATGCTATAGATTTTCAAATTCGAAATTATACGAGAGACTAAGGCCGGTATTCATAGTCGAGTCTTATTTCTAAGACGGTCTTAAGTCGTCGTTTAGGACGACTTGATTGGTCGTTGGCCGTCTTAAGAAATAAGACTCGACTATGAATACCGCCCTTAATCCAATAAACCCACGAAACTTACGGCCACGCCTTCTTCCGCCATTTTGTGACTGACGCCGCCATTTTGTCACCGACTACAGCGCTGCAATCGATCCTTCTCGCATATGAATCTCTTTCTTTTAACATTATTTTACGAAATTTACTCTTCAACTTGGGCTCAAGAGCTTCGAATTAAAATTTTCTAAAACTATTCGTAATAAAAAGGCGACATTTAAAATTTTTCTCTTAAAGCGTATATTATTGAAGTAATAAAATACAATGATAGATGTGTACATATTATCGTTGCCCGATGAGTCTTTTTTTTCTCTTCGTTTGCCCAATTCTTGGACTAAAAATTCGACGAGGAATCTCCGGCGTAGATGGAACAAAGCTTGTATAATTTATCATGTGGCAATGACGAGAGAATTTAAGATGGACATTTTTTGCTCTTTTTTTTTTTTTTCAAATAATTTATCATTACGACGCTACTTCCTCGGTGGCGCCTTCGAATTCGAGCTTGACCTGACACTCTTCCGGCAATCCCTCGACGTCCACCTCGGATTCAGGCGCGTTGAGCATGTTCAAGGTAACTTCGGCAGATTTTCCCATCAAGCCCTGATTTCCGGCGGTTTGCTGCTGTTTCTGAGCTACGGCTGCCTGCTGATTTCTAATCGGTACGCCTGCCTCCTCGAATGCTTTCTTCTTAAGCGTCGTACGTATCTGCGATCTGGAATAAATTTTTTCATCGGATACCGAGTCAGCGATACTCGGCAAAGTTTTTTTTCTTTTTCGTTTTTTTTTTTTTTTTCATTATTTCCATTCCTGACGCAGAAATTGAGGGCTTTTATCACCGATCGAAGACCCTCGTTGGCTCGATACGACTTTATGCAATTTCAACTTACACCGTTCTTCCCTTGATGTGCTCGCTTATTTTGTTCAAGTCTTCGCCGAATGTCTTTACAGATTGTCGAAGCATCTCAATTTCCTCGTCAGTCCATTTACTGTCGGAGCGTAGCGGTGACAAAACGAAAAAAAAAAAAAAAATTCCCTTCGTTACAAACAACCCCGGCCCTTGCAAGTTTCGAATCTATCTTGTACTTGCCGAAACTTTTTTTTTTTTAATTTTATCATACACGAAAATTCCGCGATCGCGAATTCGTTCTTTCCTTTCGAGCGCGAGCACGCGCGAAACTTTGGCGCGACACGGAAAGCGACGATACAGTCGAAGTTTCAAATTCAGAGACATAAATATGCAGGGTGGTCTTTTTCAAGTCGAAATAATTCAGAATAATTTTTTCAATTCAGATAAATTCAATTTAATTCTGTAAATTCAATTAATTCAATAGTTTTGCCATCAATTCTCGATAATTCATTCTAATTCAAGTAAATATTCGAATATTTTAATTAATTTCTCCGTTTTTTTTTCTGTTAATTCAAATTAATTAATTTAATTCAGCGTATTTTGTAAAATTCAATTCAATTTTTTTTTTCCCCAACAATTTTCGATAAATTACCCCCCAATTCGCGCTAATACCTGTAAATTTCATTAATTTTTTTCTGAAATTTCCGTGAATCCGAATTAATGAATTCAATTTTAACTTAATTTTTTTTCATTTCACACTATTTTTGGTCTCTTCGACCCAATTTTCCCTTATCCCTTGCGCTAGTTCGAGTTTATTTTAAGATTCGCAAAAAGGTGATACTTAACCGGCGCATAACATGCAAAAATCGACCAAGATCTCGAAGACGCATCTCGATATTCCGGTTTGATATTTTTGGACGTTTCGAAATGAGAGCTCGCGAATAAAAGGGCACAATTATCGGGCGCTAAAAAAGATCATTCCCGGCACGAATTAAAATAATTTCAAATTAATTTTCTATTAATCCTCGTTAATTCAATTAATTTACTATTAATTCTCCGGTAATTCGGTTAATTCTCATTAATTCAGGTAATTCTCTTTTAATTTTCTGTTAATTCAGATAATTCTCATTAATTCAACCAAATTATGAATTAATTCATGGACTATAGGCACGTTCAATTCAACGAGTTATTTCTCACACGGAATTATCTTTCCGCCTCGAAACCCATCAAGTTTTGTATGAAATTTTTTTTTTCTCGTATCTCTTCGCGTTTCGAAGATATTCGCCTGGGGCGATTAAAAAAGACCACCCCCGTATTTCAACCATGCCGCGGCGGCTCGTCGAGCGATTAAAACTAACATAATCCATTGATCGATCGAAAAATTGATTAACGCAAGGCTTATCGATTTTTGTTCGGCATACAATTATCGCGCAAGGGGAAAAAAATTATTTTCATCCGTAATTCATACCTCAAAATCGTGAAAATTTTTTTTTTTTCAGGCAAATAAACCGAAGAAACGAATTATAATAACGAATATACTGGAAATTCGGTATTTTAGGAAGGGAAATCGCGTAATACAAAAATTATCGATTGTTTACGAGAGACATCGGATGATTTATCGGAAAAAATGACGAATGGGGGGGGGGGAAAAAAAAAGTTGAAAAACTAACCCAGCCGGGGAATCGGCGGTGGGATGCAATTGCATGGTCAGCTCTCCGAGTTTGTTGAAAGCCGCGCCGGCCGCTGTGAAAATTTCGCCGACCTGAGAGACGAATCTTACGATAAAAATAACGATAACTTACCGTGGAGAGCGAGACGAGAAAAGGTGAAAGTGGAAAATTGCGAGAATTGCGATGAGAAAAATAAAAAAAATTGAAATTACGATTATCGGAACTGGGAATTGTTTAATTGAAAAAAAAAATTTTTTTTTTTCCAACAAGACGATGTTTAAATGTTTATTTCAATAAATAATGCAATATCGATAAGTTAAGAGCGCTAATTATCGAATATAAATGTAGGAAAGTTTTTATCAAAATTTCTCATGGGTAATCGATTTAACAAATTTAAAAACTTTGTATTCATTTACGAGACCTTAATCTCAGAAAATTAGGGCTTTAATTTTTGTAAGAAAAAAAAAAACCAAAGAATACGAAACAAAGCAAATTAACCGAAAAAATAAATTTTTTCGGCCTTTGGAAATCAAACAAGAAAAAAAAAAGAAAACGAATCATAACCTCTAACCTTTTTTCCACTTCCGGGCTCCATTTCTTTGTGAAACTTTGTCGTTACGTACTTCGATTTATAGAATTTTGAGACGCTTACATTCGTTCGAGAGACATTGATCACCTCGATACAACGCGAACACGAATTTATCAACTTTATGAGATATAAACAAACAAACAACAATGACGGAGAGACGCAAGTCGAAAAAAAAAACAAAAAACAATGAGCGGCTGTCGCCCCTCCACTTGGGAAGACCGCAAAAGTGGCGGTTGGCGGTCAAGACGACAAGACTACGTGATACGTAAAATTTCGATGGTCATTTTTGTTCGAGCCACTTGCAATAAAAATATATTGCAAATAATTTTTTCAGATTTTTTTTTCATAGGATTGTAGTGGAAGGTTCGAAGATGGTATATGAATTTTTGTAGATTTATTATAATAGAAAGTTAGTGAAAAAACGAGCCGAACAAAAATGACCAAGGTTTCGGGGATAAGGGTAGTAAAAAAAACCTTTCAGGGTCAAGGGTTAAATTGTTCGATATATGATTAATTTGTTTCTTATGCTGGGCTACTTTTGATTCGATTGTTGAGCATTTTTTTTTTCGAAATATGAGTTTTTTTTTCGGCCGATAAGAAAGACATCGCAGAATAGTTTTTAAAAAAATCCCCGAGAGCGCTTGCTGTATTTCCCGAGAGCCTTTGCGGGTCGAGAACATTCGAGAACTTCGGTCTTCGGTACTGTAATTGTATGTGCTTTATGCCTCTATGCCTCAGTCTACCAGCAGCAGCTGACCCGCATTGACGTGTAATTACGTTTCCTGTTTTCTTTTCCTCGATATATCTATATTTTTCGCTCGCGAGCGAGAAGTTTCATTTTTGAAACAAGTTTAAAACGGTTGTCAAGATTTTACGAAGGAAGAAGTATGAGTATTAGTCGCATGTCGTTGAGTAATTGGAAGATTAGTAAAAACGACGAAACGATGCCTGGTTTATTATCGAGTAATTGGTAAGTGTAATCGTGAAAAAAAAAAAAAAAAAAACAACGTCTCGCCACGATGAGAGAACTGCGCCATTTTTGTTCTTTTCTTGCGACGACGCCATTTTGTACTTAAAGTATTTATCTCGCGAAATAATCATTTCTCGCGCTCGCTTTTTTTTTTAAATCTCCAATCCCGCAACAATTAATTAATTTTTCTCATTTAAAATACTTTATTGTCTACCGGTCACTAAATGAGAGATACGTGAATTATTATTATTATTATTATTTCGACGCTATTCGTTTACATGCAGAGTCCTACTTAACGGTTTTTTTTTTAATAATTTGTTTTTCTCCCATATTGCCAGCACTGATTCGCAATACGCCCCAAATATGAAATTCAAAAATAAAAATAACGGTTTTATAACGGAGTGAGGCTCGTTCTCGGGTATAGATAGGGGAAAAAAAAACATGGTCTCGCGTTACGAAGGTTGAATCGATCGATCCGTGACGCACACACACACACACACACACACACACACAAACACGATCAAAGCTTTAACTCGACAAGGGTTCGAGACAATTGACCTCATAGGGGCCTCGGAAAATTAATGGAAAAATAAAATAATCACAAAAATGATCCCCATGATGCTCCCCGCCCAGAGACACTTTCTCAAACAAACGAAAAGAATTTTTATTTTTATATCGCAAACTCGCGCACGTTATAGCAACGAAAATTTTTTTCGTGCCGATTGTCACGTAGCCCATTATATATATATTTACTTATCGCCTAAAATATATCAAGTATCCCATATAATTATCATATTCATGGAAACAAAAATTGGCGCGATCATAAAGAAAAAAAAAACCGTTAAATGATAAAATATTATAAGATTGGAAAATTCTCGAATTTACGATAAGACGCGGAGAGGTTAAACGCAGTCATAGATACGAAACATCGATGATTTCTTTATTATTCGAGATTATTTCATCAGATACGACTCAAGTATGTTCATTTATAAGTATGTGTGCGTGTTTGTGTGTGTGTTTGTCAAGCTGTGGAACAAAATATACCTTGAGGTGATAAATCCACACTACTATCTGCGACTACAAATTCTCAGACGTATTGTGATAAGCGACACGGGAGATATACTGATAATTTCTAACACACTATATATGTATAGGAGTGTGGAAAATATGTTATGTGCTCGCAGCTAAATCAATTATCGTTTTGTTTTTTTCCATCCTACGTTGTTATGTTTTTACGTTTCTTATCAAAGCAATGACCTCGAAGACACCCATCGGGCCTTCTATATATTTATATTTGTAAATATGTACACTTATATATATACATATATATATATATTTACTTTTTCACATCGAGTTTTTGGGATTCAGAAATAAATTCGACGTGAATCAGTGGAAAATTTTCGATCGCCTAGAGCAAAAAAAAAATGGCGAAAGATGAAAAAAAATTCTGAATTTCATGCCCCCACTTTTTTGAAAAACTGAAAACACCGAAATTTCAAATGCCCATAACTTTGCTCCGGATCGACGGATTTAGGCTTATAGGGGGTGTTTTGAAAAGCCCGGGAGTAGACTTGAAGAATGCCCTTTGAATCATCCCGAGATCTTAATATTTTTTTTTTTTACCTAAAAGAGCACTTTGAAAATCGTCGAATTTGAGTTCGAAGCCTTTTCATATCGAATTTTTGGGCTCTAGAACCTAAAAACGTGATGAAAGACGGAAAAAAAAAATGTTTTCAGGTTTTTGCCCACTTTTTCGAAAACCTAAAAATCCCGAAATTTCAAATAGCTATAACTTCTCGCTGGATCAACGGATTTAGGCTTATCGGGAGTGTTTTGAAAAGCCCTGGAGTAGACTTGAAGAATGCAGTTTGAATTATCCTGAGATCTCAATTTTTTTTTCAACCCAAAAGAGCACTTTGAAAATCGTCGAATTTGAGTATGAAACCTTTGCATATCGAATTTTTGGGCTTTAGGGAAAAATTCAACGTGATTCGTATTCAGCGGAAAATTGCCGATCGCCTAGAGCCTAAAAATGTGATGAAAGACGAAAAAAAAATGTTCTCGGTTTTTTGCCCACTTTTTCGAAACCTTAAAATCCCGAAATTTTAAATAGCTATAACTTCTCGCTGGATCAACGGATTTGAGCTTATCGGGGGTGTTTTGAAAAGCCCAAGAGTAGTCTTGAAGAATGCCGTATGAATCATCCCGAGATCTCAATATTATTTTTTTTCTACCTAAAAGAGCACTTTGAAAATCGACGAATAAGTCGAAAGGGTAAAATTGATAAAAATCGATGGTCCGACTTGAAGAATTTGTAAAAAATCGAAAAAAAAAATCGTAGCTCGATGAACCAAGCGCCGTTTCAAAGCCCGAATGATTACAAAGAGAACGAGCATAAAGTGCAGTCCCAACTCCATCGGGAAATAAAGTTACAACGATTTTGTTGAACCCATTCATTTTTCGTAAAAATTCAAAAAAAAAAAATTTTAGATTTTTGAAATTTCATTTAGGACCCCGTAACGATGCATTTTTTCTCCCCGATTACGAATCTGCCTGGCATTTACCTTGAAACTCAAAAATTTCATTTAAAAACGTCAAAATACATGCTTTGTTTTCCGAAAATTAAAATAACAATTAACATCGGATAAAATTTCATTAAAATTTACATTGTTACATAGATTTTGATTAAATGACTATTAATCCGATATCATTGATAAGTAAAAAAACAAATTAATTTTAAAAAAATCATCACGATACAAAGAACTAATTTTTTTCGTCTATAACGATTTTTTAGACTTTTCCGACCTGTTTTTTTGCAACTCTGTTTCATGACAGTTCATTGAAATTTTTTCATCATTATTGTACATCAATTGCGAAAAAAAAAAATTATAAAAAATTCATTTTTAAACAAAAGTTGACAAATATTTATATGAAAGGAGGTTAAAAATTTTTAGGCTGAGAGGCTAAAATTTGTGGCTGCCAAAACAACAACAAAAACAACAATAATAATAATGAACCAAAAAACCTCATTAAAATAGCGTTTGCGCGGACACGACCCTCGGAATTCCGATAATTAAGCATAAATATTAGCCAAAAAGTTTATTATTTAAGAAATATCTATAAAATTTCGATTTTTTCGTCATATAAAATGTATTATTAAAAAAAAAAAAGGATCTACGCGAGTACATATGCATGAAGAATTGAAATTAAAAAAATAATAATTCATTCCATGAAATTATTATAATAAATGATTAATTAATTTTTCATTAGTCAAGTATTTTTGTCAAATATCAGATATAGAAAATGAACACGAGCCTGTGTGAAGTAAGAAGAAAGAAAAAAAAAAAAGAACACGAGCATCACAAAACATTATAGTTTTGTTTGGCCCAATGCCCGTTCGATGTTTGTTTGGATCGAGTCCCAAGAATCTGACAATTATCTGTTTTTCTTCTCTGCGCACTTGCGATAGCTTAATATAAAATCATGTGCGTTCGCACGGGCATTCGACAGTTTGATATTTCGTCTTCGTTGGTGGCGATCGCGCGGATCTCGAAAATTTCGTTGGATCGTAAAATTTTCATTATTTTTTTTACCGTTGCCTCAAACTCATGAAATAATTTTCATTTATCAGCGGTTATCTCCGGAAAATCATACCGAAATTTTCGCAGAATTTGATTTTATTCTCCCAGG
This sequence comes from Rhorus exstirpatorius, assembly GCA_963564615.1. Classification (NCBI taxonomy): domain Eukaryota; kingdom Metazoa; phylum Arthropoda; class Insecta; order Hymenoptera; family Ichneumonidae; genus Rhorus; species Rhorus exstirpatorius. The sequence continues at coordinate 10,352,666 of OY751322.1, read as the reverse complement.
GGAGCTCTCTCTCTCTCTCTCTCTCTGACTCTGCAATTGCAGGTCTAAAATTTGATACCGGAAGTAGTTGGAGAATCAGAAGGAAAAAAAAAATCAAAGATATGAGTCCTCGAGCACGGTATACACAATTTTTTCGCACTTTTTTTTTTTCTGGTACAAAATTTTGGGGCTCGAATTTTTTTAAAGCCGGAAAAAAAAATTTTTTTTTAGAAACCTAAAAATCTGGAAATTTCAAGCAGCCATAACTCAACTTCGGCCGAGCGAATTTAGACCCGGAGTTTGATCATGATGAAGCAATTTTTTTTGGCGACGCGAGAATTTTGAAAATCGCCGAAAAAAAAAAAAATTTACTCCGATATTTTTGAGACTCGAAATGAGTCAGCCGAGAGCTCGGGACGAGCTGGCACGGATTTTCGTTGATTTTTGATTTTTGTTTTTTGTTTTTTAAAGTGAAATGTTGTACAACAAGAGCATGGAGGAATCTTTGGAAGAAGGAATGGGGGAACAACAATGCTATTCCATAACGCTGGGTGTGGGGCCTCTGTGGTGGTCCTGATGCGCCCCATGCCGCATTGTCTGTATCCGCAGTCAACGCAGAGAGCCGCGGCGTGGGGATTAAGCAGAGTCAGCTCTCTGTGAGCTCACACATTGTACAGGTAATACCGGTATTCATCGTTATTCAGGAAGCTCTATCTGACTCGTGGACGGAAAAAAAAAATTCTCTTCCCTTTCGTTCGATATAAATATCTCGAACTTCGAGTTCGATCGCATTTTTTAAATGAAAACAATTTTGAATTCAAGTGCCCTTGCTGATTCGCTGCTAACTTCACGCGCATCGATATATAAATCAATATAAATATCTGGAACTTCGAGTTCGATTACCTTTTTTTTAAAAGAAAACAATTATTCGCTTAAGTGCCCTTACTGATTCGCTTCTAACTTCGTGACATTGATATTAATATCTCGCACTTCGAGTTCGATAGCATTTTTTTAGAAGAAAACAATCTTACATTCAAGTGCCCTTTCTGATTCGCTACTAACTTCACGACAGCGACACATGAATCGATATAAATATCTCGAACTTGGATTTCAATTGCATTTTTTTTTTGAAAGAAAACAATTTTCCGTTCAAGTGCACTTGCTGATTCGCTTCTAGCTTCACGGCATCGATATTAATATCTTGCACTTCGAGCTCGATTACTATTTTTAAAAGAAGGCAATTTTGCATTCAAGTGCACTTGCTAATTCGCTACGAAATTCACGATATCGATATAAATCAATATTAATATCTCGAATTTTGTGTTCGATTACTTTTTTTTTAAAGAAAACAATTTTGAATTTAAGTACCCTCGCTGATTCGCTTCCAACTTCACGATATCGATACATAAATTGATATAAATATCTCGAACTTCAAGTTTGATTGCAATTTTTTAAAAGAAAACAGTTTTCCGTTCAAGTGCCCATTCTGATTCGTTACTAACTTCATGGCATCGATATATAAATCGATAGAAACAACTCTAACTTCGAGTTTGATTAGTTTCTTTGAAAAAAAAAAAAAACAATTTTGAATTAAAGTGCACTTGCTTATTCGCTTCTAGCTTCACTGTATCGATATTAATATCTCGCACTTCGAGTTCGATTGCATTTTTTAATAGAAAACAATTTTGCATTCAAGTGCACTTGCTGATTCGCTTCTAACTTCACGGCATCGATATATAAATCGATAGAAACAACTCTAACTTCGGGTTCGATTACTTCCTTTTAAAGAAAACAATTTTGAATTTAAGTGCCCTTGCTGATTCGCTTCCAACTTCACGATATCGATACATAAATTGATATAAATATCTCGAACTTCAAGTTTGATTGCATTTTTTTAAAAGAAAACCATTTTCCGTTTAAGTGCCCTTTCTGATTCGTTACTAACTTCATGACATCGATACATAAATCGATAGAAACAACTCTAACTTCGAGTTCGATTAGTTTCTTTGAAAAAAAAAAAAAACAATTTTGAATTAAAGTGCCCTTGCTTATTCGCTTCTAGCTTCACTGTATCGATATTAATATCTCGCACTTCGAGTTCGATTGCATTTTTTAATAGAAAACAATTTTGCATTCAAGTGCACTTGCTGATTCGCTTCTAACTTCACGGCATCGATATTAATATCTCGCACTTCGAGCTCGATTACTATTTTTAAGAGAAAACAATTTTGCATTCAAATGCACTTGCTAATTCGCTACTAAATTCACGATATCGATACATGAATCGATATAAATATCTCGCACTTCGATTACTTTTTTTTAAAGAAAACAATTTTGAATTTAAGTGCCCTTGCTGATTCGCTTCCAACTTCACGATATCGATACATAAATTGATATAAATATCTCGCACTTCGAGCTCGATTACTATTTTTAAGAGAAAGCAATTTTGCATTCAAGTGCACTTGCTAATTCGCTTCTAACTTCACGGCATCGATATTAATATCTTGCACTTCGAGCTCGATTGCTATTTTTAAGAGAAAGCAATTTTGCATTCAAGTGCACTTGCTAATTCGCTACTAACTTCACGATATCGATACATAAATCGATATAAATATCTCGCACTTCGAGTTCGATTGCATTTTTTAATAGAAAACAATTTTGAATTCAAGTGCCCTCGCTGATTCGCTTCCAACTTCGCGATATCGATATGAATATCTCGCTCTTCGAGCTAGACCGCCTTTTTTCAAAAATATAATTTCTATTCTCCGAGTATCATAATCGCTCGCATCGCCAATTTATATTTATACAATTAACGATTGACTAATTACCGTAATTAATTACGATAATTAATTCATTATCACGTTTAATCGTGACAATTAATCAATTATTATGATTAATTTGTCAGGAGGATGAATTATTGAAAGCCGTAAGAAGCAACGAGTCGCTACGTTTACTCTTCACCCTACATCTCACCGAGAGCACATCGGTCGAATGGGAAACACTGATATGGCGAGGTACACTTTACATTCGAGTACCGAGCTGTCTCCTGCCCGAGGGCTCCAAGGAGGGATTCATATCCCTCCTGGAATACGCGGAGGAGACCCTGCAGTGCAACAACATCGTCGTTTGCCTCAGAAAGGATCGTAACGATCGAGGTCAGCTCTAAAATAAAAATTAAAATCCAAAAAAAAAAACAAAAAAAATTTCAAAAAAAAATCCAAAAAAATTAAATCTCTTTTTTTTTTCCAATGAATTAGCCATGCTCGTTCGAACCTTCATGTTTTTGGGATTCTCGATCTTGCCACCGAACCACGCCCTCGTACCACCGGGCTGTGACTCGGGCAACCTTTACATGCTCTACGCCGTTGAGTAATTCCTCAAACGGACGTTATTGCCCTCTCGAGTTTCATCGACAGGTATCGATATATCCCTCAAATGTCCAAAAAAAAAAAAAAAAAAAAAAAAAAAACCCCCAAAATAAACAAAATTTCGTAACAATTTTTTCTCAATTTTCAGATTTTTCGACACAGCCCGCGATGAAAGGCCAGCCACGTTAAAAAAAAAAAAAAACCCACTTAAATTCGTTTTGATTTCGCTGCACGCGCCATATGCTGCGGTTTTCAAACTTAATTATTCGTGAAAACTGCCAAGCAGCAATTTTCCTTAATTTCATTTTTCTCCTTTTACTAACGCAACGGGATACAGGAAAAAAAAAAGCAATAGTGCTAAAAAAAAAGCAATAGCGCTAAAAAAAAAAAGGAATAGCGCTTTTTTTTTCGTTATTTTTCATTTCTAACAACGTGGGCGAATGATTATTGTTAAATTCGAATCTATCGATGAAAAAAAAAAAAAAGAAAAAAAAATCCTCGAGAGGCAATTGCGGTTGCGGGCGTGACCAACAACATTTAGTCGAGAAAAATGTAGGGCTCGTTACTAACATGCTAAAAAAAAAAAAAAAAAAAAACGGTTAATATCAATTTATTCTCTTGTACGAAGTGTTCGCACTCTTCTTAATCGCGCAAGCTCGCCGAGCTTTTTATTATTCCACGCACGAACGACCACTAAACCCCCCCTCTCCCCCTTCGTGGCACGAATATATTTTTCCGTGAGAATGAAAAATATGCGAGGAATTGAAAAAAAAAAAAAAAAAAATTCTTTCCGCGTTATTTTTTCGACTCTGGTAAAATTTTCGTGCTACGAAAAATAATTACCAACGATTCTCCGATCTTCAAGGCTTGGGCATAAATTTTTTTTTTTTTTTTTTTTTTCTTTCAAATTAAAACAAATAGCGCGACTAATTACTAATATTATTAAAAAAATATACATAATTATTTCATATCCCAAGTATTACTCCATCACCGGAAGTGTACCTTATTATTTTTCAATTTTTTTTGTCCCCCCCCCTTCGGATTCGCGTTTCGTCCGCCCTTTTTGTAATGACTGACGCTTTCCAAATTCCATCTACCCGAGAGGCTTTGCGATTTGAAAAAAAAAAAAAAAAAAAAAGCTTGAGCAAAATTTCGCATTCTCTTTTTGTTTCGTCGGATCGTTGCCCCATTAAATTAATTATCTCATATCAATCAAGCGTCGCTAATAATTTCTCAATTTGGACGATACAAAAAAAAAAAAAAAAAAAAAAAAAATCAATTTCCGGTTATGCCCAATTCTATCAACTTCGGAGAGTCATTGGCTAATTTCAAGTGCGACTTCAGTGTTGATTGCGTATGAAACAGAAAAAAAAGTTGAAAAATGTAAAAAAAAAAGTTAAAAAATGTAAAAAAAAAAAATTAAAAATGATAAAAAATAACAAAAAAAAATTATAGGTCTCAAGATACGAAGTATATAACACACACACACACACACACACACACACTACCTACGTAGATTAATTAGAATTAAGTGAAAATTCGACCGACCATTTCGGTATTACGTTTCAGTTGATTATGGACAAAAAAAAGAAAAATAAAAATAAAAATTGGAAAAAAAAAAGGAAAATACCCGAAGACGATTGTTGAAATAATTTCCTCGCAAACTTTATTCCTATGGGAAAGCAGAAAAATCTCTCTTGCAGAGAGGCGCCGCCTTCAAAGGGGGAAAAAAAAAAAAATAACTTGAGCACCGTTATCCGAATCCTAGGATTTATTATCATTAGTATATATATATATGAAGAATTAATTGGTAAATAAAAATTTTTTGAAAAATTCACGCGCCAACGCGATAGTTTTGGGAAGGTCCATCGATGCGGGGGCCCAGGAAAATTGGGCGGTGGGTAAAAAACGAGGGAAAAACAAAAAAAAAATTAGATACGGACAAATGGATATCTTTTTCTTTTTTTTTTTTTGCCGCTCGCTTTTTTTCTTGCCCTCCCCGCCGCCCCTCGACGCCAAGTAATAATAATAATAATTAATAATAATCGTAAATTGAGACACGAGCGTTGATTTTTTTTTTTTGTTTTTCTTTTGTTTTCGTACGAAATTTTCAACGTACTTTTTGTTATGTGCTCTTGGGTACGAGTCCGAGGCTGTCGAGCATACCCGATTGTTGCTCCTCGCTCGGATACGCCGATGCTCGCTCGCACTTGATCAGATGAGAGGCTGGAAATAAAAAAAAAAACAACGAAAATTGTTTATAAAACCTTTCAAAGGGTGGAGAGACGTTTTTTTTTTTTTTTTTTTTTTTTACGCACCCAATAAATTGCCATCGTTGGTGGAGAATTCACCGCAGGGACAGCGCATCTTTTTCTCGAGCGGTATATTTATGAGAGGTGACGGAACGACGAGGCTCGTCATCGGGCGCTCGTTGTGAATTTGTCGCTGATGCTCCTTGAAGGCGCGCCAGCAGCAGGTCACGTAGCGGCACTGCTGACAACGCTGCTCTCCCCTGTGAATAAATGAAAAAAAAAAAAAAAAAAAAGGAAAATATTTCTTTACTTTTGATATTTGCATTAATTTCGTGCCAGATGAATGGATATTTTAACAGTTTTTTACTATCGGAGAGCGGTAGTATCTTTTTATTTTACTTTTAGCACCGATAGTCGTATATCGAAGATCGATGGTGCTTTTTTTTTCGCGCAGCAGTAAATATATTGAATTTTAATAGTTGCTGCTATCGGAGAGCATTGATAACTTTTCATCGAGTTTTTTTTTTAAAGGAATAGTAACAGCTGTAATTGTTTTTTAGTCGGAACAGTTATTGACTTTATGGTAAACGAATTATTGACTGACATAGATTTTATTGAATTTTAATAGTTATTACCGCTGGAGAGCAACGGTAACTGCTCATTTAGTTTTTATTGCCGATAGTTGTATTGAAAATCAATAGTGGTATTTTTTTTTTATAGAGAATTAGTAACTATTACAACAGTTTTTAGTCGGAATAGTTATTGTCTTTATGGAAAATGAATTAGTGGCTGGCAAAATTTATATTGAAGTTGAATAGTAAATATATTGAATTTTAATGGTTATTGGCTCTTGGAGAGCAAACAGTATTTTTTTATTTGACTTTTAGCACCGACAGTCGTATATCGAAGATCGATGGTGCTTTTTTTTTCGCGCAGCAGTAAATATATTGAATTTTAATAGTTGCTGCTATCGGAGAGCATTGATAACTTTTCGTCGAGTTTTTTTTTTAAAGGAATAGTAACAGCTGTAATTGTTTTTTAGTCGGAACAGTTATTGACTTTATGGTAAACGAATTATTGACTGACATAGATTTTATTGAATTTTAATAGTTATTACCGCTGGAGAGCAACGGTAACTGCTCATTTAGTTTTTATTGCCGATAGTTGTATTGAAAATCAATAGTGGTATTTTTTTTTTATAGAGAATTAGTAACTATTACAACAGTTTTTAGTCGGAATAGTTATTGTCTTTATGGAAAATGAATTAGTGGCTGGCAAAATTTATATTGAAGTTGAATAGTAAATATATTGAATTTTAATGGTTATTGGCTCTTGGAGAGCAAACAGTATTTTTTTATTTGACTTTTAGCACCGACAGTCGTATATCGAAGATCGATGGTGCTTTTTTTTTTTCGCGCAGCAGTAAATATATTGAATTGTAATAGTTGCTGCTATCGGAGAGCATTGGTAACTTTTCATCGAGTTTTTTTCCAAAGGAATAGTAACTATCATAAAAGTTTCTAGTCGGAATAGTAATTGCCTTTACGGGAAACAAATTATTGGCTTGCATAGTTTCTATTGAATTTTAATAGTAAATATATCGAATTTTAATGGTTATTACCGTTGGAGAGCAACGTCAGCTGCTCATTTAATTTTTTATTTCCAATAGTATTGAAAATCAATAGTAATATTTTTTTTTTATAGAGAATTAGTAACTATTATAACGGTCTTTATTCGGAATAGTTATTGTCTTTATGAAAAACAAATTAGTGGCTGGCATAGTTTCTATTGAAGTTGAATAGAAAAAAAATATTGAATTTTAATAGTTATTACCGCTGGAGAGGAACGGTAACTGCTCATTTAGTTTTTATTGCCGATAGGTTGTATTGATAATCAATAGTGGTATTTTTTTTTATAGAGAATTAGTAACTATTAAAACAGTTTTTAGTCGCAATAGTTATTAACTTTATAGAAAATAAATTATTGTCTGACATAGTTCCTATTGAAGTTGAATAGTAAAAATTTAATTTTATTGGTTATTGCCGTTGAAGAGCAACGGTATCGGCTTATTTAGTTTTGATTGCCAATAGTTCTATTGAAAATCAATAGTAACATTTTTTTTATAGATAATTAGTAACTATTATAACAGTTTTTAGTCGGAATAGTCATTGTCTTTACGGAAAACAAATTATTGACTGATTAATGGTTACTATTGAAATGGAATAGCCACGGCATTGAATCTTGAGGGTCATAACTATTGGAAATCAATGGTGATGATCGATTTAGTTTTCATGGCCAAAAGTTGCATTGAAAATCAATGGTAACTATTGTAGCAGTTACTAATAGCATTGGTAGTAACTGTCTCAATACATTATTACTAATATCTGTTATAATAATTAACTATAATTATAACTATTATATTTTTTTTTGTTATAGGCCATACTATTGCGCTTGAATAGTCATTTTAATAATTATTATCATCATGAAAAAGCAATAGTAATAATTTTTATTCCGAATAGTTACTATTGAATCCCAACTAGTACCAACTTTTCAAGACCCGCAGGCAACTCAATTATAATTAATAATTATTTAATTATAATTATAACTTCCATAATTTTTTTTTGTTATAGACCATAATTGCGATTAAATAGTCATTTTAATAATTATTATCGTCATGAAAAAGTAATAGTAAGAGTTTCTGTCCCGAATAGTTACTATTGAATCCCACCTAGTACCAACTTTTCAAGACCCGCAGGCAACTCAATTATAATTGATAATTATTCAATTATAATTATAACTATTATAATTTTTTTTGTTATGGACCATACTATTGCGTTTGAATAGTCATTTTAATAATTATTATCATCATGAAAAAGCAATAGTAAGAGTTTCTGTCCCGAATAGTTACTATTGAATCCCACCTAGTACCAACTTTTCAAGACCCGCAGGCAACTCAATTATAATTAATAATTATTCAATTATCATATAACTATTGAGATTTTTTTTTGGTTATAGACCATAATTGCGCTTGAATAGTCATTTAAATAATTATTATCATCATGAAAAAGCAATAGTAATAGTTTCTATCCCGAATAGTTACTATTGAATCCCAACTAGTACCAACTTTTCAAGACCCGCAGGCAACTCAATTATAATTCATAATTATTTAATTATAATTATAACGTTCATCATTTTTTTTGTTATAGACCATAATTGCGATTAAATAGTCATTTTAATAATTATTATCGTCATGAAAAAGCAATAGTAATAGTTTTTATTCCGAATAGTTACTATTGAATCCCACCTAGTACCAACTTTTCAAGACCCGCAGACAACTCAATTATAATTAATAATTATTCAATTATCATATAACTATTGAGATTTTTTTTTGTTATATACCATAATTGCGCTTGAATAGTCATTCTAATAATTATTATCATCATGAAAAAGCAATAGTAATAGTTTTTATTCCGAATAGTTACTATTGAATCCCAACTATTACCAACTTTTGAAGACCCGTAGACAACTCAATGCAGCGAATAGTCACATCTTTCTCTCTGATCTTTCTCTCTTTTGTAATACCCTTAGGAAAATTCAATATGGCGAATGGTCACTATTCCAATAGTTGTGACTATCAGAGAGCAATATCCACTATTGATGCAGTTTTCATTTAAAATATTTCTTATTCAACCTCAATAAAACTTAATTTCGTTATAGTTATGACGAAAAATCAATAGTAAAAAATTACCAAGACCTAATACAAATATTCGTGGAGTTATCGCTCGGAATAATAGGGCTCACAATTATTCGCACCGATGATAAATATAATTTCACCGGAATATTCATAAATCTTTGATTTCAAATTACGATAATTTTCGTTTTTTCCGAGCACAACTATCGTACTCCCACGGCAATGGATCCTCGTTCGATTATTCTCACGAATAACTTTCGTCGAATAATGGTCATCGAGAAAAGTTCTCGACCGTTTTTCCAATAATAATCGATAGTTCAATTTTTATTTTTTTCAACGAATAATTTAAAAAAGTGTTTTTTTTTTTTTTTTGGTACTTACGGATAATGATCGGGCTCGTTGATATCCTCCTCGCACTCTTGACAACTGAGATTGTTGTTCGAAACGACAACGGAGATCGGACCGTCGCTCCATTTATTGAAAATCTCATCCTCCGGCAATTCCGGCGCCGGACTCTTGATCTCGATTCGCTTTGTGCTCAACAATCTCTGTCTCGATATTATAATTCCGGTGCTGGTTTTCGTGTAAGGCGTTACTTCTGCGAGAAAAAAAAATTAAAATTTTATTAGAAAAGATTTTTAAAAAAATCATTCAACGCAATTTATCGTTGAAACGAGAAAAAAAACGAGAAAAAAAATTGGCAAAACTTGCTCGGTCCGCTGACGGTCTGATGAAACTCCTCGAGATGATTCTTCAGCGAGCTTCTCTGATTGAACCACAGACAGCATCTCGAGCACTTGTTGCCCCTTCCCTGCTCGCGTCTCACGATGTGCCGTTGCATGTGCAACAAATAAGCGTGCACGTTCGACGAGCTTGCACGTCCATCGACGATAAATTGTATCACCTTTGAATTTTTATTATTATTATTATTATTTAAAAACACAGAAATAATTGAAAAAAAAAAAAAATTAATCAATCGAGTGATCGTTCGCTCGGTGAATAACGCGATATTGGGGACTTTTTCTTTACCTTGAGACAGTAAGGACACTGAAGAGCCTCGCCCTTCTCGTGAACTTTGTAATAATGATCGATCACGTCCTTGTGACTGGAGGTCCGATAATTGCAACTTTCGCAGCGATAAGGCATCTCGGATTGACAGTGCATTGCGCCCAAATGATTTACCAGCAAAGCTCCGCCATTGCCTGATGAATTATTTTTTAATAAGACGTTATCTTTTTTTTTTTTTCAATTAACCCTTTCGTGCGCGGTGGTACATATCATGTACCGCTACTTTTAAAAATTCATAACTTCGACGAAAATTAACGCAGAGTTAATTCGTTCGGGCTTGTTTTAAAGATAAAGGATAGGACTAACTCCAAAAAAATCACCGATCCCCTCGAAGCTACCCCTCATTGTACGCACCTTCTCAAAAATCGTCGTAAATGACCAAATTTGAAAAATGTGTACAATTTTGATGGTGATTTTTTTGGAATATTTATTTCTGCTTGAATTACTTGTCTATCATGTCAGTAATGTGAATATGATATCATATTTCGGAATTTTCCAAAACCCAAGATGGCCGATCAAATATGGCGGACCGAAATTTCAGAATTTCAGCTGATTCGCAATAAACTTGGTATATCTTGGGGTTTTCGTGTCGCTGATTCCGAATTTAAAGTAAAAATTTGAGAATTCAAGATGGCCGACCCAATATAACGGACAGAAATGGCAAAATTTAAGCTGATTTGCATTAAAAGTAGTATCTTGGGGTTTTTTGGGTCGCTGATTTTAAATCTTAAGTCAAAATTTGAGAATTCAAGATGGCCGACCCAGTATGGCAGACAGAAATGGCAAAATTTAAGCTGATTTGCCTTAAACTCAGTATCTTGAGGTTTTTCGGGTCGCTGATTTTGAATATGAAGTCAAAACTTAAGAATTCAAGATGGCCGACCCAATATAACGGACAGAAATGGCAAAATTTAAGCTGATTTGCATTAAAAGCAGTATCTTGGGGGTTTTTTAGGTCGCTGATTTTGAATCTGAAGTAAAAATTTGAGAATTCAAGATGGCCGACCCAATATAACGGACAGAAATGGCAAAATTTAAGCTGATTCGCATTAAACTCAGTATTTTGCGGTTTTTTGGGTCGCTGATTTTGAATCTGGAGTCAGAATTCCAAAATTCAAAACGGCCGACCCAATATGGCGGACAGAATTTGCAAAATTTAAGCTGATTTGCATTAAACTAGGTATTTTGGGGTTTTTAGGGTCGCTTATTTTGAATCTGGAGTCAATATTTGAGAATTCAAGACGGCCGACCCAATATAGCGGACAGAAGAGGCAAAATTTAAGCTGATTTACATTAAAAGCAGTATCTTGGGTTTTTTTGGGTCGCTGATTTTGAATCTGGAGTCAGAATTCCAAAATTCAAAATGGCCGACCCACTATGGCGGACATAAATGGCAAAATTTAAGCTGATTTGCATTAAACTCGGTATCGTGGGGTTTTTTGAGTCGCTGATTTTGAATCTGAAGTCAAAATTTAAGAATTCAAGATGGCCGAACCAATATAACGGACAGAAATGGCAAAATTTAAGCTGATTCGCATTAAACTCAGTATCTTGCGGTTTTTCGGGTCGCTGATTTTGAATCTGGAGTCAGAATTCCAAAATTCAAAATGGCCGACCCAGTATGGCAGACAGAATTTGCAAAATTTGAACTAATCTGCACGAAACTCGTTATTATTTTTTCAACGTCGGTGGGTAGTTTTTTGTTTTAGAATCGGGGTCGTTCTTTGGTTAATTCCTCAAATAAATACCCGTGCAACTCTTTTACGTCACTTCGAATCATTCTGATGTGAAACGATGAAGAAATTCGGAATTTGATGAAAATTGACCGATCATGGAACTTCAGGGGGTGGTTCTTTATGATGGCCTCGTTCCGATGATTTCATATGACTTTCTCACTCTTATTATTTATTTTCCTTTCATTTAACGATTTTTCGCACGATTTGAGGGCGCGCATACCAGAAAAATAAATTTTATATTCCCGATGGGTGGTTTTTCATGCGCAAGGGTCGTTCGAAGATAGGGAAAAATTATGAAATATTTTTTTCCCACCATCTGCAACCCCTGATCTTTCGTATCCAACTCTGACCTTGTTCAAAATCATCCTGGAAATAACTTAGGCACGAAAAGGGTTGAAGGGGGGAAAAAAAAAAAAACCTAATTCTCATCGATCGGGATCGTGATTGATACTCACCGAAGAATTTTTCCTCGCATATGGCGCAAACGACCATCGCATCGCCGTCGCTCTGGCCAAATTTCGTATGAGCCTCGGAAACGTGAGTTATCATTTGATGCTTCGACGAAAATGCTGCGCAGCAATATTGACAAACCGGCGATTCCGGCTGACCGGGTACACGAGCCGGCACGTGACTTATCATGTGAGCCATTACCTCGGTATTGCATCTCATCATTGTTGAACAGAGGAAACACTAAAATAATAATAATAATAATAATAATAATAATAATAATAATAATAAATTTAATTAATTTAATTAATAATTATAATTATTAATAATTATTTAATAATAATTAATAATTAATTAATAATTATTTAATTATAATTTAATTAATAATTATATATATTATATATTAATTATATATTATATAATAATTATATATTATATAATAATTATATATTATATTATATATTATATATTATATTAATAACATAAAATAATAATATATAATTTTATTATTATTATTATTATTATAAATAATAAAATAATAGTAATAATAATTTGTTTTTCGTAAAATTGTGTACGATTTTTTTTTTTTTTTTTTAATTTACCTTGAAAGCGCAACCGGACTTTGTCTCTTTGCTCAGCAAACTCTTGTCGCCCTCCATAGTCGCGTAATAAAATTTTTCCAAATGACTCTGTCCATCGAATTTTCCGGCTTCGACGATATCGTCGCGATCCTTGCCCTTCGCGTCGTGGCTCGAGCGTTTCATCTCGGGCTCCGGGCTCACCGCCGAATTCGTCGTTCTCTTTTTGCCGCGTCTCGGGCCCGGCTTGAATTGCGAGCCGATCGGGCTATTCGTGGCCGAACGTCTCGACGTACTGTCAATTGGATTGTTGTGCGACGAGCGCGATGACTGCTGGCCGAGGGTTTGTGAAATCGTCGCGGTGGACGAGATATTGTTGACACCGGTGCTGGTTCTCTTCGAGTATGCCCAGTCTTTGAAGGGATTCGCTGATATTTTGGCCAAACGATCCAACAGACCATCGGCTGTGCTCACGAAAATTCGAAATAATTAGTTTTCTTTTCCTTTTATGGTTCTTTATAATCGCGGTCGTTGATTTTTATTGCCCATTTGTTTTGATATTTTGTGCATTGAGACTCCGAGGAATTATTTGCAATATTTATTATTATTATTATTATTATTATTATTATTATTATTATTAAGTTATCGGTATGTTTTAAAGGGTGGCGACAAAAAAGCAAAAAAATTTTCTGAATTTCCGCTGAAAAAATATCCAACTTTGCGTGAATGAAATCCGAATGGAATAGGAGCTTATCGGGTTGATCGACCAATGAGTTTTTTTTTTTTGAACACGACAGAATCGCTTTTGAAAAATATTTGCATTTGATTTGCACTTGTAAGGCCAAAAAAAAACTCTTTTTTTTGAGATTTTTTTTTTTTCGAAGACAGTTTTCATTATTCATTGATCAATATTTGTCAGTTCGAAAGATACACATCTCAAGGAGTTGCGGTAATTTTTTCATGTCAAAAGAGCGATAAACAACCGAGTTACGGCCAATCTCCCGGAGGCCCAAAAAAAAAAAAAAGTTGTTTCGCGGCGCGTAAACGTAACTCATGACTGAATCATTCGCAAAAAACCAAATCGTTGGAATTAGTTAAAAACAATATTCTCTTGTACTTGACAAAAAAAAAAAAATTCTTGCGAAGAGGGAGCCCTGTGGCTTAAGTGCAAGCTGCCGCTCATTTGACGTTTCTAATTATAACAGCCAATTAACGTCTATGACGAACTTTTTGGAAATAAAAGTTTGAGACCCTGGGGATTGGTATTTGAAATAAAAAGAACCTTTGATGATTTAAAATTTGTTAATGATGTTGCCGAACGAAAAGTAGCTTTGGGCGCGGAATTTAATTCATTATTAATCAAGGATAGACTTCAAGCGCAATATATAGCTTTTAGTCGCTGATTTTCACCGAAAGACGTATGCAAAGTAGTAAAAACAGTGTGTTTTTTTTTTTTTTTTTTTTTTTTCGATGTGAAATGAACTTTGGTTGAAGGGAGGATAAATTTTGGACCGATAGACATTTTTCTGATCAAGCCGTACTGGTAAAGACTTTTCTGAGAAAAAAAAAAAAGGTCAATAACCTAGATTTAAAACCTATTAAATGCGAATTTTCACGGTTTTTTTTTTTTTTTTTTACAAAAAAAAAACGTTTTAGGATACCCTAGCACTTGAGCTACAGCAATCAGCTTTTGGGAATCTTATTTTTGAGGTACAAAGTAACCATTTAGCCATGTGCCCGCAGGAAAATGCAAACGAAAAACTTTTTTCTTTTATTTTTCATGCTCCAACCCCTCAAAAATTGAGTTTTGATAAACAAAAAAAAAACATCCTTGCGAAGAGGGAGCCCTGTGGCTCAAGTGCAAGCCACCGCTCATTGGACGTTTCTAATTATAACAGCCAATTTCTATGACGAAATTTTTGGAAAGAAAAATTAGAAAGCATGGAGGATTGTATTTGAAATAAAAAGAACCTTTGATGATTAAAAAATTGTAAACGATATTACCGAACGAAAAGTAGCTTTGGGCGCGGAATTTGATTCATTATTAATCAAGGATGGACTTCAA
Source organism: Rhorus exstirpatorius (assembly GCA_963564615.1). Taxonomy (NCBI): domain Eukaryota; kingdom Metazoa; phylum Arthropoda; class Insecta; order Hymenoptera; family Ichneumonidae; genus Rhorus; species Rhorus exstirpatorius. The sequence continues at coordinate 10,337,482 of OY751322.1, read as the reverse complement.
GCGCCAAAATATAGCTTTTAGTCGCTGATTTTCACCGAAAGACGTATGCCAAGTGGTAAAAAGGGCGTCGTTGGCATCGATCTTTACCGAAAATAAATAAATAAATGATATTTTGGGTTTTTTTTTTCTTTTGCACAAAGTCATAAGCGTAAAAATGGTTGAAGATGAATAAATTTACCCATAAACTATCGTCCCTGAGACCAATGATTTCCTATTTCAGCAAGAGAATAAAGAACCATGGAGCGCGTATTTGAGACAAGGAAAAAAATTATATTTGAGATTCAAGGATGTATCGGACGTATCTTCCCAACCAAAAGTGACTTTCGTCGACAAAATTGCATACTTCGTGATAAGATAAAAATCAGAAAAAATTCAACCGCAATAAATACGATAAGAAGATTACTTTTCAACAATAATAATGCCCATAAGTTATCGATAAATCGTTTGAAAAAAACATTGTTTGACAAATTTTTAGGGAATGTTTTTTTTTTGTCATGTGAAATGAATTCGTTGATTTTTCTGACTACGAATGAATTTTTTTGTAAATTTCCTTATCATTTTGAAATTTTAGTTTTCGAAAATTTCTAAAGGTTGCATTTACGAAACTATTCGTTGAATGTCCGGAAAACTTCTTAATTGTAATATACAACGTTTTTACGTAAAAATATCGAAAATTCACGATTTTTTCGTTATTTTTCAAAATTAAAATTTTTTCGAAAATCGAAATTTCAAAATGATAAGAATTTTTTTTTTAATTCATGCGTAGTCAGAAAAAATCAACAAATTCATTTTACGGTGTCGAAAAAAAAAAAACTTTCCCTAAAAATTTGTTAAACGATGTTTCGTTCGAACAATTTATTGATAACTTTTTGGCATTATTATTATTAAAAAGTAATATTCTTATCGTCTTTATTGTTGTAGATTTTTTTTTTCAAAATGGCGCTTAAAACCTTTTTATTATTAGACACGCGATATTAATATGATTAATATCAATACTTATTATTATTACTATTATTATAATTGAGGTTTAATCTCAGATTTTGCTTGCACTTGCGTCTCGGGCCAATTTTGCCGGATTATAAAATTTCGAATAAATCGTAACTCACGCGAATCGATTCTCGTCTGTTCGGCGATATGAAGAATGATATTGTCGAAGGCACGGGTCGCCGTAGCGCCGAACATCTCTCGCCAAACGAGCTCGTCCAAGAATTGCTGTATCATCTGCCTGCTTAGCAGACTCAGCGTATTCTGAAACATTCTCGGGACGATTTTACGAAGATACTCCATCATGTGATAATTGCTCTTCATGTTTCGGGGATTTTGATCGCCGAATGCCGACTGTACGACCTGATTGAAGCCCATTTCCTGCAAAGTTCCACGATCAACGGTATAATCCGTAATTATTTTCGAATCTTTGTGAACCCACTCCTTGAGCGGATGAAGAATATTGTTGAAGCGACGCTTGAACGAACGATCACCGTCGTAAAGCGGCTCGCAAGCCCGCAATCTTATCTCCGAGGTCTCCGGATTCAGAACACCGAGCACCTCGACCTTCACCTGGGAGGGGGAGGAAAAAAAAAAATAGAAAATAGGAAAAAAAAAAAACGGGAAAATTGTGCGAATAATTCGAGATTACAAATTATTCGATGCGAATCGAGCAATAAAGCTGAATACCGCTAAGATAAAAATAGTATATTGTTTACCGAGCGAGAAAACGGTCGTTTTCGTGCAGAGTATGAAGTTGAGCACCGATGCGAAGGTGTTCTCAACTTCATACGAGGCGCAAACGATCATTTTCTCCGAGGTAAACATTAGTATATTGTTTAGTGAGCGATAAAACGGTCGTTTGAACGCCGAGTATGAAGTTGAGCACCGATGCAAAGGTGTTCTCAACTTCATACGAGGCGCAAACGACCGTTTTTTCTCCTGAGCTTTCCACGCTTTTTTTTCTCCTGAGAAAAAAAAAATAGTATATTGTTTACCGAGCGAAAAAACGGTCGTTTTCGTGCAGAGTACGAAGTTGAGCACCGATGCGAAGGTGTTCTCAACTTCATACAAGGCGCAAACGATCATTTTCTCCGAGGTGAACATTGGTATATTGTTTACTGGGCGATAAAACGGTCGTTTGAACGCCGAGTATGAAGTTGAGCACCTGTGCAAAGGTGTTCTCAACTTCATACGAGGCGCAAACGACCGTTTTTTCTCCTGAGCTTTCCACGCTTTTTTTTTCTCCTGCGAAAAAAAATAGAATATTGTTTACCGAGCGAGGAAACGGTCGTTTTCGTGTAGAGTATGAAGTTGAGCACCGATGCGAAGGTGTTCTCAACCTCATACGAGGCGCAAACGATCGTTTTCTGCGAGGCGAACATTGGTATATTGTTTACTGAGCGATAAAACGGTCGTTTGAACGCCAAGTATGAAGTTGAGCACCGAGGCGAAGCCAAGGTGTCCTCAACTTCATACGAGGCGCAAACGACCGTTTTTTCTCCTGAGAAAAAAAATAGTATATTGTTTACCGAGCGAAAAAACGGTCGTTTTCGTGCAGAGTACGAAGTTGAGCACCGATGCGAAGGTGTTCTCAACTTCATACAAGGCGCAAACGATCATTTTCTCCGAGGTGAACATTGGTATATTGTTTACTGGGCGATAAAACGGTCGTTTGAACGCCAAGTATGAAGTTGAGCACCGAGGCGAAGCCAAGGTGTCCTCAACTTCATACGAGGCGCAAACGTCCGTTTTTTCTCCTGAGAAAAAAAATAGTATATTGTTTACCGAGCGAAAAAACGGTCGTTTTCGTGCAGAGTACGAAGTTGAGCACCGATGCGAAGGTGTTCTCAACTTCATACAAGGCGCAAACGATCATTTTCTCCGAGGTGAACATTGGTATATTGTTTACTGGGCGATAAAACGGTCGTTTGAACGCCGAGTATGAAGTTGAGCACCTGTGCAAAGGTGTTCTCAACTTCATACGAGGCGCAAACGACCATTTTTTCTCCTGAGCTTTCCACGCTTTTTTTTTCTCCTGCGAAAAAAAATAGAATATTGTTTACCGAGCGAGGAAACGGTCGTTTTCGTGCAGAGTATGAAGTTGAGCACCGATGCGAAGGTGTTCTCAACCTCATACGAGGCGCAAACGATCGTTTTCTGCGAGGCGAACATTGGTATATTGTTTACTGAGCGATAAAACGGTCGTTTGAACGCCAAGTATGAAGTTGAGCACCGAGGCGAAGCCAAGGTGTCCTCAACTTCATACGAGGCGCAAACGACCGTTTTTTCTCCTGAGAAAAAAAATAGTATATTGTTTACCGAGCGAAAAAACGGTCGTTTTCGTGCAGAGTACGAAGTTGAGCACCGATGCGAAGGTGTTCTCAACTTCATACAAGGCGCAAACGATCATTTTCTCCGAGGTGAACATTGGTATATTGTTTACTGGGCGATAAAACGGTCGTTTGAACGCCAAGTATGAAGTTGAGCACCGAGGCGAAGCCAAGGTGTCCTCAACTTCATACGAGGCGCAAACGTCCGTTTTTTCTCCTGAGAAAAAAAATAGTATATTGTTTACCGAGCGAAAAAACGGTCGTTTTCGTGCAGAGTACGAAGTTGAGCACCGATGCGAAGGTGTTCTCAACTTCATACAAGGCGCAAACGATCATTTTCTCCGAGGTGAACATTGGTATATTGTTTACTGGGCGATAAAACGGTCGTTTGAACGCCGAGTATGAAGTTGAGCACCTGTGCAAAGGTGTTCTCAACTTCATACGAGGCGCAAACGACCATTTTTTCTCCTGAGCTTTCCACGCTTTTTTTTTCTCCTGCGAAAAAAAATAGAATATTGTTTACCGAGCGAGGAAACGGTCGTTTTCGTGCAGAGTATGAAGTTGAGCACCGATGCGAAGGTGTTCTCAACTTCATACGAGGCGCAAACGATCGTTTTCTGCGAGGCGAACATTGGTATATTGTTTACTGAGCGATAAAACGGTCGTTTGAACGCCAAGTATGAAGTTGAGCACCGAGGCGAAGCCAAGGTGTCCTCAACTTCATACGAGGCGCAAACGACCGTTTTTTCTCCTGAGAAAAAAAATAGTATATTGTTTACCGAGCGAAAAAACGGTCGTTTTCGTTCAGAGTACGAAGTTGAGCACCGATGCGAAGGTGTTCTCAACTTCATACAAGGCGCAAACGATCATTTTCTCCGAGGTGAACATTGGTATATTGTTTACTGGGCGATAAAACGGTCGTTTGAACGCCGAGTATGAAGTTGAGCACCTGTGCAAAGGTGTTCTCAACTTCATACGAGGCGCAAACGATCGTTTTCTCCGAGGTGAACATTTTTTACAACAGCGGAGCGAAAACAGGGAGTTTCGATCCGCAAACGAAGACCGGAAATCGATTGGTTTCCATTCTCGTTTGCGGATAAAAAATCGCTATTTTTGCTCCGCTGTTGTGAAAAATACATTTTTGAATTAGTTTCCCCCCCTCACCCCCTTTTTTTTGTCGTTTGTTATTTTTTTCAGTACCTGACGTAAATTTCCGTCCTGCGAGGTAGTCCCGAGGCTTATAACGCCGACCTGTATCATGGAACCTTTGCCGCCCATCATCGTCGCCTTGTCCGACACGGCAGCCGTGCAGACGCTCCGAAGATTCGTGTAAAAATTTTTCACATAAACATTGGAAACTTTGACCCAAGAAACGACATTTTGAACGTTGGTCTGGCAGGCCCAGTGATAAATTAGCTTGAGTATAACGGTAGGGACGTGGGGCGCTCCTTGAAAGAGGGAACCGCAAAATACGGAGACAAAACGATCGGGACAGCAGCTAGAGATCCATACGTAACCACCGGAATACGGAAATGTGCCCGACGAATCGCTGTACATTCCGAGCTTCAGTTTTGTCTTTTGATTGTTCGTACTGTGATGAGTGCAGTACTGCTCGGATCTAACTAAGCCGCGCTGTATCAGCCATTCGGCAAATTTCGTGGGTGAATACATCAGCACGCTCTTGACTCGTAGATCTGAATTTAAAAAAAAAACAAAAAAAGAAAAGGAAAATTATTTTTCAGACCAAATACATGATATGAAAAATAAAAATAACATATATATGTATATATATATATATATATATATATTAGGGTGTTTCAAAATTAACTTTTTTTGGATTTTCCTACGGGCACATGGCCAAATGGTTACTTTGTACCTAAAAAATAAGATTCTCAAAAGCTGGGTGATTTATCCTCAAGTGCTAGGGTATGCTAAAACGTTTTTTGTAAAAAAAAACACTGAAAATTCGCATTTAATAGATTTTAAATCTAGGTTATGGACTTTTTTTCTCAATAAAGTCTTTACCAGTATAGTTTGATTAGAAAAATGTCTATCGGTCCAAAATTTATCCTCCCTTTAACCAAAGTTTTTTTCACATCGAAAAAAAAAAAACACTGTTCTCCAAAACCTGTGTCGTAAGGTTTTAGGCACACACCGTTGGTCCGATTCGAGCTTTCAACGTCTCGTTCACCTCAGACATCATTTCTACATTTTTTTGAACGCGGAGATTTGAAAAAAAAAAAAAAAAAACTATGTCAAAAGGTACAGCCAATTAGCTAAAATTACCAAAATTTGAGTTACTAATTTGCAAGTCGTTGAGGGCTCATTTTGTTCGGAAACAAAATCCTCGTCACGTCAACGAGGGGATTTTTTTTTTTTTGGCAAAGTTACTTGTAAATTAGTAACTAAAATTTTGATAATTTTGGATAAACGATATTGCCGAACGGAAAGTAGCTTTGGGCGCGGAATTTAATTAATTATTAACCAAGGATAGAGTTCAAGCGCAAAATATACTTTTAGTCGCTGATTTCCGCCGTAAGACGTATGCCAAGTGGTAAAAAGAGCGTCGTTGGCATCGATCTTTACCGAAAATAAATAAATAAATGACATTTTGCGTTTTTTTTTTTTCTTTTGCACAAAGTCATAAGCGTAAAAATGGTTAAAGGTGAATAAATTTACTCATAAACTATCGTCCCTGAGACTAATGATTTCCTATTGAAGCAAGAGAATTAAGAACCATGGAGTGCGTATTTGAGTAAAGAAAAAAAAACTTTACCAGATACGAATTGTTTATGACAATTTATAAACAATTTTAAATCGAAAAATTATTTTTATGAATAAAATCGATTTAAATTTTAATTTTCAACACGATGGTGTCAGAAAAAAAATGTTCTAATTAAAATTGTTTAGAATTTTTTATAAAAAATTAGAAATTATGAATAAACAAAAAATTATTGAATGAAATTTTTTTTTTCTTTATTCGAAATACAATCCTCGTTGTCTCAAATTTTTCCTTCCAAAAAGTTCGTCATAGACGTTAATTGGCTGTTATAATTAGAAACGTCCGATGAGCTTCGCGAGGATGTTTTTTCTATCAAAACTCAAGTTTTGAGGAGTGGGAGCATGAAAAATCCAATTTTTTTTCTCAAACACCCTAATATATATATATATATATATATTTAATAAATACCTAAATCGGAGCGTTCCTTTTGCGAGACTTGCATCGTAATGTCCTTGCTGCGCAAATGCGGTCTTGCGACAACGACCAACGAGGGAAATGTACGACCGCCATTCATCTTGTTGAACGTTATTTCACGACCATCTGGCAAATTTTTCTTCGATTCGTCGATCTGATCGCCGGCTGGAAAAAAAAACGCGAATTTTTGGGAGATTTGTTTTTTTCTTTTAAATTAATTTTTTATTTCCGTTCTTTTTTCTCTCTCTCTCTCTACCGACCTCCGCTTTTATTGCCAATGGCGATTCCACCGATGCTCGTTTGTTCGGTTGGCCAGACCGTCGTATGAACCTGTACTCCCGGCTTCGCGACGTTTTTGACTCTAACGTTCGACGCCATCTGGGGACTCGGGGTTGCTGAAATTAGTTTTTTTTTTCGATCGGGAATATTGGTTTTATTCATTGTTTTATTTATAAATAAATATATATAAAGTATTGGCCCTTGAAAATCGCGCGGGGAATTCGGTAGAGGGCAGGGAAGAAATATCATATGGGAAAAGAGACTCTATTTGTTGCGAATACGATAGTAAAAGCTGGAGCAATGTATGGCATAGAAATATGGGGAATGGATGATAATAAGTATATTTGAAAGGTTACAAAGTATTGCAAGATATGGCACTAGGGGTGGATGGAAAAATATCAATTTATGTGTAAATAAGAAAATTGGGAGTGCTTACTGTGAAATATTTGATAATAGAAAGAGCGTCAAGGTACATCAGAGAGGTGATAAGAATGGAGGAGATAAGATGGCCAAAAATTTTCTTTTCGGAAGATATAAGGACGATCACAAATTAGATTTTTAGATTAGATTTTAGTTAAAGTTCCAAAAGATATGGAAATAGAAGACATAATAATGATGATAAGGGAACGTAGAGATGCGGAAAGAATAGACAAAGAAATAAAACGAGGGGCTGAGAAAACTTAAAAAAGGAAATTCTAAGGAAGTGGAAAAAAAAATAAGAAAATCGTCCAACAATGCAATGTGCAAATATATTATTGAGAGGGATGATATGCCTTGGAAATACTGGTCCGAGGAGAGGGTGAATGGAAGGGCCAAAGAAATGTGGGCAAGGTTAAAATGCGGCAACATAGAAAGGGCGGAAAAGAAAGGAGAGAAGGATCGGAAGTGCAGGATATGTAAAGAACGAAATGAGACGATGGAGAATTTGTTAATATGTACAAAAGGTAGAGAGTTAGTAACGGAGAAAGCAAGAAATAATGCAGAGGAGCGAATGGAAGAAATTGACGAATGGGCAATAAAGGGAGAAATGATAAATGTGCTGTGTGAGAAAATACCAAAAGGGATGTGCGATTACTGCAGGAAAATAGAGGAGGTCTGTAAACAAAAAAATGGGCAAGGTGGTAGAGAAAGAGTTGGAGCAGAGGGATACTTAAAGGTATATAAATACATAAAGGTTATATAAATATAAATATAAATATAAATTATATTATATTTATATAAATATATAATTATATTTTATTATATAATATATATAATTTATATATATATATATATTATAAATATAATATCTATAAATATAAATATATATACATAAAGGTGTTATAAAAGGATGCGTATTTTAAGGATATTATTAGAAAATAATTAAAGGAATATATATGCTGTTGTATTTTAGTTGGAAGAAAAAAAAAGATTTCGTAAAGAAAGAATTAAACTATATATATATTAATTTCATAGCAGACGATAATTGAATCGATAGTACGAAATTTCGTCGCCAGATGTCGTCTGTGGTCAATATTAATGGAAAGAGTTGCAAAAGCCTCGGCTATGACTTTTACGATGAAAAAAAGTGTGACTCATGCTGGTTTACCTTGAAAATATTGATATTTCGAAAAAATAAATAGTATCGGGATGTTATTGTGGGAATTTGAACGACAAAACGGGTGAATTTTGAGAGAGGCTTCTATAGGAGTCGGAGGATCGACTCGCTGACGCGAGAGCGCTGCGCGCCACGAGCCAACTAGCGGATTTCCGGCGAAATAATGAAAACACGACAAAGAAACGACTATTATCCCCCCCCCCCCATTTCCTTACTCCTCAGCTCGAAAAAATAATATTTTTTCCGTACAAAAAATTTATTAAAAAAAATAATCATTTCAAATTCGAGTCTCATGTCGAGGATCGGATCTTAACGGCTGGAAAATTCGGAATTTTGTCCGAATACGAACACCGTACTGACGATTCAAGGGAGAAAATGATAAATATGCCGTGCGGGAAAATACAAAAAAGGGATCGCTATAGGTAAATAGAGGAGGTTTGTTAAAAATTTGAGTAAGGAGGAAGAGAAAGAGATGCAAGTAGAGGAACGAATGAAGATTAAGAGATAAATGTTTGATAAAACGATGCGTGGCTCAAGGATATTGTTAGAAAATAAGTAAATGAATGTATACGCTGTTTTACAAAAAAACTTGACAAAATCATGCAAATAAAACGCCGCTACCGCTAGAATATATCGGAGAAAAAGAATAATGGATATTGAAAAATGAATATATCTCACCCTTGGTCGTCGAGACTACGTGAGTCCCGGATCCGCTACCGGGCTTTATGGATCTGCTCCTCGAGGCTATGGATACCTGCGAGGAAAAGAAGTTACAAAAAAATTCGTCGGTGCGACATCAACGAGACGGGCACAGAATATAATTGTAATTAATATTTAATTAATTACGATCGCTACGATTCATTTTTTCTCAATTGACAAATACTGCTCGAAATAATTCCAATTTACGTTTAATTAATTACAATTTCTTCGAGTAATTCCCGAGCGTTATTGCTGCGTAAATTGCTGAAAAAATAACACTTTTTTTTTTTTTTTCCAAGCTCAAAAATCATCGAAAAATTGAGTAAATGGTTTTTTTTTTTTTTTTCCCCTTTAAAAATAGCGAAAAATGCCCATCTTCGATTGTAATAATAAAAATAAGGGAGAGGGCATACTTCATCCGTGGAGTCGGGTTTTTGTTGCTGCGGGGATTGTTGAACCTGCATGGCTTTTACTCTGCGCACCGGCCTCGAGTGCTGATACTAAAAAAATCCAGCCGAAATTTCAACGAGTATTATGGAAAAAAAAATTTTGAAAAACGTAAAATTCCCAAATAAAAAAAAAATAACAATGGAAAAGAAAAATGATTTTTAATTTTTTTTTCCATACATTTTCCGATTGATTCATCCCGGAAGAGACCTGCGCCGTGGGCATCGTGGATGCGATAGTGGTCGTCGTCACGCCTGTAGTAAAAAATGAAAAAAAAAAAAAAATAACAAATACAATCGCTGGCGAGCGATATTTCGAAATATTTCTTCGATTTAAAGGGGAAAAAAAAAAAAATTAAGTTTCAATCGCTAACCCTGAGCCTGAGATGGCGCCACGGTACCCAGCAAAACGCCCATTCTCGGATTCATGAGAAGTTGAATGTTTCCCTGGCCGCCGCTGTTTTGCGCGTTGTTCATTACGTTGAGCTTTATCGCCTGATTCTTCGTTTGATTCTGTAGGAAATTTATGCGATACAAAAATTCATCATTCGCAAGAAAATTTCATCGATTACCATTGAATTATACGATTGATTCATTGTACAATGAAATTTTATTGATTTTTCAAAAATTATATTTAAATTGAATTTTACTAACGACGCCGAGCGGCAAGGCCTGTTGATGCGGCATCGGCAGCAACGTTTTCTTGGTGCCCGGCCTGGGGGTGAAAAAAAAAATTCTCCGGTAAATTGGAAAAAAAAAAAAAAAAAATTCAGCGAGCAAGATTTCTTCGAGCCGAACGAATTTTTGTCCTCAAGATTTTCAAGCGATAATTGCAAAATTTTGAAAATAATCGACGATCGGAGCCGAGATAGGAAAAGCGTTCGAGACGCCTTTGAAAATAAATTCGGGGAGCTCTTCGCGGACAAAAATTCATATCGACGCGGAAATCAACTTTTTTTTTATCCGCGGAAGGATAAAAAAAATTGCTTTTTTTTTTTTCTTTTCGGTTTATGCGTGAATTTTGGGAATTTTTTTTGTTTTGTTTTCTTACAGAGCATAGTGATAGCCGCTGACTAATCCCGCCTGGCAAACTTTCTGCGCCCCTTGCTCCTTCACCAGTTCCTCCAGCTTCGCTACGACCTATTTTTATTTTTTTAGTATGGTTAAATTTTTTTTTCGTTCGGTTAAATTTTTCTTCTCTCCCTCTCTCGTGAATAACGAAAAATGGCGGTTAAATCGAGCGGATGAGCTTGAAAAACCAACCTTGTCATAATTTTCCTTTATTTTCATTCTCGTCATTTGTTGGGCCTCGCTGAGGGAGTCCTCGATGCAATCGAGATTTAGGGTCATCTCGACGGGTCGAGTGCTCGTTATGGAGCGGGTTATAAGTCTTCCTTTTGACATCTTTGTGCTCTCTTACGGAGAATTGTATGAGCGATGAGCTTTTTTTTTTTATTTCATTTTTTTTTTTTTCAAATTTGTCCTATGGTTATATACTTAGCATACAGGAATTTTGAAGCCCCATAGATCAGAGCATATACAATCATTTCGTGCATGAAATTTTTTTTTGATTGAACATTTGTATACGTGCGGTAAAGAGAAATTACGAGATTTTGTTTTTTTCGTTTTTTTTTTTCAATTTCCTTACCTTATATTCCTTATCCTCGATAACATCAATCTATTTATTGTGTTTACCGAGTTTTATCAAAAACCGGTGTACAATTTACGAGGGTCTTATACACACACGCAGCACACACAACACGCGCGCGCGCACCACCAACACACTCGAGAGTTTGAGAGAGGCCGAAAAGCGCGAGGCGTCTCGCGCCGATTCACCCCGTTTCGTTTCGTTTTTTTGTTTTTTCCTCTCTTTTCCTCCGCCTTGGCTCTTTGTATCACTAATTTTCTAACGAAAAAAAAAAAATCATAATCTTTCGTCTCGCACGAGAAAAGCGTTCGAATCCGAGCCTGTCCGAGCCAACTCACACGAATTCCGGAGTCGACACCGAGGGGAAAAAAAAAAAAGAGAGAAAGAATATACAGCGGAAATCCCGGGCGGAGATTGAGAGGGGTTTTTTTTTTGAGGTTAGGTTTTTCGCCAAGAAATTTGCGTCAAAAGGGGGCGACACGGATTGACAAAAAGCGCCACGAGATGGCGGCAGTGGGTGGCTTATGTGGCGCCATCTTCGTGCGCCACGCGAGTGAAAAATAACCGTTTTTTTTTTTCTATATTCGTCAGAAACGGTAATAAGCCCAAACCTGCCCAAACTGTTAGAAGCCTAAAAATGATCGCAACCCAAAACAGTCATTAATCATAAATGTCACAAGTCCAAACGGTCAGAAGCCTGAATATTCATAAGCTCGAAAGGTTATAATCCCGAACGGCCATAAATCTGAGCCGTCATATGACCGAATAGTCGTGAACCGAGATGATTTTCTTGCTACCATTTGAGGTGGCCAGTCGATCGGTGCACGGTTGAATGCGTTTCTACTTGGATTCGTTGGTTTTTTCTCGTTGCCTACACTTTCTACACTTTTCTTACACTTTTTACATTCGCCCGAATATACGGTGTAAATTTCTATTGAAAAGTGTAGAATATGACCCTATTTTTACAGTAAATTTACCAAGAAACATTTGTGACCGTCATTTTCACAACGCAAAATTACGTCAATTTACGGTAATTTTGCAGTATCAGAAATTTACCGTATTTCCACATCACCTAAAATCCCAACAAACAAAGCTGGAAGGAACGAATAAACGTCGGAGTTTGTCAATTATTGTGAAAAATAAAATACAATGTCCGTACGGTTAATTTTTCCATCCTGCGCATCAGAGTGGGACTGATTAAAAAAAAAAAAAAAACGAAAATATAGTAAAACAAAATTGAGTGAATTTTAAATATTTTACGAGCGGACACACAGTTCGGCGGGGGTGGTTAAGGTTAAGCGCATTTGTTTGTTGCTTAAAAAAAATTTGTGCGCGCAGAGAGGCAGAGGGGCGCGTTGCGCAAAATGAACGCGAAGAAAGTAATAACGTTTGGTAAAATAAGCTTGTCGAATGCGAGAGAGCAGAACGACGGCGCCGCAGCTTCAGGCTTCGGGACGTTTGGCAAAAAGTCAATAGTATCGGAGAAGATCAAGATAATGGACATAGAGCCGGAGGGAGACGAGGAAGAGACGCGAAATCTCGAAAGGGTGATGGGCATGAGCGGATTTGGCAAAAAAGCTAAATCCTTCGATGTCCAAGAGATGGTAGAGACGATAACGAGAGGCGCGAGCGTCTCGCGAAGGGCGCGCGACGACGCGCGAGTAACGTTGGAAAATAATAAAACTGAGCCAAAGCGAAGCGGCGAAAATGCGAGCGACGTTTTCGCGCGACCGTTCATCGATTCTTTCTCCCCCAAAGCTACAAAAACGACAAAAAATGATAAAGAGGATAGCGAAGAGGAGGAAGAGGATAAGGACAGCGACGAGGAGGAGGACAGCGAAGAGGAGAGCGAAAAAGCTTCGTCGAGCGCCAAAATTCCTTGCAGTCACGAGGTAACTATGATTCACGGCAACAAAGCTATCGTCGCGATGGCGGCGGATCCTTCCGGCGCGCGCTTAGCCTCGGGTTCCGTCGATTACGACGTATCGTTCTGGGATTTCGCGGGTATGGATTCGTCACTGAGAAGTTTCAGGACGATGCAGCCGTGCGAAAATCATCCCATAAAATGTTTGCAATATTCGACGACCGGCGACGCTATACTGGTAGTTTCGGGCGCAGCGCAGGCCAAAGTACTGGATCGCGACGGTTTTGAGAAATGCGAGACGGTCAAGGGCGATCAGTACATCACGGATATGGCGAGAACCAAGGGTCACACGGCCGCGCTCAACGGCGGCTGCTGGCATCCTTTCAACAAGGAGGAATACATGACGTGCTCCCAGGACGGCACTTGCAGACTTTGGATACTTCACAGGCCTCGCGAACACGCCGCTATCATCAAATGCAGAGCACGAAACGGCGTTAAAACGATACCGAGCGCTTGCGCTTACAATCGCGACGGTAGCTTGGTGGCGTGCGGCTGTACCGACGGTTCGCTCCAGATGTGGGATCACAGAAAGAATTTTGTAAATCCGGCTATGATCGCGAGAGATGCGCATCGCGACTCGTCCGACATATCGTGCCTGAGTTTCTCGTATATGGGCAGAGAATTGGCGACGAGAGGCTGCGACGATACTCTGAAGCTCTGGGACTGCAGGGCCCTCAAGAAACCGATTTTTCAAGCGACAAATTTATTTTCCCGTTACGACACGACCGATTGTATGTTCAGTCCCGACGACAAGACGATAATAACCGGCGAATCATTGCAGAGGGGACAGGCCGATAAATCGGGCAGACTTCTGTTTTACAATGTTAAAACGTTCGAGCTCGTTGATGCGATCGAGGTGACGAATTCGCACGTTATAAAGACCCTCTGGCATCCAAAATTGAATCAGATATTCGTTGGTTGCGGCAATGGTATCGTAAAAGCTTACTACGATCACAGGAAGAGTCTGAGAGGGGCGAAATTGTGCGTCCTGAAGACTCACCAGAGGGCCAATCACATTGAAATAATGTCGACGCAGCAGATAATAACGCCCCATGCGCTGCCGCTATTTCGTCAGGACAGGCCGAAATCCGTTAGGAAACAGCTGGAGAAGGACAGGCTCGATCCCGTTAAATCGCATCGTCCCGATTTGCCGATAACTTCGGGACAGGGCGGCCGCGTCGCCTCCTCGGGCGGTACTCTCAGCTCTTACGTTATAAGGAATCTCGGGCTCAGCAAGCGCATCGAGGACGATCAGGATCCTCGCGAGGCCATACTCAAATTTGCGAAAGAAGCCGAGGAAAATCCTTACTGGATATCACCGGCTTACAGCAAGACTCAGCCAAAAACGATATTTCAGAGCGACGCGAATAATGCCGGATCCGCCGACGATCACGATCACGATCACGATCACGACGACGACGACGACGACGATAATAATCGTCGGCAATGCGACGGTGAACCTTCGAGCAAGAAACAAAAAATTTGAATTTATTTAATATATATTTTTTTTTGTATTTATAATAATGATTATATCAAATAAATAAATATATTCGTGCATATAAGTAAATATATTGCATATAAGTAAATATATATTAATATATATGCATAAGTAAATATATTGGGGTGCTATTGTCCGGTCGGGGGGGGGGGGCACGATTTTTACACGTCCTTATAGTTGTTGATCAGTGATCACGAGCAGTTGAAAATAACAAGTTATATTTACGATAGTACCGATCTATAGAGCGAGCAGTGGCCCAGTTGGTCCGACTCTGGACTGCCACGCAGGCGGCCAGGGTTCGATCCCGCGACCGGCAACAATGGATTTTTCCGGATGCTTTTTCTGCGAGCTCGGTGGTTCGAAATCCACCTTAAATTGTAGGTTCTCACAAATACACTGGGCCAATAGCAATGAGGTTGCAAAAATCGAGGGAGAAAAATAGTTCCGTAAATGAGCAGAAAAACTAAAATAGTGGGCCCAGTGTTAAGAGTGATATAGTGTATGAAAGTGTTGTAAAAAGCCGAAAAGGCTATGCAAGTAAAACTTACTACTAACTAACTAGTACCGATCTATAACAGAGGTTCGAAGAAACAAAACAGGACATGTAAGTGAAATTGCAGATAATAAATCGTTGTAAAAGAAAAATCTATAAGTATATAAATTTGTAATTATATATATTATAAGTACATTTGTAAGTATATCGTTCTATATTATATAAATATTTATCGCTGCCGCCGTGTCAAGAATTTGGGCTTGGGTTATATACTCCAAACCTAAACCCGAGCCCAAACAAATCGATTTTTATCGTTTTATATGATATCGTTCTATATGATTGTTCTATAGGATGTTTCTACCCAAATCTAGACCCAAATATATATATATATATATATATATATATATATATATATATATATATCGTTCTATATGATATTATGAATCCTTCTATATGATATTATGAATCCAAGGACGGATTCTTTCGGTTCGACATGGCGATAGAAATTATCAAAAATAACTTAATCGGTTGCAAAAATTTTCACCTACAAATTATTATTATTTTTATTATTATTATTATTAATAATAAAATAATATAAATTTTCACATATAAATTATTTACTCTCATCGTCTATAAGCCAAATTTTTGAAAATTATTTTTACAAAAACGACATGGAGAATCGACTTGAAATTTGAGCAGTTCACGTTTTATATATTTTTGTCATTTATTTAAAAAAAAATTGAGTTGATGGCAGTATTTTCAATAGGTGTACCGAAACTCCTTAATTACAAACCTCATCTGCCTATATTCTATACCTTATGTATATACTATATTAAGTCCATTTGAAATTCGCGGTACACGATATAATACTGGATTAGGTCTTTTTTTAACTTTTAATAGTGGCTTAGGCCTTTTTTTGACCCTTTTCATTTTTTGAATGTAAAAAAAAAAAAATTTTAAACATTTTTCAATATTTTTTTTTACACGTTGGCGCGCATGCAAGGGGGGGCGAAGACCCCCTAGCATATATATATAAGTAAATTTTTAAGTATATATACATTGCTTGTGAATTGCTTTTGAATCTGAAAAAACTCCCCTGTAGAAAGGCTATATGAAAACAGTTTTTCAATTTCTTAAAAAAAAAAAAGTATATTTTGACTTTATAAATATATCCACTCATTGCGCAAGTCGCGTGGCGCTGCTTTACTGCTTATCGCCTAGCCGAGTTTACCCCCCGCCGTTTGCTTGATGAAGAGAGTCTCATCACTATAGGGTTTAGCAGTATATATATATATATATTATCACAGTATAGACAGTATATATATATTATCACAGTATATGAAGTATATCTATATATATTATCAGTATATATATATATAACTATAGGGAGATAGGTACACACTACCAATACGTCTGACTTCGTTGACACTACACAATCGCGCGCCCCCATACTCGCTCTCTTTCTCGATTCTTCGTGTGCGTGTCATCACTGACATACGCGAAAATTCTCCCGTACAATAATAATAATTGCCCCCCGCCCTTGCCGCGAAATATTCGGATGAAAAATGACGGAACAAAAACGCTTCGATATTGTCCAGCGGACTGTCTAAAAGAATTCACGCAACGCGCGCGCAACTCTTACAAAAAATTTCACAAGTGACGTCGAATGGCCGACGGAATACGACGATAACCGTGTGTGTGTGTGTGTGTGTGTCTGTGTACGCGGCGGAGCAACCAACTCGGTGAAAAAAGTATTATCGGTACAAAGTTATAACGATTAATCATCGTGAAATGGTGCGCGCGTCATAAGTAATATGTGATTTTGGCGTTTCTCATTGACAACCACGCAAAGGAGGAAGAGAGAGAGAGAGAGAGAGAGAGGAGAGAAAAAAACAACAAAAAAACATGTTTAATCACGAGTACGAAAAAAGATTGCTGAAGCCAAACAACGAGGCGACCAAGAGACAGCAGCAAGAGCACCAGCAGCAGCAGCAATCAGTAACATCGTCATGTCTGCCGTCTTATCTCTCACCCACGAAATCGTGCAACAACAGTTTCGATCGTTTCATACCAACGAGATCGGGCAGCAATTGGCAAACAACGTTCTCAATGATATCGGAGAATCGCGGCGGAAGCGGCGGTCCCGGAACGAAGAAGACACGCGAGAACGGTGAGTCCGGTCGTGACGTGATAGCGTACTCGAGTTTATTGAAAAATGAGCTTCTGGGAGCGAGCATCGAGGACGTCAAGGGACAGTCGGAGGAGCGCGGTATATGGTCGGTTTTGCAAAGTAAAAATCTCTTCAAGTACGCTAACGCAGGCGGCGTGGCGAACGGCGCCGGCGGAGGCGCAGGAGGCGGCGGATTATCCAAAGATCACGACACGCTGCTGGATCAGAGCTCTCCCTATTCCCTGTCGCCTCTCAGCGCCAAGAGTCAAAAATTATTGCGCTCGCCGCGCAAAGCGACGCGAAAAATCTCGAGAATACCGTTCAAGGTACTGGACGCGCCGGAGCTGCAGGATGATTTTTATCTCAATCTCGTGGATTGGTCGTCGCAGAACGTTCTCAGCGTCGGTCTCGGCAGTTGCGTCTATCTCTGGTCGGCCTGTACGAGCCAAGTGACGAGACTGTGCGATCTTTCGGGCGACGGCAACAGCGTCACGTCCGTGGCGTGGAACGAGAGGGGCAATTTGGTGGCGGTCGGCACTCATCTGGGTTACATACAGGTCTGGGACGTGGCGTCGAACAAACAAGTCAGCAAATTGCAGGGACACGGAGCTAGGGTCGGAGCGCTGGCGTGGAACGGCGAAGTTTTGTCATCGGGCAGCAGGGACAGGCTCATACTGCAGAGGGACGTCAGGACTCCATGCGTCGTCGGTGAGAGACGCCTCGGAGCGCACAGGCAGGAGGTGTGCGGCCTGAAATGGTCGCCGGACAATCAGTATCTCGCTTCGGGCGGCAACGACAATCGTCTATACGTCTGGAATTTGCATTCTCTCTCGCCCGTTCAAACGTACACGGAACATCTGGCGGCCGTTAAAGCGATAGCCTGGTCGCCCCATCATCATGGACTTTTGGCCTCCGGCGGCGGTACCGCGGATCGTTGCATAAGATTCTGGAATACCCTCACCGGACAGCCCATGCAATGCGTCGATACGGGCTCTCAGGTGTGCAATCTTGCCTGGAGCAAGCACAGCTCGGAGCTCGTCAGTACTCACGGTTATTCCCAGAATCAGATACTCGTTTGGAAATATCCGAGTCTGACCCAGGTAGCCAAGCTCACCGGTCATTCCTATCGAGTCTTGTATCTTGCTATGTCACCCGACGGCGAGGCCATCGTCACCGGCGCGGGCGACGAGACGCTCAGATTTTGGAATATATTCAGCAAGGCGCGTAGTCAAAAAGAGAACAAGTCTGGACTCAATCTTTTCACGAGTATTCGATAAAATGGACTTTATATATCTGTATATATATCGAGGGCTTGGAACCATAAAGGCGTAACCCACAAAAAAAACGGACTATACTGCCGTAAGGGCGTATCTCCAACTTTAACACGGAAGTTCCATAAGAGCAAAATAAATGAGCCTACAGCCCGGAAGGGCGTAAGTCGCAAAGTAAAAAGTGGCTTACGCCCTTCTGGCAGATCGGTGATAATTTTTTTCCTGATTTAAATCGCCTGCTTACAGCCAGAAGGGCGTAAGTCGCAAATAAAAAAGTGGCTCACGCCCTTCCGGCAGATCGGTGATAATTTTTTTCCGGATTTAAATCGCCTGCCTACAGCCAGAAGGGCGTAAGTCGCAGAGAAAAAAGTGGCTTACGCCCGTCCGGCAGATCGGTGATCATTTTTTTCCGGATTTACATCGCCTACCTACAGCCAGAAGGGCGTAAGTCGCAGAGAAAAAAAGTGGCTTACGCCCGTCCGGCAGATCGGTGATCATTTTTTTCCGGATTTACATCGCCTACCTACAGCCAGAAGGGCGTAAGTCGCAAATAAAAAAGTGGCTCACGCCCTTCCGGCAGATCGGTGATAATTTTTTTCCTGATTTAAATCGCCTGCTTACAGCCAGAAGGGCGTAACCCTCTTTTTTTTTATTTTTCGTGGCTTACGCCTTTCCGGCGGACAACCGGTCAGATTTTTCCGTATTTCGATCGCCTAAACTTACTGCCAGAAGGGCGTTACCCCAAAAAAATTGAAAACGCGATGGGTGCAAGATTTACCAACTAGATGCGTATGAGATTGCCGTTTTTTGGAATTTGATAATCCTGTTACAGCCGGAAGGGCACGGACTAGAAGTCACCGTAAGAAAAAATTATATAATATTATTATATACTTTTTTTTTTTATTATAAGGGCACGAGTAGAAAGTCACCGTATGAGAAAAGTATATAATAATATTATATACTTTTTTTCATACGGTGACTTTCTAGTCGCGCTGTAACAAGTCTGTACAAGGCTATCAAATTCCGTCTCAACAATCAAAATTCCGGCTTTAACAAGGTTATCTAATTCCAAAAACGGCAATCTCACGCACATCTGGTAAGTAAATCTTACGCGCATCAAGTTTTCAATTTTTTTTTGGGGTAACGCCCTTCTGGCGGTAAGTAGGCGATCGAAATTCGGAAAAATCTGAACGGATATCCGCCGGAAAGGCGTGAGCCACGAAAAAAAAAAGGTTACGCCCTTCTGGCTGTAAGCAGTCGATTTAAATCCGGAAAAAAATGATTATTGATCTGCCAGAAGGGCGTAAGCAACTTTTTTTTTTTCTCTGCGGGTCACGCCTTCCCGGCAGTATTGTAGTGGGCTTACGCCCTTCTGGCTGTAGGCTGATTATGTTTGCTCTCATGGAACTTCCGTGTTAAAGTTGTGGATACGCCCTTATGGCAGTAAGGCAATTAAAAGTCGAAAAAACATAGGTTACGTTCTTTTGGTCCTAAGCCCTCGATATATATATATATATATATATATATATATTAATATTATTATTATTATTATATTGCGTTTACGCGGCTGCTATAATTTTCGATCGTACGCAACACTAATCTCGCTCGTAAGCGAGTGTGCAATACCGCTACATTTGTCCTGCGCGGGGAGAGATGATGCTTAAAATTTGCAATCACGAGTCTTGGAAAACGAAAAATTTATTATATCGCATATCAATGTATTTTGGCACGCACAAAACATTTAGTTATTACTTTTTTTTTTTCCACCGTAAACTAGAAAAAAAAAAGAAAAAAAAACAAAGTCATTTGTACAAATTCAAGTCCAACATTATTTACCAAGTGAGTTTACTAATTTATATTTAAAAGAAGAAAAAAAAACAACATATTATAATATATATGTATTATAATTATCGACTAACATGGAAATTTGCGAGAAAACGATTCTTTTTTTTTTGTTTTTTTTTTGTAGATCTTTAGGTTTAATTTGTAGCACTTTTTTCTTTTTTTTTTTTGCCGAAACACAAATCATGTCGTTTCTTTTCACAATGTAATAGAGAAAAATAGTATATATAAATTACATATATATATATATATATTTTTTTTTTTTTTTTGCGGTAATACCCATGTATTCGTACTTTTAGCAGATAAAACGATTTGTCAATCAAGCTGATGCATTTACTTACGAGTATATAACTGCTGGGAGATGATAACGAATGGGCACGCGGATATATTTTCGCAAACTTCTCCTACTAATATATGTATATATATATTTTAGGGGGGGAGTGAAAAAGGTCAATTTTCGTGTGCATCGCATCGTAATAGCGCGAGAAATTTGCGTCTCGGCATCACTGAAAAGTGTGCCGAAGGAAAAAAAAAATTTACAATCGTTATCTTCTGTTCCGGCAAGTGCGCCTTAAAGTTTTGAATTTTTTAACACGGGGCTCGAGTGGAGAAAAAAAATCCAAAAATACCCGTTGACAGTAAAAAAAAATAAAAAAAAAACTCACCGTGTTGTTCGGTTTTAGCCCCCCCCCGCGCCGCGCTCTCAAAGCGAAAAGAAACGTATTAAAATTTAAAATATTTGAAAAAATAAGTTTTTTTGGGAAAAAAAAATTTTAATTAAGAACAAAGAACCGCTTCTGAAATAACCAGTTCAACGCTGGAAATAATTCATGAAATATCGACGAAGAATTTAACTTTTATTCGACATTTCAAAATCTCGTGTTTATTTCCAAAAATACAAGCGTTTGAAAAATTCCATGAATTCTCCCTAGTGCAATTTATTTTTCAAATGCATGTATCTCCGAAACTATAAGCAAGATATATATATATATATATAAATATATAAGAACTATAAGCGCGATATTTCAAATTTTAATATGTCAAATGAAAGCTAAATTATTCTCGCTTCGAGAAAGCGCCGCAAGGGGGCTAAAATTGAAAACCACGCGGTGAGTTTTTATGAATTTCTTTAGTACCAACTGGTCTTATTGGGTTTTTTTTTCCATTTGAACTCCATGTTAAAAAATTCGAAAACTTCAAGGCGTTTGCCGAAACAGAAGATATAAATTGTAAATTTTTTTCTTTCGCACACTTTTTAGTGATGCCAAGACACTAATTTCCCGCGCAATTACGATACGATCCGCAAAAATTGACTCTTTTCACTCTGCTCTAATATATGTATATATTTATGAGAGTGCGCGTGTGTGTGTGGGTAGAGATAATCATAATGAACAAAAGTTCCATTCTCGAGTGTCGATGAGTAATTTCCATCTGAAATCATTTTGTGCAATGATTCTAATAATATTATTTGACTATCATAATTCCATATTTTACATTATACACGCGATAAAGTAATAATGTAACTATAAAGTCTGCGTTGATGTCGCCAAGTGACAAGACTATAATAATCGTATAAAGAGATTTAAAAGAAAAACAAAAAGAGTATTGGGCCAATATTGGAGTTTTTTTTTGTTTGTTTCGTTCTTACCCCAACTTCCTCTCTCGCTATTGTCGTCCGTGTTTTCGATATTCGGTTTTTTTTTTATTATTATTTTTCGAGCTTAAAAAATACATTGCCGAAAATAATCATATTCTATGATGGAAGAAAAAAAAAAAATTAAAAAAAAAAAAAACAAAAAGGAAAATATATAAAAATATTATTCATTTTATGCATCAGTCGTTGGACACTGATTTCTTCTTTTTCTTCTTCTTCTTCTTCTCCTCGGTGACCGACGACTCGGCCATTGGTGCCGTTTCCTCTTCCTTAATCTTATTTTTCTTCTTGTGCTCTGGAAAGTAAGCCGGGATTTAAAAGTAATTTTTCAAACAATTCAGCGGTAGGAATGAGAAAATAAAATAAAAAAAAATGATTAAGCCCAAACCTTTTGACGATTCGTCCGGCAAATATTCCGACTTTATAGCGGACGGATAGTCCTCCTCCTGGCCATCCGGCTCTTCCTTTGCTCTCTTCTTATCCTTCTTCCTCTTCTTCTCCTCCCCTTCCTCCTCCTTCAACTCGGATTCTTCAAGCTTGACCGCCGACGTATCACCGGGTTCGCTCTTGATTGACCTTTTCTTCTTCTTCTTCTTTTTGCCGCCGCTATCCTCGGCCGTATCGAAGGACGCTTCATTCTTTACGACGATCGTCTTTTCGTCAATCTCCTCGTTGGCCTTTTTCTTCTTCTTTTTCGGCGGTTCAAGAGCGGGAGGAGCAGCAGCAGCAGCAGCAGCGGCGCCCAATTCCTCGATCAAAGGTTTCTTCTCGTCGGCCGTTTGAGAATGGCGTCTCTTGCCACTGACGCCGGGCAAGGTCGAATCCGCGGCAGCCGGATACTGCAAAAATTCGCTGCTCGAATGATACTTTTCAAATTTAGCTTTGGCCTTTCCGGTACCGCTGATCCGTCGTACATTGCCATCCTCGAGAATTCTCAAGCGCGCCTCGAGTTTGACCTTGTGCTCCGCCCCAAGATCAAAAGTACCGTCCTCGCCGAGTGCATCGACTCTCGTGGCCAGTGAAGCTTTTGCCGCTAGCATTCTCGATATTTTGCCCTTGTTCTTGGTCGAGGCCTGTCCGACCAATTGTGCGTGATAAATTAGACCGTACTTGGGCGTGTCGCGTTTGGTCTTGAGAGCACGAAAGAGCGCCTTCTCGGCGCCGAGTATCTGTACCGTCGATGCCGGATGTTTGGCAAGATTAATGAGCGATCCGGCGTGCGATATGAGCCTTGCACCGACCAATTCACCCACGAGAACCGTGAGATTCGGCGCCATCGCCATCATTCGCGTTTTCAGATAATCGTACAGCTGTGTACGATAAAGCGATATCTCGATTACCTGATTGCACAAATTTTGTATATTAATTATATCGTCATCCGATATTTCCGTTCCCATCGATATTTCAGCCGCCTCTTTAACTCTTTCCTCCACGTCCTCCGGCAATATATCGGACAGATCGCAGCTGCTCGTGTTCTCGCGTGTGCCGATCACCTTTACGGTCTTGACGAACGCGACATTGTCGGCTATGAGCTTGCCGAGCTCGGGAAAGTGCCAGCCGTACCATTCCCTGCAGCGCATCACGTAATTGTTCAATTCCTTGTCGAGATCGTCGAGCAGACATACCGCCTGTATTATCATCGTGTCAATTTTGTCGGGTGAAAATTTGAGCTTGTAACGCGACAGACTGTGGGCCAAACCGAGGGCCATCGCGGTCATTTCTTTCTTCGGAAAACCGGCCAGCAAACTGTCCATCTGACTTCTTATGCATCTCATGAGTTCTTGAATATTTGTATTGCTTACGCACGACAGCGACAGCTTGTCCTTTATCGCGTTACCCAATTTAGCATCAGCTACCGCCAATTGTTCTTGCACCTCCGAGCAATGCTTCTTGAGGGTTTTTTTCAGAGATTTGCATAGCTTACCCTCGACTGCTGCTGTCGTAGCAGCGAGAGCCTCCGTCGTATCGGCAAATTTTTCAAAATGCCTGAGCTTGACGCTGAAACAATATTATCATAGCTTATCTTTCCGAGACGCGATGAGGACAAACAAAAATTTCGACATATTTATGGGCATAAGATGCCTTGTTTGTCTCTGTTATGAGATACAGGATCATCGGATGGGATGGGACAGCGGTAAGACGCAATTGGGAGTATAAATGAAATTTTTTTTATTTCAAAATCTGATAGTTTAGGAAAAAATATTTAGTGCGTATTTTTTATTTTTTTTTTATTTGAATCAAAATTGCCGTTAATATATCAAATTGAAAAATATAACATTATGACGTCACGCATGTTACGCTATATCTATATCTATATATATATATATATATATATATATCAAAATCCGTGAAATTAAATTGCCTATAACAGGTGCATCTGTCATTTTTAACGAAAAATAAAAAAATACGTCCTCATTATTTTTACTTACTCTATATTATGCGCCCGAATGATTGAAAAAAAAATTTTCATTCATACTCCTAATTAGTTCTATGGATGCACTGATTTGGGAAATATTAAAGATTATCTTTGAAAAAAAAAAAAAAAAACAGACTCTTTCCGACCGATCGGACCAACTATTTTGTAATGCGAGTGTTGAAATTTTACGCGAAAAATAAGCTCCTTGGGATAGAGCTAGGACAAAAAATTCAAAGGTCAAAAGCACTTAACATCGTCACTGTGCCGAATACTGAAACTACAAAGGGAAGAAGAAGTCATGTATATGTAGCTCCAAAGATAACGAACTCATGTAAAGAAGAGTTGGAGAAGAAGGGTTGCATATATTGATAAATATTTATTGTTTGTGCTGCATAGGATGTAAGAAGTGATATACATGTACATAAAATGATAAATATTATTATTATTATTATTATCAAAAGAAAAAAATGTCTACAGATTTAGCAAAGGCATGCTCAATCATAAGCTGTTAGTAACGAAGCTCATTTGGTATGGGTATAAGAGGCATCGTACACGATTTATTCGCCAGCTTCCTCCTCGGTAGCGAACAAAAAGTAACATAGGAAATAGAGTAAGAATAGGTTGAAAGGAGAGCTGGGCAAAGTATCAGAAAGTACTTCAAGTACAAGTTACTGTGAGTACTTGAAGTACCAGTGTATTTCAAATACCGAGTAACGTAAACACTTGAGGTACGTCAAGTATCAAATACTTTTAAAGCTTTCAGGTATAAATCTCGTAAGTTTCAGTACTTATATTTGACTTATTACGTACTCTTCAAACTCATTTGATTTCGATTTCAGTACTTTTTGTATCAAAAAATATTTTCACATTGCGCAATTCACTCGGGTCGGGCAGATCGGAACAGAAATATTTAAGCGAAGAATTAGAAGTAATTTCAAAAATTGCATTGACGATCGTAATTAAGATTCATTTAGCTCCAAGTTTTAAAAAGAAAAAATTAAGAATACACGGATTGTTAAAAACGGAGCCCCGCATTGACAATGACACCGTAACTACCGTAGCTTGAGCAAAAGACGGCGCAGAACATTCCTCAATTACTTGAGAAAGTACTTGAAATTTTAATTGCAAATACTTCAAGTGCATGACATGTGCTTGAAAATTTAAGTACAAATACTTGAAGCATGGGTCGAGTACTTGGAAATTTAATTATTTTAATTTAATTATTTTTACTTCCAGTACATCGCAAGTACCGAGTACTTGAAGTACCGCCCAGCTCCGGCCGGAAGAACTAACAGAGATGATTTTTTAGAATACACGAAATGGTTCAACGAAAATACTCTGGGAAGAGCGCGTTCGGTATGTTTGAAAAAAAAAAACTAAGGAGCTTCACTTTCGCTCTCAAAAAACTGAATAATATCGCGTGTCCAATAACGGAAGGTCGCAAGCGCCAAAAATACGATTTTGGTGGCAAATGGTCGCATAAAGTTTTTTTTTTTTGTTGCATTCGCTTTAAAAACGTAGCAACCGTCTGGATTCATTAAAATTAGCAAGAAAAAAAAACGTAAGCGCAAAAGGTTGTATCGACCAAAAATCAATGAAAAAAAAAAAAAAAAGTTTCTCATTACCTTTCCGAGCGAAATAACAAAATGTTGTACAATTTTTTTTTTCCACCCGAATCGCTCCGGAAACGCCTGAACGCAAAGATCTGTTCAAATTTTGAACATTCTGGGCATACTTTCGAGATCTTATTCCAAAAACGAAAAAAAAAAAAAAAAAAATAATAATTATACGACCTTTTGCCATTAAAAACGACAAAAGATCGTATAATTGTGCTTACGACCTTTTGTCATTAGACACGCGATATGTTAAGTTAGAGAAAAAGTAATTAATGTATATTTGGCGCTCTTCCAATGGATCACAAAATACAGAATAGTATATAGCGCGGGGCGCAGTGCATATAATTATGTTTCGGAGTTTATTCTTGTTTTACAAAAGCGAGCACTTGAAACAATTCTGAGAAATATCCCGCAAAAAGGGCTTTTGAAAGAAATCAGAGTACAGCCGATCGGCAAAGCTTTCCAAGTAAGGGCGCTAATGAAACTGGTCAAGGATGATGAAATTTGGTTTTTGCGAAGGAAAAACACGAAGAGCGCAGGTAATTAAAAGGTGCGACGATTAAAACGGTACAAAGAGATGGGACGCGAGGGATACGATTGTGCGGGGAACGGTTGCTACAGTGCCCTCTCGCTGCGCATATGGAAAATTTGGAAAAAGATTTTTAAAAAAGTACATACGGAACACCCGTTAACGGTATATCAGAGGCAATTTTTTTATTTTATCGTCTATCAATATGCTTTAGTTTTCAAGTTTTAAGTTAATAATAACTTTAGGATACTTTAGCGCAAGGAGGGAGGTTGCGAACGAGCAAAAGCGCTTAGGAAATACAAACATGAAGCGGAAAAGATATGGGTACCCGGAGTAAATGTATGGTATAAGAATCTGTGATATGTATAGAATATGATGGAACCACGTAAAGTGTGCATTTACGCTCTCATGTACTCCACTCAATTATTATTATTATATTACTTACATTTTACCGGCAGCCTCGGGGGTCTCGAAGTCATGATAAAGATTTTCGGTCTTGACCAGTTTATTCTCGTCAAGTAGCTGCAACAATAATTCGATAAAAAAATTGAGCATCGAGAGAAAAAATATATAAAACGAACACGTGTTTTTTTAGTTGCGCGACACGCTTTAAAAACGAGATTAACGCGTTACCTTGAAGATAGCGTATCCCGCTGGTGTTTCAAAGAGGATCAACATTTTTTTTTTCCCCTTTTTTTTTCACTCGCTGTACAAATTTGTAATTATATTTGTATCATTAAACGACTGACGAATAACGGCGAAACACGTGCCCGGTGTGGTCGCGTCGCGATCGAGGTTATACATCCAAAAGACTCGAAAGACAAAATGGAGAGACGGAGAAATGCGCGCGCGCGCCGGCGGACTTTGGTTAATCTCCCTCTCCTTCCGGGTCTATTGAAATAGCAGCAAAAGAATCTTCATCTCAATTCTTCGGTAGTATAGTGGTAAGTATCCCCGCCTGTCACGCGGGAGACCGGGGTTCGATTCCCCGCCGGAGAGAAATATTTTTTTTCTTGCGAGTTTCATTTTTTTTTGTTTTCCTCTCTCTCTCTATATCTCTCATCACTCTCCTCCACGCGCATCATGTTGTCTAATAATAATAATTTTGACGTTATAATTGTTGGTTCAGGACTCGCTGATCTCACGCCGCGTACAGGATCTTGATGAAAGACCTTCGGCTAAGCACCCTCATACTCGAGAGAAAAACGGTTTGTATTGCAGTATATTCATATCGCGTGCTGATTAATGAAATATAAAGTCGTAAGTGCCATTATACGACTTTCTGGCATTGCATCAACTCTTAAAAATTGCAACATGAATTATCGATGCGTTAAATGTGGCGGATCACACGAGCCGGGCAAATATGTGACATCACAAAAAATACCGACAAATAAGAACATCTTAAATGTATAAATTGCAACAACTATGGCCACCCCGCAAGCTATAAAGGATGCCCATACTACAAATTTATCGCACAAAGAATTCGCGAAAACAAAGCAGAAAAAGCACAAGCAACGATCAAAACAGGGTAGATTCTACTCTCCGCGCTAGAAACACAAATATCTTATACGCACAAGCAGCGAGACGCCCACCAGTACGTGAGACTAGACGCGACACTAGAGAACACAACAATGACGACACTCCACCGGCATGGGTACATAACCTGAAAGAAGAAATCATCAATTCATTCTCCGTAAAAATGCAACAGCTCAGCTCTCAACTCGATTACAACTCAGAAAGGATTGACTATATCTACGAACAACTAGGATTTGACATCGAAACCGAATAATGGACAATACGCCGATACAAGACCACCTAAATATAATAGCGATCAACGCACATTTCATAAGAACACATCACAGAAGATACGACCTCCACAAGTTTATAATCGACAACAACATAGACATCGCACTGGTAACGGAAACTCATCTTAATCCTACTCATCAAATCTCCTTGGCTGAATTTGACATAATAAGAACAGATAGACCCCTCCCAAAAAAGGTGGCGGTACTGCGATTATTATCAGGAAAAATATAAAATATGAAATAATCAATTACCCTAGCTCAGAAAATAATACAATAATAGAATATACAATAATTAAAATCACATCCTACTCTAGCGATAATGACATCCTCTATATAGTAAGTCTATATGCTTCTAATAGTTCAAATATCAAACATAATTTTTTAAACGAACTTAACACATTAGTCAGAACACTTAAGCTACATATTAACAACAAAAAATATATTATCGCTGGTGATTTTAATGCACGCCACACCAGTTTTGGCGACAGCAAAATAAGCCCTCGTGGCAGATATCTATATGATTGGGAAAATGACAACTCTCTAGCACTCAGATCGGTCGTATACTATTCCCCCACGCCTACATATACACCGGCTCAATCACATATAGATCTCTGTATAGCTGAAAATACCATAGATTTGATTAATTCTCGTAATTACCAACTGTAAACCCTCCCATATGATAGTGACCACAACGCACTTTACTTTAAAATTCGCTCCCCTAACATCAGAGATCCCAATTACAATCCTAACAATCAACACAAATACATGTTTAAAGCCACAGACTGGGAATATTTTACAAAAAAGCTAAACGACTCTTACACTACCTCACCCCCTGATAAACGCAACCTTTCAATAGATGAAATCGATACATATCTAAATTCCATCTCTGATCACATATTTAATACAATAACAAAGTATGTCCCAAAATACAAACCAATAAACAACTCCTCCATATACCTTACAAGAACAATTATCAAACTGCAAAAACGTAAATCTCAATTACTCACCTTATTAAACCATAGAAAAAGATATGATCCTCATTGCAACTCTCCTATATCAAGACAAATAAAGTCGATACTAAAAATTACTAAAAAAACAATTACTAAAAAACACTAAACAATTACTAAAAGAACAATTTAAAAACAGCATTGAAAAATACTGGAATAAGATATATTCTCAAATAGATCACAGAAATCCCGACAAATTTTTCCCTAAAATAAATAAAATATTCAGACCCAAACACCTAAACCCATTACATAGCCTACGTATCAACACAAACAATAATATATTACAAAGAACCAATATAGATCTCACATCCATCCCCACAGAAAACAACGAATATATATTTACATCTCCCAGTGAAATGCTAAATGTGATTGGGGCATATTATGAACAAATAAACTCGCCCAGATACATAAACAATAACACTAGAATCAAAGAAATAGTCGATAATAAAATAAACGAATTTAAAAATGAATTCAATAGACAAAGAGTAAACGAAGTCGCACTCACGCAATTTACAGCGCAAAATAGAGCGTACGAACCCAATCCACTTAATAATGAATACGCTTTCTTTCAATCCATTATATACAAATTACCGAAATATTCAAAAGACTTCCGAACAAGTCTTCCAGTGGTCCAGATAACATCCCACCAATTGTTCTCAAACACATCCCATCCAAAATGATCAAAGACTATACCATTCTTTTCAACAATGCACTGAATCTCCAATACTTTCCCAAAGTTTGGAAATCTTCTAAAATTATCCCGATCCTCAAAAAGGACAAAAACAAACAAAACCCTGCCAGCTATAGACCTATTAGTCTCACCCCAGCAATAAGTAAAGTATACGAAATTATTATTCAAAAAAGTATCTTGCATCATTCAAACAAAAACAAAATTATACCAAATAATCAATTTGGATTTCGCTTTGCACATTCTACCACACATGCTATTAACAAATTCCTATCAGACACAAATTATTACCTCGCCACCGGACATTTGATTGGGGCCA
Source organism: Rhorus exstirpatorius (assembly GCA_963564615.1). Lineage (NCBI taxonomy): Eukaryota > Metazoa > Arthropoda > Insecta > Hymenoptera > Ichneumonidae > Rhorus > Rhorus exstirpatorius. The sequence continues at coordinate 10,307,068 of OY751322.1, read as the reverse complement.
CATTAATCGATCTTGAGAAGGCCTTCGATTCAGTATGGTTAAATGGCCTAATTTAGAAGTTAATAAAAAAGAACTTCCCACCACATGTATGCAATCTTGTTTGGGATATGATTCACAGAAGGAAATTTACACTCTGGGACGGTAAACATACCTCATCCCAACAATTTGAAATAATAGAAGGCCTACAACAAGGCACAGTAACTTCCCCCATTCTATTTAATATTTTCACATCCGACATACTGAACTCCTTTAACCTAAACAATAATAACCTAACACACTCAATAGCTTACGCCGACGATTTGATCCTATATGTAGCTGGGAAAAATATACCAAATATACAATCCACACTTAAAACACTAGTCAATAAAATAAATAATAATTACGCAATATGGAATCTCCGAGTTAACCCACTCAAGTGCGAATCTATCCTCATACGAAGAACAGACCCGTACATCAACCCTACCGTTCGCATATACTGAAACATCTGTTTTCCATAACAACCTTTAATCCTGAGACACGACAACCAGTGGAAATTCCTACAAAAAACATGGTCAAATACCTTGGCATAAATATAGACAATTTACTAAGATGCAATAAACACTTGAACATACAACTAATCAAAGCCAAAAAAAAGATACCAGTCAATCAGTCGTCTTATGCACAACAAACTAATAACTAATAAAGCGAAAACAATAATATACCAATTACTCATCCGCCCCATCATCTCCTATGCAATCCCAGTCCTATGGAACCTGGGGGCAGCTCAAACAGAGAACATAAGATTATTTGAAAGAAAATGTCTCTGAACTGCACTATTTCTACATCGCTCTCCGGAATCACAATTCCAGAGAAGAGTCAACAACGCTACCCTCTATAACACTGCCAACATACCTAGAATTGACAATTTTTTCTTACGCCTTACCAGAGACTACTTTGCTAGTCTAACTTCATCCAATAACGACATTATTCGCTCCTTCAGCCACATTGATCCAATAATAGCAAATAACACCGCAAAGACAGGATACATACAACCAGAATCGTTCATATATTTTGACAGAACTGGAATTATCCAGGATCACAATAACACCCCCATATTATTCCATTGGCGAAGACGCGCCGCTAACAATAAACTTCCCATTAACTACGATCTTATGACAAATAACCAAGATAAATTTCTGTACGAGTCTACCATCCCGGACATAGATAAATATGACAACCATAGACTCGACCCAAAATATTACTGGCTAGACCCCACAGCCAAACATATCACTGCATTACAAAACAGACTTCGCAATATAAATATCCAACAACACAGAAAACGAAAAAGAAGGAAAGGAAGATTCCTACCTTTATAATACGTTTTTGAATAACATATATTCTTGTTAAAACACAATACTTCTATATTTTATATAAAATATTTATTATTTGCAGGTATCACTCCCTCGGTAGACTGCTACACAATAAATTCCTATCCTCTAAAGCAAGAGTAATTATATATCAGCTACTCATACGGCCCATTTTAACTTACGCAGCCCCTATACTGTGGAACCTGGGCGCAGCTCAGGCTGAAAACAGTCGAAGATTCGAAATAAACTGCCTCCGAGCGGCTCTTTTCCAATACCGATCCCAACACTCACACTATTTACACAGAGTCAGAAACCAAATATTATACAATGCTGCAGATATACCCAGGATAGATAACTTCATAATTAAACTGACAAGAGACTACTACGCAAACACAAAACTCTCCAATAACAGTATTATTAAATCATTCAGTCACTCCGACCCGATTTTAACGAACTACTCCGCTTCTACAGGATATATTCAACCCCAAGCTTTTATTCTACATCACAGAGCCGGCATCATACAAGATTACAATAACATCCCCATATTAATGCACTGGAAAAGACATATGCAGCTAACAACAGATTACCAAGATGTTTTGAGCACATGAATAACAATCAACTTAACTTTTTATACGATTCCTCGATCCCCAATTGGGATAAATTCGACAACCACAGACTGAATAAAATATACTTTTGGTTAGACCCTACGGCAACGCATATAAATAATTTAAAGAATAGGCTCAGTATAGCAGATACGCGTCCTCATCGAAAATACAATAGAAGGAAAATTCGTCGCCCTTAGACAACTCCCATATATCATAGGTAACACCTGATACTTATGTGACATATCTTCTAGCTATCTCACATAGCGAAAATTCATATCTGCAACTACACTTAGCTCTGCACAAGACTTTGCAAATACAGCACAGGAGTGATAATCTCCCATCGTCACTTATCTCAAAGATACCCCTCCGCATGGTTTTTTTTTTTCGTTTGGCCTGAATCCCCCCTTTTTCCACGCATTAAGATAATATAGATTGTAAGACCTACATTTATATCTACGCAAATGTTATATAAAATCAGAATTTGTGATATTCAAAAAACGTTCAAACTTAGAGATGCTGCGCTAGTCAGCCAGAAGTTTAGTATATATTATATTATACTACTTAATAACATGCGTTTAGTTCGTAAGTTCTGTTTGTACGCAATTAAACCAAAAACTGTATGGCAATTTTATTAAATAAAAAACTTAAAAAAAAAGTAAGTATCCCCGCCTGTCACGTGGGAGACCGGGGTTCGATTCCCCGCCGGAGAGAAATATTTTTTTTCTTGCGAGTTTCATTTTTTTTTCTTTTCATGTTTTTGTGTTTTTTCCTCTCTCTCTCTATATATATATATATATATCTCTCATCACTCTCCTCTTTCACGCGCGCATCATGTTGTCTAATAATAATAATTTTGACGTTATAATTGTTGGTTCAGGACTCGCTGGTCTCACAGCCGCGTATAGGATCTTGATGAAAGACGTTGGGCTAAGCACCCTCATACTCGAGAAAAACGGTTTGTATTGCAGTATATTCATATCGCGTGCTGACTAATGAAATATAAAGTCGTAAGTGCCATTATACGACTTTTTCGCATTGCAATATCAGGATGTTGCGTATATATTTTTTTTTATGCATTTACGCGAATCACGTAAAAATATGTACAAAAACGTTAAAATTTAAATTTGGCCACTTAAAACCAGAATGTCGCGTGAGTCCTGGCGTATTTACGACCTTCTTGGACCTAATTGAAGGAGGAATATAATCACGTAAACTAATTTCAGAAGGTCGTGTTGTAAAAGTGACATTATACGACTTTCTGGCATTGCATATGGTAAAAAGTATATAAAAACGTAGAAACGTTTTGAAAAACCTCTAAAATGAGTTATTGACAGATACGACCTTATGGTTCTAAATTGAGATAAGAAAAAATCACAATAACTAATTTCATAAGATCGTATGCGCCACATAACCATTTTTTTATTTTTTATTATTGTTATTCCGTTTGAAAATTTTCAGCAACACACACAACCACACACGTGATACAAAATAATGAATTCAAAAAATCTTTATACGAATCATAAAATGGTTAATTTTTTCTCAGGAACCACCAAATAAATGCATAATTTAAACTATAAAGATATCAAAAAATGAAATTTCTTATCAGCGGTTTATTTTTTATTTACTTCAGGTATCTGAACATAGAGGGAGGATAAGAGGCTTATTACGCACTTATATCTATATATTGCAGTCTGTTATAATCAACTATAACTAATCTGATTGAAACTAAAAATTAATTAAAATACATGGATAAACAAACTACCGAATTATTATTTACAAACATATATTAAAAATCTAGTTTTTTCATTATAATTATATATGATGATATGAATATATAGTTATATGCATGAACGATTTTTACCAAGGAAAACGAGAATAAAAAAATTAAAAAATTAAACCAGAAGGTTTAAAACACCTGAAAATTGAAAAAAGGAAAACCTAAAACCAAACGGTTATATCTACCGACATACGACCTTCTGCTTTTAGGTTTTCAAAATACTAATTTTCAATTATTTGTGCGTTTTAATTATTTTTACAACAAATAACGGAAAAAAAATTATACGACATAAAATCGCCTTTTTAGCGCTTACGGCCTTATTTCATTAGACACGCGATATTTATACACACGAGTACACAGCGGTTTATACATTAAATATATATATATATATATTGGGGTGGTTCAAAAAAGGGTATTTTTTTTATATTTCTCTCTTCTCCGAGATTCTTGTACTTTTTTTTACTAAAAAATAGCTCACGCGAAAGGGCTCTGGGCTGAAAAAAAATTTTTTTACTACTGCCTCAACGACGTTGAAATTTTGAAATTCCCGAAAATAGCCTTTTTTTCAAAATTTCAACGTCGTTGAGGCAGTAGTAAAAAAAATTTTACAGCCCAGCCCTTTCGCGTGAGCTATTTTTTAGTAAAAAAAAGTACAAGAATCTCGGAGAAGAGCGAAATTAAAAAAAAAAGCGTTTTTTTGAACCGCTCTATAATATATTATATATTAAATTCCTCTGTTTGAAGGACATGTTTTCCAGTGTGTGTGTAAATGTAATAATAATAAGCTGAAAGGAATGAAACAATGTAATTGTTTAAAAAAATTTTTTCATGCAAGCGTGTGCTTAATTTCACAGTCACACTGGGTAGAATCGACCCGTCGATCAACTTTCGAAGTAAATATCTAATATTCCTTCCTTATTGGCTTCGAACGGAACTTCCGCTGCCATATAGACCTGCGTAGATTGAAGTATCACTATGCTACTATTTTTTTTCCCAAAAGTAGCATATCTAAGGAGTATCAGGTCTAAATTTTAGCTAAAAATATTAAAAATTCACAGATTTATAATTTTTTTTAACAAAAAAAAGTGTCTTTTTGCGTTTTCACCTCTTTATGAATTTTTGTTTACCATGTCGCCATTTCATTTTTTATAAATACATTTCTCGTGCATCATCTATAATGTTCGAAGCATTTTCCGTAATTTATTGAGCCACTTCGGATGGATAGTTTGCTCACAATCATTTTTTGAAAACTGCCTCAGGTAGAATCTCGACCCAGTGTGACTGCTGGCGTGATATTTTTTTGGTAGCGTGAGAGTGTTAAGGGTCAATACAAAATGACAGAGGGAGGTAATTGTTTTTAAGTAGATGCCGTAGGCGGTAGAATCCTTCAAGAGAGCAACAGCCAAGCATTTTTTGGGAGCTATTCACAAAGTAATATCGCAATGTTAATGAACCAGCTGGAAATTCCAATGGAAACGATCGGCGTTGATCGTCATCAGCGCCGTAGCCATCGCCACGACGATGCTCATCGAAAAAATTCGATATTCCTCACAAAAGAGGGCGATGGATTAAACAATATATCTCGTCTCGTTGCTGGTCAAGTATATTATTTCCTGAAATTGGTATCTCTCTCCCGCTCTTACAAATATCATACGACGCGTCTTCGAAACAACAACAAAAAATAGTATAGTAAATATCGCAGGCAAATAATCGTAATATATGTATGTATTAAGCTGGATAACTTGAGCACAAGTGTCATCGGCCACGGAACATGCGTGTTTCGTCGGGATGAGCAGCAGGTCGCGATGCGCGAAGAACTTGGAAAAATTAGTATAAATCGATTGATGGAACGAACGGTACATCATTCACGAGCACGAGCTATTTGCAAAAGTTTGCTTCGTACCTGCTGTCCCGGAGTTGAAAACCTGAACGACGTATCGGCCCTCTGGTTTGTCATTGTGTTGAACGGGGCCGGTGGTCTGTTTGAAAAGTTTTCGGCAACATTGGACAAAGATCAACGATTTTTCATCAAGGGCGGCTTTCAACGTGTCGTCAAAATATTGACGAGAATAATAATGGAGCAAGGCGGAACGATAAGGCACTCTGAGAATGTTGTAAAGATTGAGAAAAACGAGAGAGCTGTATACGTGACGACCGACTCGAAAAGATTCAAGCAAGTGTTTTGACGATTATTTTATGCAGCAGAGTACGCGCATCGTGAATGGTCGATAAAAAAAAAATAAAAAAAATAATCATTTAGATGCGATTGTGTCGTGATCGCCGTTCCACCACCGGACAACGCTCGTATAATCGCGGAAATTCCACTACCGAAGTTCCTCCTAGAGTCGCAAAAACTTTATCAAAATGGAACAAATATATTCTTTTACGCGACGTACGAAAAAGGATTTAGGTCAGCGGCGGCATCAGCGACGTGGCGAAGAGGTGGTACCATCGTCGTTCTCGATGATACAAACGAAACGAATGGCGGAGGTGGTCTGCGAATGATATATGACGCGAGTAATGAAAAAAAAATTGGCCTTCTCGCCGGATTTTCATCGTCAAATTCGCTCAACGACGTGACGGTCTTGTTAAAGAAAATTTTCAAAACTACTCGAGCCAGCAGCGATTTTACGAGCTCTGAGACGAGCGAGGCGAGTCCTATGAATTTCTTGGTACCGAGTTCCATACATTATCACGTTAATCCGATGCTAAATTCCTTGGACAGGTAATAATAAATAATCGCATATATGTATACGTGTCGCGCTCCATATGTTAACTCGGCCACTCCGTTTTTTTTTTTGGTCTCGAAAAAATTATTCAGTATGGGCATTTCAAAGGGCAATAAATCCATGAAATATTTTACGAGAATTACATCCCCCCCCACTATTGTTGGTTCTCGAAATAATGATTAATGAATTCTCAATTTTATAATAATCATAACTTGCGGTAACTGCTAATCGGATTTGAACGTTTAAAAAAAGAATATTTTTTATTTTTTATGCCCTTTTCGAAAAAAAATATGCCGTCATCGGCGAAAAACTCATTAGACAGTTTTTGGGGTAATTTTTCCTGATGGAGGGGGGCAATACGCAACTTCACAGGATTTATTTTTTAGATGGAAGAGGGCATCAGTGAAGAGGGAAAAATGGTTTTTTTTGTCAATTTACCTCGAAAACTGTCTAATGAGCTTTTATCCGATGACGGCATATTTTTTTTCGAAAAGGGCAAAAATAAAATATTGTTTTTTTAAACGTTTAAATCCGATCAGCAGTTACCAAGTTGTGATTTTTACAAAATTGATAATTCATTATTCATTATTTCGAAAACCGACAATAGCGGGGGGTATTTTTTAGGGCCCAAACATTGGCTGATATTATCAACCAATGTTTGGGCCCTAAAAATTTAATATGCCTTAAATTTTTTCCTCGCATTTTGTGTGCACCAAAAATGGTAAATTCATCAAGTTTTAGCCCAATAGAACGTCCTGTTCATGAGAAATGCGATATCCAATTTTAAGGACAAAATTTGAATGCGAATTTAAATGGAATGGCCCATATACGTATAAAAATTTATGAATAATTATTTTGTATCACCGGATGTAGGATTTTTTTCGCTGCGAGCGAGTTCGCGATGAGCTGGCCTGGTACGGCCGACGGGGCTGTTCAAGCTGGCAATAGAGCAGCTTGGTCGATTATCTCACGGACGAGACCTCAGTCTCTCAGGGCGAGTGACTTGTACAGCAGTAGCAGCAGTAGTATTCGGTTTGTGCTAATTTTTATTATCTCTCTCTCTCTTTCGCCCTATCGTAGACAGCTCCGTTTGTTAACCGTGCGATCCAGGAGGCTGTATTTCTTAGGCATAACTATTTTCAATACTCTACATAATAATGCTCCGGCCTATTTGTCCGGTATTTTTACCTTGTCGCTACCACCACATCGTCCGCTGCGTCAACAAGCAGCCCCTATTTTCCACATACCTCATAATCGTACTTCCACATATCGAAACTCCTTTCACCTTAGCATCTCCGGGAATCATTTCTGCGCCCATCATGTGAATTCTCAAGACGCGCGCCTTTTCGATTATTTATTCGCTCGTGATCTTGATCCGATCTAATTTAGTATGTAATTAGTATATAGTATGCATTTTGTGTCCCGCTGGTCCACCATATTAAATAATAAGGTTATTACTAGCCAATAATGTTTTCATCGTAATTTATTTGTATTATTTTATAATTATATGATCGGCTGATAATTTGTATTTTTATGAGAATATTTATGTTCTGCTATGCAACTATAACCAATGGTGGTTGGCATATCCAATGGTAATGTCATTAATTATAATTAATTAAGTTATTTTATTTTATTTAACCCTTATGTGCGCACCCAACTTCTCCTGCCTTGATGCGCACCCAGGGTACCCGGGTACCCACCTCCAGTTTTAATTACTTTTTGAGTTCAGATATAAATAGAATCATTATAAATCGATTTACCGAATTGAGTAAGCATAATCAAAGAGTAATTAAGCTATATTTTCATTTAAAAGTAGCGAGTAGTTGCCACAAAGAGAGATCGAAGGATGGGATCTCGAGCGCTCATCCACAGCCAATTATTGGCTTTATCGAGCAGCAGATGTTCCAAATGTTTGTGGAAGTATAAACTCCGAGAAATAAATAAATTTTTATTATATTCACACTATAAATTATTTTATTTGTTTATTTATTAACCAATATTACCCCAATGGAACATTGATTAACATTAACATTGACTTACAGATGAACACATATAAAATTTTACTCTAGCGGGTACCCGGGTACCCTGGGTGCCCCCTGGGACTAACCATTACTTCAAGTTCATTTTTTTATTGCAAAAAAATTTTTTTTTTTTCGGAATATAGCTATGGGAATCTCTTAGTGAAGAGTTAATGATGTCCCTCTGTTATATCGATTTAATGTCATCGACTTGAAATTTTTACAGCCTGCTATTGTTTATCCCCAAAACGTGTGTGCAAAGATTCAATGAGATTAGGAGCCTCGTTGTCGAGATATTAAATGTTTAAAAAAACATTATTTAACATGCGTTCTTATGGGCGCACACGAAAAACAGGTTCCAATCGTTCTGTAATTCACGAACTCGAAATGCCAGCACCTTTTAAAAATTATATGACCTAGATCTATATATAATAAAATCGTGTGCGAAAGCTCACCTTAATTAGGAGAATTTTCGTTGAGTAATTAAAATGTAATATGTTTTAAAATGCTGAAAAAAGGGGCGTTCGCTGTCGATTTTGGACGCGACGGATAATGTTGCCGAACTCAACTTGTCGAATCAGGCTTTTTTTTTCAGAATAAAATCCTGGAATTTTTTTTAGCGTCTTTTCATAGTAAATGGCATAAATAATAACTTATAAAATGTGCGTTATTATCCCTCTATACATTTTGGCAAGGGAAAAATAGAAACAATGAAAATTTGGCTCTTTTTGTGCTTCAACTCTAAACGCTGCTCAAACTATACGTAATAGAGGAAAATTGCTCATAAATCATTTTATAGGTAACTAAATTCTATAAAAAAAAGTCCGCGACGGCATATATCTAAAGTTAATCATTGAGGCGTGGGAGGCGTCCAAAGTTGTAATTAATAATATAAAAAAAAACCATTTCAAGCAGGTGGCTTTATTTGAATTTAGTTATAAATAAAGTTTTTTGGGCGGTAATGGCTTTCTCGTTGTGTTCAGTTAACGTATGAATTTTTATGCATTTTTAATTCAATGCTAACGCGGTGATATGTAATGTAAAAAATCACACTTCATCGTCACGCCACTTCGGACACCTTTCACTCATTCGCCATTGACTTTTTATGTATACCGTCGCGGACTTTTTTTATAGAAAATTTAATTCTCTACAAAATTGTTATCGGGCAATTTTCTCTATCTTGAATAGTTCGGACAGCGTTTGGAGTTGAAGCTGGGAAAACGTGAATTTTTAATTTTTTTTTTGCAACATAAACGTTAATATTTCAAAAACTTACAGGTGTATATTACTATAACTTTTATACGTTGTTATCAATGCCACTTACTATCGAATAGCATTGAAACGAAACCTCACAGTTCTAATTCCGATTTCGAGAAAATAAATTAACTGGTCGAGATGAGTGAGGATTTGACGTTGGCGCCACTGAGCCCTGCCTGTGTATAAGCATAGGGACCCCCCTCGGACGACTCGTCCCGCAAACAAACAGAGGAACATCCTTAAACTTCCTAGATCCGGAGGCTCAGATCGAAAAAAAAATTTCAAGAAATTACAAGCAAAAATGTGACGAGGTGGGTACCCGGGTACGCACATAAGGGTTAAAATTGTACTTTGCTTTCTCCGATTGTTTTCAAACTTATGTCGCTTCGACTGTTCATAATTTGTTGCCTCATGATTTAACCAAGGCATAAATAAAAAAATCAATCAATCAATCAATCAATCAATCTCCAACATCCTTTATCAAACGATAATTATCTCGTTTATGTAGCAGCGGCGACTCGGAACGACTGGATCGAGGAATCTCGAGAGCCTACGCGATATGCCTCGGACTCAACGTTTGCCTCTTCTTTTTTCTACTCGTCGATTAAAGGAACAATTTGTATATTTAATAAAATTCGCATCATCGTTTATTCGTGTAAAATATTATGGGAGCGATCGCGAGCAATACGAGCAGTAAAAGTGCGAATTTTTTCAAGAGACCCGTCGTCGCGTATCCGCGAGAAGAATCATCGTCCGAACATGAGCTTTTCTCCTTTGCTCTTGTTCGTCGTCGCTTGAATTTCCTCTCAAATCTCTCAACCTCGATACGATCTCTCGCTTTTTGCTCCTCCAGTTTCCTCGCTGCCTCCATCTCCCCCGCCATATCTCGTTCTTTCTTCATTCTCCGACAAGTTTCATCGCACCCGACGATCGCTTTACCTCCGCGCGATTCCATGCAGGTAAAATCTTTCTTGATTCTCTTGCATACGCACCATACTTTGATTCTCTTGATGCAAGCTTCCGCGTTCGGGCATTCACCGGAATGACAATTTTTCACGCATCGATGTCCGCACGAATACTGCGAAATAACAATATATACATAAATATACCAATATTAACGAGAATTCGATCAAGAGCAGAAAGAGAGAGAGAGAGAGAGAGAGAGAGAGAGAGAGAACAAATACTACAGACGTTTTTGGGACATTGATTGCCACAATTGAGCAACTCTTCCCGTTTGTCATTGGCTGCGGAAAATAATTGGGCGCATCGTTTGTACAATGAATTGATGCCGCAGTGACAGGATACTCTTACGAGCTGTTTGCACGGATAACACGATCCTCCGTGACAAAATCTTGGACAAGAATGAGCGCATCCCTCGGGTCTCGGCAGAGCGCAGGGTCTCTCGCACTCCGCGCATTCGATAATTTCCATCGAATCTTCGTTCTTTTCCGTGCCATTGGCATCTGACGAATAATAAATCCGATGACAGGGCAATTCGCACGTATGATTCGTACATCGGAGCGGACGACCGCACGGCCTCAGACAAGATTCCGCTAACGCTCTGTGACAAGGCAGAGGAAGGGTCTCGTGACCGCCGAGACAGGTCACCATTACGGATATCTCGCACGGCGGACATGGCAAGTTTTTCAGTCGTTTTCTCATTCGTTGCTCCGCAAACGGCCAAGTTGTTCCAAGATCAGCGTTGTTTCCGCCGCCGCCGCCGCCGCCGCTGCTGCTGCTGTTGCTCGACTCGGGGCCAATTTTCACGCAAACATTCGTGTGACAAATCGCCGTGCACGCGTGTCCACATTTTTTATGAACGAGAGGACAGATTTTACGACACGGCGGACAAGGTCCGTAATGACACCTGTGAGATTCTCGTTTGGCATGATGACAAACGGTTGGTATTTTGCACAATTTGTTGCATTTCGGCGGCTGCACGCGCTTCATTCGTCCGCACGGCAGGGTTACTTTGCTACCGCCGCAACGGCACTGAAGAACGTTCGTACGGGGACAGGGATAGCAAGGTCCGCTGTGACAAGGCATCGAGCACTTGTGCTTTTGGCAATTGAGCGTTTTGTCGCATATTTTATCGCAAACATTCGTATAATCGCGCAACGTGCAGTCGCAGCATTTCTTGTTGCACATATGATTGCCGCAGTTGCGCATGCGCGTGCACTTTTTGTTGCAATGAAATTCCTTGGCGCAGGCGATTTCCTTGCGGTAGCTCTTGCAACGGCAGCTCTTGGCAACGACCTCGAGGCAGGCACCGCAACGATCATAATGACAGCGCATGTTGCAGTAATGCGAGCCACAATCGAGAAGTTTTCCGCACGTATCGCCGCATGTCGGTACCGCATCCCTGCTGTTGTTGTTATTATTATTATTATTATTATTATTATTATTATTATTCTCAGTGCATGGAATATCGTAATAGCGTTTCTTGCCGCATGGACAAGAGCGATTTTTTCCGCTCGGACAATCGCCGCAATCGCCCGGACGATGGCAGCGACCCTCGCAAACGTGAACGTTGCACGAAAAACGAATTCCGCAACGTTTTTCGCACGACCAAACGGCCCGTTCGCAGACCCGATCCTCTCTGCTCCCGCCGCAGTGACAATCGGCTGCTATTATCTCGGAGCACGGCGGACAGCCGGTCACGCTCGAGTGACAAATCTCGCGGCACCGATGCTCGCAATTTGGCAATTTTTTCGAACAAACATTGGCGCAGCTCCAGCGCTTTGAGTTGCAGCGACGCGTCCGAGCCGCCTCTTTCTCGCAGAAACATCGCACGCTCGTCGTCTTTGGACAGGGCGGACAAGGCCCCGGATGACAGAGCAATAGACAACGATGACCGCAGTCCGGCCTCAGTGGCTTGTCGCATATTTCACCGCAAGAATGAGCTATTGACCATGGATTATACGGGGGTTCCGTTATTTTGCCGCAAAAACACACGTATCTCTTTGGTATCTCGTCCTCCGGATATTCCATCCTGCATTTTGGGCTGCGAAAGCGCGGGGGAAAATAAAAAATATTTTCGAAAATTTCACATAACGCGCACGCGTATACTTTTTTTTTTTCCAGAGCTGGGCAGTACTTCGAGTACCCGGTACTTGCGATATACTCGAAGTACAAAGTACTTAAAAATTATTTCAAGTATTTGTACTCAAATTTCCAAGTACCCGACCCGTACTTCAAGTATTTGTACTTAAATTTTCAAGTACCAAGTATGCAGTACTTTTGAATACGTCTTGCCAATGGTTGCATGTATAAAGCCTTCGAATATACATAATTGAGGAACGTTCTGCGCTATCTCTAGTCAAGATTGTAAGGAATGACCGTTCAAAGGCCCAAGCTACGGTAGTTACAGTCTCAATGCAATCCGTTTTTAACAATCCGTGTATTATAATCTCTTTTTTTTGTTTTCAACCCTGAAGCTAAAAAAATCTCAGGTACAATCGTCAATCCTATTTTTTTAAATTATCTCTAATTCTTTGTTTAAATATTTCTGTTCCAATCTCCCTAGCCTGAGTGAATTGCACAAGGTAAAAATGTTTTGATACAAAAATTACTCGAATCAAAATCAAATGAGTTTAACGAGTATACGTAAGAAATCAACTATAAGTACTAGAACTTACGAGATTTATATCTGCAATCTTGAAAAGTATTTAATACTTTATGTACTTCAAGTATTTACGATACTCGGTAATTGAAATAGACGATTACTTCAAGTACTTTCAGTACTTTGTACTTGAAGTACTTTTTGGTACTTTGCCCAGCTCTGCTTTGTTCTCGCCCCCCCCCCCCCCCCCCCGCTCCGCTTTTATCGTCGTCTCACCATGCCCACAGAAGAGTCCATCCTTTCTCGCGTTTATGACTCAGACTGTCCCGTATCCAGTGTTGCACGCACGTCAGATGCATGAATGAGTAACAGACCGCGCAGCTCCAGATCTTCGTGCAAAAAGAATTAATGAAAAAAAAAAACCTCGTTTACATTCAACAGACTCAAATCAGTAATAAATACTTTGATGCTAAGAATTGTATACAATGCCTTGTTCGTATCTATTAGGAGATACTGGGTCATTGGATGGGATGGGGCAGCGGTAAAACGCAATTAGTCCTTTGGATGCACTAAATAGGGCGATATTGAAGATTATATAAAGTTATGTACTTTTTCAAAAAGGTGGATATGGATATAAAAAAAAAAAGTTCGACCCATTTAAGTACAAAAGCCAAGCGAATGAATTTATCGAGCAATACATCATTTTGGGGTGACTTTTTCTCAGTTCGAGATCTTTGAAGTTGCAAGTAATGCATTCATTCTCAAGGCTAAAAGGGGACCGTGTCTGAAACACTAGCGACTTTAAACAAACTCAAGATTTTGGATTGGCATACTTGCTCCAAACTGTTTGACTTATTAATATGACTATGGCGTGATAGCATAGGTTGCTGCGTATGATAATGCGATAACCAAACTAGGGATTCAACAAAAAAGAGCCTTAAAACTGATTAATTTGAAGAATACGAGATATAGTACTGTAACTTTGTATGAGGAATGCGAGGTTTTGACTGCGAAGCAATTGTATGGGCCTAATGTGCGGATGTGCGTCAAGTGTAATTTACTAAATTTAAGAAATACCAATACCAGAAGAGCAAAAGAACAGAGAATCGAAATTGATATTTGATTTAAGGGGTAACACCACTGTAAAAATCTAAAAATGCACAATTTTTTTTGGGATGGAAGAAAAGGTAATAAGATAATAATATTTGAGGAAGTTATGAGGCATATATTTAAGTATAATATAAAAAATTATTATCAAAACATATTCAAAAATGGCAACACTGAAGCCATTCTTGCGAGACATGCGGCACGCAGTGTAACTGTCACAAATTTGAATTTGAAAAAAAAAAGCACTTAATCTATCGATATATTAATAGCTACAGAAATACGTAGGGGATTTTCGAGAAGTTAATTTAAACATTATTTATTAACAAATAAGTGCCCTCTCTTTTGTCGAAAATTCAAAATTTTCATTCAAATACTCGCCAATTACACAAAAATCAATATTTTTAAAATCCCCTAGGTATTTCTCTAGCTATAGACATGTAGATTAAGTAGTTTTTTTTTCTAGATTTAAATTTGCATATGAGATTCTGCGGCACGCAATGCTGCATTCATTCAGTTTCACGAGAATGGCTCCAGTGTCGCCATTTTTAAATATTTTTTTATAATAAATTTTTGTATTATACTTAAATATATGCCTAATAACTTCCTTAAATATTATTTTCCTATTACCTTTTCTTCCATTAAAAAAAAAAATGGTTAAAACAGCGCTTTTCTTTTGTTTTTACAGTGGTGTTACCCCTTAATACAAAAAAGAGCCTTAAAACTGATTAATTTTAAGAATACTGTAACTTTGTATGAGGAATGCGAGGTTTTGACTGCGAAGCAATTGTACGGGCCTAAGTTCGATGCGGATGTGCGTCAAGTGTAATTTACTAAATTTAAGAAATACCAATACCAGAAGAGCAAGGGATCAGAGAATTGAATCAGAGAATTGAGAATTGAATTGAGTCTCGATGTTCGCGCATGAGATAGTATTGGCTTACGTATTTCTAACGATCTACCAATTGAAATATGAGCAAAGCAGAATAGGGGTTGTTTTGTTTATAATGTTGAAAAATATATAATGAAAAATTGGCAAGGAATGTAGCGAGCACTCACATAATCGGGAGTAGCAAAAAAATGAAATGACCGATTTCCCTTAGATTTATATTAGATTGTATGAAAAATCCAGTTTTATATTTTTTTTTAAATTTTGTTTATATTTTTTTTAGAATTCATTATGATTGGTTTATGGAATGAAACAGTGTTAGCGGATGAGGTCTTTTCGGGACACGAGCGCTCGAGCGCTCTTCCCGGGCTCGATATATCTGCTAATTCTAGTGATATATCAAGGAGGTTCTTAACCCAGAGAAAAACGGGTAAGATTGATTCGAAAATTTGAGGGGAGGTTTGTTGCCGGTCCTAGGAATACACCGTAATTATTTCAGATTTTTTTCACCGCGTAGTTGAGGAGAAAAAAAAACATTAAATATGCCGCTTGTAGGTGGGCTCTTGTGGGAGAAGTATTCGAAGCTACGATCGGAGATTATTTTAGGAGCGAAAAAACGGTAACATTTCCCCGAAGAAGCGCTCGAACGATAGATCAGACCTTCATTGATATAATTTGCCCATAAAAAAAGTTTTTCGTCGTGCCGATTGTGAAATATATATTTGTAAGCAGAATTGAGCGTGAGTAATATGGCAAATGAATAAAATAATAACATATTTGGTGAAACAAATGCCGAACGCAATCTGCGTCGCGCGTCGTTCGCGCTAAACGTTCCCCTTGCCGCACCCAAGTATACATGTTAAGAACCTCCTTAAGGACATGCGAGATTTTGCTGAAAATGCTGCGAATTTACTGTACGCGAAACCGTTTGTAGTGTGCCATTACGGTACATTTCATTAATTAATTGGATAAAAAATAAATAACTAAATAAAAAATTTTTTTCCTTTCCCCTCACAATAAATGCGCGCGCATACACGAATAACATTAATTTTTACCGGATCTGTCTTTTTTACAGAAGAGATGCAGATCAAGCATATCGCTCCTCCCGATTGAAATACATCCGTCAGATAGGACAATGATTTTTCGATATCACCTCCCTCGCCCTGATAGACGGACAGGACTTTGTCGAACGCCTCTCGCAGCGCATTTTGATTCTCTTCGTTGTCATCGTCGCTCGAAGAATCGAGAAACGTATCATCGGCATTTGCCAGATGTTTCTCTATTGATGCCTGATTTTCGGCCCGGGCCCTCTTGAATTTTCGCATTTTTTCCTACCCAACTTGTATATACTCGTTGCAAAAAAAAAAAAAAGAAAAAAACTCGACGCGATTGATTGATAGCGATTGCGTTGATTGATATACACGCGAAATAATGGGCAATTATTCTTGATTTTGATTCCTTGTTGAGGTTAGGGAGTCGATGAGTTGGCAATCGCGATCAATAACAAGTAAGTATACATGGGGGTATATACAGTCAATACAGTATGCCTCGGCGCTCGAAAGCGCGAGCACAGAGAGTACCGCGAGAGAGACACCGCGACGCGCGACGACGAAATGAATAATCCGTCAACGGGATCGTCCACCGCTCCTCCCGTTGTCGTATCGTGGAGGAAAAATTTGTACGAGAATCGCGGCTTGCCGGACAATTACACGGACAGTACGTTTCTCGAGGAGCTGCGAAAGAATATAAAACCTAACAGCGTTGGTAGGAGAGGGGCGGTTAGACTCGGAGCGAGCGTTTCCATTCAATTAAGCATCGTAATTATCTTCGTGATAATATTCATCTGGCTGAAACAAGAATGGACAACGCCGAAAATAATATTCTCATCGAGCGCGATATTGACGATTCTCGGTTATCTGCGCTACAGTCTCGGCGATATACCGGATCGCGTGACGAAAGACGTGAGAACGGCCCTGATATTTCTCGCCTTTGGTTATATTCTCTCGCCTATACTAAAGACCCTAACCGAGACGGTTAGCACCGACACGATATACGCCATGACGATATTTATGTTTCTCGTGCATCTAATATTCAGCAAGTACGGCTCGCCACAGGTCTCACTTTCGGACTCATTGGCGATAACATCATCGATATTTGGCTCATTGATGCTCGCCTCGAGGCTCGCATCGCCGTTACACGCATTTTCCCTCCTGACCGTTGCCGTTCAAGGCTTCGTATTATTGCCATTTTTACTCGCTCGAAGCGAGAACAAAGTCGCGATATCGCCGAGTCTCGCTGCCGGTACTCTCTATCTCTTGCTCGTAATATCGCCAATTCTCGCGTGCGTTTATATCGGGGTTACTTTTTTCGTACACGTTATCTGTCCACTGTGGTACGTTAGGTGGCAAAAGTACAAAGAGAATATTTATGGGCCTTGGGACGAAGCGGTACTTTTGCTTCAATCCGCTGGGCAACAGTCGCCGTCATCCCCTTAACGTCCTCATCCCCCAATGAATATGCAATTACGTATTATAATTACAAATTGTTATATCCTTGTATTATAATAATAATGATAATAAATGTGACATCGTCACGTAAAATTTTGTATAATAATCGTTGAAAGTTATTTTTATTATTAATATCATTATTACTATTGAAATAAAAGTGTCGTAAATTATCTCATACTTTTTGCAGTTTTTTTCTTTGTAAAATTTAAAGGCGGCTCCACACCCATCTGCTCTTTTTTTTTTCATTATCGATGTTTTTTAGTTCTTAATATTTCGTTAGCTCATACGACGATACAGAAAACTTGTATTTTTTTTCAACTTTTAAATTATTTAAAAAAATCATTTGTATAGGTTTTTTTCAGTTACTCATCGTTATTTAATTAATTATACACCGGATTGAAAATTGTGTTGCATTTCAAACGTATATCACGTGACAGTGCCGTCACAACACCCCGGTACGCCTCTAGCGGTAAAATTAAGAAATTCAAGCAGCAAATCATTCCTCAAAAAATTCTATTTTCGTTGGTAATATATCCATCAGACAAACTGGCTGGGCGATTTCGAATTTTCGAATTTTTTTTGGATCTAAACGTTTGTTCGTCGTTTGTTCGTGATTGTTCGATTAATCAATACATTTGTTCGCCAAGCCATTTTTCTTAAAAATATAAATTAAAATTTAACGTTTACTTGGCCGGAATTTTTTAAATTTAAATCGTATTAACGTTCTTCATCGGGGGGTCAATCGATGCGTAATCGTTTGTTCGTACCGAATAAACAAATTAGAACGTTTGTTCGATCTTTGTTTCGCTAAAAACAGCTAAAAACTACATTGGAAGATTCTAGGCAGGACGGTCATATGACCGTGGAAAATTGAACGTTAAATTTCTATTTGTGAAGCGATTTTGACTGTTCGAATTTTTTCTTGTTCTCAACGTTTGTTCGTCGTTTGTAGGTTCGATTCATTAAAACGTTTTTTTCGTGAAGCTGTTCCTCTTGAAAATCGAAATTAAAATTTGGCGTTAGCTTGGCCGGAATTTTTAAAATTTTAATCGCGTTAACGTTCTTCAGGGGGTCAATCGATTCATAATCGTTTGTTCGTACCGAATAAACGAATTTGAAGGTTTGTTCGATCTTTGTTTCGTTAAAAAACAGCTAAAAACTCTATTGGTAGAGGCAGGAGGGTCATATGACGGTGGAAAATTGATCGCAAAACTTTTATTTCTGAAAAGAATTTGACTTTTCGAATTTTTTCTTGTTCTAAACGTTTGTTCGTCGTTTGTAGCTGATTGTCCGATTCATTGAAACGTTTGTTCGTTAAGCCTTTTTTCTCTTGAAAATCGAAATTAAAATTTAGCGTTTATAGCTGGAATTTTTAAAATTTTTATCGCATTAAGTTCTTTATTATACCCCTCCATAAAGATAGCCCTCCTGCAACTTTGACTTTTTAACTTTTTTTTTCTAATCGTTTGGTCATCGTTGGGTCATGATTGGTGAACTAATTATAACGTTTGGCCATCAATTGTTTTTTTTTTTTAATAAATAATTACAATTTGAGCGTAAAGTTGGCCCAAAATTTCTTCAGTATCCGCCAAATCAGTTTATTAAGGGCTCATTCGATGCAGAATCGTTTTTGGTTATCACGAATATTCTATTCAGCATGTTCGGTGATCCGTAGTTTACGTTAAAATGTCAAAAAAATATTTGCGTCTAGGTAGTGAGGATTTGATTTGATGAGGGATGAGGCATGTATAGCTAGTCGAACAAATACGTTATTTCGTTTAAATTTTTTTTCCAATTACTCTGAATTGACGAAAAATCGTTTGGTGACGATTGGCGGTCAAATCAAAATTTTTGATGATCAGTAGTTTTTTTTGTTTTGTTTTAATTTCATAAATTATTAAATTGTAGGACGAGACAATTGAAAGCGAGAAGAAACGAGATCGAAAATTAATGAAGAGCCACATCTGGCAGTTTACCTTCGTGAAACGAATTGACGATGTTATTTTTCTAATTTACAATCGTTTTTTCGACATAATTTTCTTTAACAAATGACAATGCTACGCATCATGATCGGTTTATTCGAAATACTTACTTGTTCGGTGACTATTTGAAACAAACAAAGAAAACGGGCGAATCCTGGTGAGTACTTGTCGAGGATGGACGAAAAACGGGGGTGAACACCTGAATTCTTCGATGATTACTGGCAAAGACGAATTCTTGGTGGTTCTCGTTGAAAATGAGCGAAAACGCTTCGGAATAGCGGGAACCGGGAATGTAGACGCGACGAAGAACGAAAAGAGTCCTCAACACTATGAGTTTTCGGTGGATTTGGTTTTATTAAAAAAAAAAAAAAGTTGCGGGCTTAAATGTTGGTTTTTTTAAAACTCCGCGGGGACGGTATATCGCGGTTACGAGAACAAAAGAAAATTGAAGATATAATGAAGATTTAAACAAACGTGAATGATGCTTCACATTCGTAATGTATTTCCGTTATAGCATGTATAATAAGTCACGAAATTCGAATTTTTCAGCAATAATTACTCGGACGTAAATCGCATATAGTAAAGAAATAATTTATTCAGTACATGACCAAATGTACAATTCACAGGAAACAAATTTAATGCACATTGTCTTTCTTCGCTATAAATAATATCACGGTTTGCAGCGATACCTTTCACTGCGGAACAATCGGTATTTGGTAATTGTTGTTTCTCGCATACTATTAAAATTAACAATCTTTTGACAAACATCGCAACGAAGGGTGTTGTCATTTTGCAGAGGTGGATAAAATCTTATTTCGCAATTGCACTTGAAGATTAAATTTTTTTTGTTTTCAACATTTAATTGCCATTTTCTTCTTTCTAGTTGAAACTTTACAGACGAGATTTCTTTTGAAACTTCAACGGGTCATTAGCAGTAAAAGGTTTGTCCACTGTTTTTTAAATGTAAATGAAAAAAAAAACAAATTAGCTTTTGCACATCTCTGTTTCGTACTTTGATGAAGAATAACGAGAGTGATACTAGAGAAAAATCAATGAGTCACAAATTTCTCGACGATTCGAAAGAAAATTTAGTAAAATAAAGTTAAGTACAATACTATTTACACTATAACGTGACGCGATTAATGCGTAAATAACAGTCTTTATTTAAATAATATTCTCTGATATTTCTAAACAGTTCAGACATGAGATTTCTGCACTGAAAATAACAAGTACAGAAATAACAGCTGGACCATAACAAAGGGGATTCTGAAAAAATTGCTCTGGAAAAAATATTCCCGGAAAAAATAGCCGATGGAAATGAAAGCCTTGGAAAAAACAGCCCACGGAAAAAATAGCTCATAGAAAAAAATAGCCCATAGAAAAAAATAACTCATAGAAAACATAGCCGACCGCAAAATAGTAGCCTCTGCATGTTTTATTGATTTCAAATGGGCGTGTGTGTGGTGTGTGCGTGCGCGCGCACGCGTGCGATTGTGTGCGCGTGCGCGGTGGCGGTCCAGGAGCGCGGCGCTGAAGGGGTGCAGGGGCGAAGCCCCGGTGGGGTCCAGGGCATAGCCCCGGCGGGGGGGTTCGGGGGAGGAGCCGCCAACTGTCAAAAACGTAGATTTTTATGTTTTAAGGTATTTATTCAAACTATCGATTGTCCATGACGTGTGATATATATACGCTTTTCGTTTCATGGGCCACTGTTTCCATGGGCTATTTTTTCCTTGCACAAATTTTTCCAAGGCTATCTATCAGCTGACGCGATTAATAGTAAAGGAGAAAAAGACAAATTTTATTCCAACGTTAGCAAAGTTCTATGAAAGCCTCGTATAAAAAAAAAACTATAATTCGCGATTGATAGGGAAAACCGCAGATGGAAAAATACTCGTTCAATTCTGAGCCTTAATATGACATTAATATGCATTATCGTTTATCGAACTATCGTACCGCATCTCTCCGCTTCATCGGGGTCTATGATAAAAAAATATATAATATATTTATAAATATTTTACCGTGCTCGACGGATCCGTTGCATTATCCGTTTTATTCTAGGCAGAGGCGAGTCTCAGTTTCGCAATACTTTCTTTGTGTCTTCGATGCAATGCCGATATCTTCTTTTTCTTCCTTCAATGATCGTACAACTATCAGAGATCACATCGATTTATCGCTTCAGCTAAAGCTTCGGATAATCGATAAGTCTTACCGCCAGATTATTTTCCTTCGGCCGTATGTCGATTATCGAGAGTTTCGTGGGGCTTTTTTTAATTTTTTTTTCTCAGTCGCGGCTCAAAATCTGAATCTTACGATTCACCATCGATTTCTTCATGGTCGATCAAGCGACCTGTCGGACTCGATAGCGTCTGAAAAAATAACATTAAAAATATTTCTTTAATAGTCGTGATAACGTACGAGCCCTATGAGCTCGCCTCATTTCCTATGCACACTCAGAGACCTCGTTCTTTTTGTTCACGTAATCAACTACATAGAGGCAACTACATAGAGACACTCTGGGTTTTCCGGTGTCGCATTAAGGTAGTTCTATCGTGGTAACTAATCCATAAGATTTAAATTTTTTTTTTTTTATATCTTCAATTTTAATATATTTATTCATTTCGCGAAACGTCAATGACCCTTATCGACCTAATTACGGAGAAATTAATACTTGAAAATGCCAGTTCCTCAAGGCAAATTTGCTTCGGCATATAGAAGAACCGATTTCCGGTCACTTTAAAACGATATATCTTATCGAAAATCCAAAAGATTCTTACAAAAAACGAGACTTAGATTCATTAAACACGTAAAAATCTAACGGGCCTAAAAAAAAATATGATTGTCGACCAATTTTTTAAGCTATACTGATTTTAATACGAGCATCCGGGTAGTGATACACAACTTATGGCATAATGTCGTGACGGTGAAAAAATGTGGCAACGCGATATCGAAACGAAAGCGGTATTTGACAAGTCGAACAACATAACCTCTCCGCGTCAACGTCAATAGAGCGGGCGAGAGAGTGAGAGGGCACGAGAATGAAAAGAGAAAGAAAACGCAACGTTGCCACACGTAAATATCATACGAGATCTAGTAATACTTGAGTCGTTGCAATTACTATTTTACTAGTTACATAATTATTTATAATAAACCGTTGATTAATTTTATTCACCTGGGTAAGCTTATTTAATATTTATTAATTTTAACCCATATATCCAATATTTTTAGGAATCATCATTTAGACATTTATAGCTAATTGACTAGTCTGCAGCGATAGAACTACCTTAAAGGCCGATACAAAACTCTACAAGCCATAAGCAGACTGGCATAAAGCTTTTGCGCATGCGCTATGGCAGAATGTAAAGGCCATGCGCATGCGCAATAATATCACGCCAGTTATTTTATGACTGTGAAGTTTATGTGCTTCGGCTTTAAGAAGTTTTTCAGGTATTGACTTCAAAAACGATGGGCCATAAACGATAGTGCTGTGTGCGTGTATTGTGTGAGTGTGTGTTCCTACGTGTGTTTCTTTTTGTTTGTTTGACGCGATGAAATCATGAAATTAAATTTAAATCAACAGTACCAGATATACAGCACACTATCAGGTGAGGCCCATTGATGATCTATAAACGCGTTGATTCTGTTTGCCGATTATTCTCAGTATCGAGACCCTTGTCTGGAAGAAAGATATTCGTAAATTATATATAATTACATGCATTATTAAATACTAGCTAATAAACGTATAATATCGCCGCTACATGAATTTCTCGAGCACATTTCGTCGCGCTTTGTAAAATCTAAAAAAACATCCTCGCCAGATTAAAAATAATCATGCAAATCAAATGATAATAATGTATATTAAAAAAAAATTACTCATATCAAAGTTGCGTTTTCAAAACCTCACGACTACAAGCTTTTACTGGATTACGACCATGCTGGATATGAGTAGAAAAAAAAAACAATTCAAAAATATCTACTGATTCGCATATGCAAGCTTCTATGCAAGCGATGATCGAGACAAGTGTTTTTGTGTGCTCGATGATCGAGTATGTTAAACGGGGATGTAAAAAATATTTTTTTTTTTAAATAACAACGTGAATGATATTGCTGTACGAAATGTGTAAAATTCTTGAAGAACGGCGGGGCGATAAAAAAAAAATATATATATATATATATATTCATCAGGGTGTTTGAAAAAAAATTGATTTTTCATCGTCCCACCCCTCAAAACTTGAGTTTTGATAGAAAAAAACATCCTCGCGAAGAGGGAGCTATATAGCTTAAGTGGAAGCCGCCGCTCATTGGACGTTTCGAATTATAACAGCCAATTAACGTATATGACGAACTTTTTGGAGGGAAAAATTTGAGATTATGAGGATTGTATTTTGAATTAAGAAAAAAGAATTTCATTCAATGAATTTTTTTTATTCCTGATTTCTAATTTTTTATAAAAAATTCTAAAAAATTTTAAGGATGTTCTGCTGGCATTTTTGGAAAAATTTTAAAATATACGAATTCAGGGAAATTTTTTTTCTAAGGTTCTTCAATGTATTAGAAAACCTTATGCAAAATTAAAAAAAATTTCGCAACCGCATAAATAAGTTATAATTTTTTCAAAACCGACGTTTAACCCGTATTCTTATGGGGAAGTCACAATCTCCGGATATAATGACGATAATATATTATTTAAAAAATTATAACATCCCACGAGTCACCGAATATAATTTTAAAACTTGGTTTTTCGTGTTCAGGGATTGGAACACGACTGACGAAATCTTTGCCCCTCTCATGCCGCGCAACCCCCGCTTACAAGACCAGCAGAATGTCCTTAAGTTGAACATTTTTTTCTGACACCATCGTGTTCTAAATTAAAATTTAGTTCGATTTTATTTATAACAATATATTTTCGATTAAAAATTGTTTATAAATTGTAATAAACAATTCGTATCTAGTGAAATATTTTTTTTTCTTGACTCAAATACGTACTCCATAGTTTTCTATTCTCTTGCTGAAATACGAAATCATTAGTCTCAGGGAAGATAGTATATGTAAGCAAATTTATTCACCTTTAACAATTTTTCCGCTGTGACTTTATGCAAAAAAAAAAAAAACGCAAAATGTCATTTATTTATTTATTTTCGGTAAAGATTGATGCCAACGATGCCTTTTTACACGTGTGGCATAAGTATTTCGGTGGAAATCAGCGACTAAAATTATATATTCCACTTGATCTCTATTCTTGGTTAATAATGAATTAAATTCCGCGCCCAAAGCTACTTTTCGTTCAGTAATATCGTTTACAAATCTTAAATGATTAAAGGTTCTTTTTATTTGAAATACATGGTCTCAAATTTTTGAGCTCCCTCTCTTCGCGAGGATGTTTTTTTCTATCAAAACTGAATTTTTGAGGGGTGGGGGCATGAAAAATCAAAATTTTTTTTTTTTTTGGAACACCCCAAAATATTTATATATACTAAGACCTCGATTTAACGGCCAGTAGCGGGACCGGCTCCGCATCGCACCTTGTTAAATCGAGGTTGCGTACGCCCGCCCATGCTGTATCTGCGCATCGGCACTCCGTGCTACGGTCCTGATCGGGGAGACTTTAAGCGTCCCCCACCGTCTCTCACCACGCGAAAAACGGATCGATAAATGCGACATGATGGGGACTGTCTATTAAATCGAGGGCAGTTAAATCGAGGTCCTAGTGTACATGTAAAAATAATAGATAGAGTAATGAATTTTAATTCGAGCAACAAATCAATTTAAGAACAGGAGATTCATTGACACGTTAAGCACCATTCTCTCGGTCATATGTCATTGAGGAAGAAACGTGATGATGAGATGGGGAGGGTAGCCGGTTTATCGTTTTATCGATATTTCATTCGAACGTATGAATATATAATATATAAATGAAAATGCTGCAACTGGAACATAAAATAAAGTTTCAACACTGCAGACATTGCGAGAGAAATATCGTGTGCGTTAATTGACTCTGAGTTTTTTTCCTTCAACAAGTTAAGCACTGCTATTATTTAATTCTGTGAAAATTGGGAAAAAAAGGAAAGAAAAGGAAAAAGCTCATGGGCCACTCGCGTCAAAGTGCACGAATTATACTTTAATTTATTATCAAGACAGGCATACGACTAAATGGCGATTAACGTGTTAATCCTCAAGGATTTTTTTGTTTTATGCGGGGGTAGGTTCCGCTACCTTACATTGTCTCCCAATATCGGTGGTTCTAACTCAAAACTCGATAGCAAAACTCATGCACTGTGCAGGGCAAATACAATCGTAATGAGAGCTGAATTTTTTTTCCCCTCTCTATTTTCCGTAGTAATGTGTCATCAGCTATTGTTTTATTTAATATTCCAACGCTTCGGCAGAAATACTCGAAAAGGTAGACGTTTATGATTGTTAAACTCGCGAGAGAGCGTATAAGGGGACAGAGAAAAATCGCGATGAGAAAAAAAAAACATATAAAATCATATCAAGCCGATATTCGGTGGGGGGACATTATTGTTGTTTTTGCTGCTTACCCGCTATAGTGAGATCGACCAACGCCTTGTCCTTCTCTATATGAAGGGCGGTAAGAAAGAAGAATAAACTTCCGAGCACCTCGACGAATATCGTGAGGTACATAGCGTACTGTAACGAGTGAAACTCGATCGAGGGATCTCGAAGGGTAAGATTGGCGATACCGGGGCTTCCTATGACCGAAGACGAACTCGACAAAATCGGCTTCACTACTTCTGAAAACTGATCGAGAAAAAAATTGTCGAATTTTAATGATTACGTCCAAAATTACGACTTTTTATTGCCATTTCGTGATTGTAATCCCTGTATATAGTTACTATAAATATTTTCATCGAGCAACAAATCAATTTTGTATAATTGGCAATCGTTTATAAAAAAAAAAAAAAAAAAAAAAATATGCGAATTGCAATTTTTCAAATGTAATCTAGCAATTGAAAGTAAAAAACGAAATTTTCCGTTCAATGCTTACCACGCCTATGAGATATGGACTCCCCGCATCACCAAACGCGTGAGCGAATAATATTTGAAAAGCTTCAGCGGTGGATCTTCTCGTAGGAATGACTACGTACTGAAATTGAAAAAAAAAAAAAAAAAAAATCAACATTATCGGTAATCGTAAAGTAATCGGCTTTGCAAATTTTCCAATGTATTTTCGCTGGATTCTCACTAGCAGCATATCAGCGACGATCGACCAATTGAGATTCAGCGCCAATTCTCCGAAAAATATTAGCACGTAACAGGCAAGGGAATCACTGCTGGCGATGACAACCGCAGATGATATGAGGGGAATGCTTATGAGAAGACCAACGGCGCATATGAGTGGATCGGCTCGATGCCAATAGACGCGAAGCTTTTGTGCCATTATCGAGCCAAGCGGTACGCCGATTAGGCCAGAAAGCATCGCTATCAAACCAAATTTGAAGGAAACACTGAAGGAGAAAAAAAAAATTGAACTATGACACTTTTTCTAAATATTTATTTCGCATTGTCAAGTATATGGAATCTTGGGGAGGGGGGGGGGGGGAAATGCCCACTCGTTTATATCGATATCTTGGCCATTGGACTGAATCATCAATCCAAGTTGCATGAATTTTGGTCCCCAGAAGGACATCGCCCCTGTCACGAAAGCCACGCATGTGAATGCCACCGTCGAGAGCATAAAGCTGGGACTGTAATTGAATAAGATACAACTAATGATTTATTTGAAATTATTTTATTTTCGATATATCCCCCATCTCCGTTGCTATATACGTACTTTTTGAGCAATGCCTTTATATCGTCTTTCCACTTTGTACTGGCTATATGAGAACCTCCCTCTTTCTCGCCTCTCAATGGATCCCTCACGACAAAGAATATGAGAAATATAGCTAGTAGCCCGAGAGCCGGTGTTACCCTGAGTCCCCATTGCCAGGCTCCTGTTGCATGTGCCATTCCACCACCCGTTATGTATCCAAGACCGCTGTAAAACAATGCAAGCATTGACGATAAATTTCGTGGGCATAAGCTATATCGTCGATATAATTCATTGAAATTATCGATACACGAACCTTCCGACTGGTATCGCAAAATAAAACAGCGCCAGCATCTTTGATCTTGTATCTTTGATGAATAAATCGCTAATTATCGTCGGCGCTATCGTCGAATAGCTTGCTTCGCCTATCCCCACGAATGTTCGAAGTGTCAGGAACCAACCATAGGTCTGAAATAAATCGAACGTTTATTTTTTTTCCCTCGGAACGATACTCGCATGATCAAAAACCGGTGGCTTTCGATGACACGGCCCCGAGCGAATTTATTCGTAAACATTGAATGAACTTTGATAAATACTTTGTATTGATGGTAATAAATACTTGGCAATTAACGAAAGATTTTGCAAAACTCAAAGGCGTCCGCCCGGCAGCGGGGGAATTGAACCCGAGACATCATCGAGTACGTTTACACGACGCTCTAATTCCGGTATTACGAAAACCGGTGTAGTCAAAGCAGGCGCTTGCACGATACCTGGCCTGCGTTCAGAAACTGTTACCCTTCTAGAGTAAGAGTAGAGTAAGAGTTGACTCCGAGTTTGCATCGTTTATGAACGACGAGAGTCAACCATAGAGATATATAGTCAACATGGTTTGAGCAATATGGCGGTGCAACAGCAAAATAGAGATCGTGTCAAAAGAGCTATTTCTTTTTTAACTGTTCACATTGCTACTCATACTTCTAATAATTATTGGACCGTTCTGGCACACAGGACGGCGAATCAGCGAGCGGGAGCGCGCGTTTTGAGAATTAACAAGCATATTGCGCATGTCGAGTAACTTGTACCTACCTCTCGACATGGGTAGAAATAGTTAACTTGCGAGTTAACTCGAGTAAATTTCTGAACGCTATAACGAGGGTCAACTTGGTATTTTTGAACGCCTCGAGTTAACTAGAGTTAACTCGAGTAAGGTTTCTGAACGCAAGCCTGATGACACCCGTTTTACGACGTGAAGCGGGTGTTAGGACCCGTTTACACGCACTTTAAAGGTGCCATTTCATGGGCAGTAAGCAGCAGCAGCAGCAGCAGCAGCAGCAGCAATTCACCGAAAGTTACTAGCACTTCCGGCGCAAGTTTTTGCTGCTTGAAGTTCGTTCATCCGAACAGCAAAGCAGCAAACGCTAGCAGACGACGTCGCTATTTTATGAGCAGCGCTACTGTTGCGTCAAATCACTAGACTGATGTTAGTAACATCTAGTAAGTTACTAAACTGCTGCTGCTGCTCACTGCCCATGAAATGGCACCTTAACGCCTGCTTTAATTACGCCGGTTTTCGTAACACCGGAAAAAGAGCGTCGTGTAAAGGTGCCATTTCATGGGCAGTAAGCAGCAGCAGCAGCAGCAGCAGCAGCAATTCACTGAAAGTTACTAGCACTTCCGGCGCAAGTTTTTGCTGCTTGAAGTTCATTCATCCGAACAGGATGAACCTTAAAGGTGCCATTTCATGGGCAGTGAGCAGCAGCAGCAGTTTAGTAACTTACTAGATGTTACTAACATCAGTCTAGTGATTTGACGCAACAGTAGCGCTGCTCATAAAATAGCGACGTCGTCTGCTAGCGTTTGCTGCTTTGCTGTTCGGATGAATGAACTTCAAGCAGCAAAAACTTGCGCCGGAAGTGCTAGTAACTTTCGGTGAATTGCTGCTGCTGCTGCTGCTTACTGCCCATGAAATGGCACCTTAAAGCTTTTCGGTCACCACACCAAGGCGCTGCTTTCCTTTGGACCTACATTTTCTTAGGTGGGTTCCTAACCATCGAGGTCACAGAAAAAGGACTTGGAAAATTTTTCGTTTGGTGCCGGCGGTGGGAATCGAACCCGGCTTCATCGCATGCCACTGCGCGTAAGCCGGGCACGTTACCACCGCGCTACTGCTCCCCTATATTATTCAGAAAAATAATTAAACAATAAAAATGATAGCACTGAGAAGTATCAATCTATTAGACTGCGAATTTGCTATTTTTATTTTTTCTTGACTCGATCAGTATAGTAATAATAATAATAATAATAATAATAATATTAATAATAGCAATTTCAAGATTAACGTAAAACAATGAATTAATAAAAGTTATTAGCAACTAAAAAACATCTCGAGAGCGTTCACCTTCATGTAAGACCCTATCAAGGTGGTCAAGCACCAGAGAAACACTCCCCCGCTCATGATTATCTTTCTATTATAGCGATCGCCCAGATATCCGAATAATGGAGCAAATATCATGTAACTGACTATGAAGGCGGTTTGAAGAAGACCGCCGCTGTCATTGTCAATTCCAAACTCTTTCTGTATGTCAGTGAGAATTCCTGAAAATATATATATATATTTTTTTTCGTTTATTCTCCTTGTTCGGAGGAAATCGGAATCAAGAACGACCGATCATGAATCAGTTTATTTTGCGAGTAATGATGCCAGATAAAAATATTCACTTGATAATAATAAACAGTAAGGTCGTAATTTAAAATATATAGGAAACAATATATTTACACAATAATAAAGTGAATTAATTAATAACTATGTAAAACGAAATATAAGTATTTACTAACCAGCAATGGTAGTACGGTCCATGTAATTTATAAGATTAACGAAGCATAGTACGAGAACGGTGGCCCATTCTCTCCCACTTATGGCTCTCTCGGTGGAGGCTGTTCGTTGTATTTGCGGTGAAATTGTGGAAATCTCATGTTCCTCGTTAACCACGCGATTCTCGTGAGAAATGTTTGGCGGAATTCTCGATTCGTTCATATCTTTAGACTCTCGAGAAGCGTTAATTCATATAAATATACTTTCACAGCCTCGAACTCGAGGTTTGTGGATGAAAAAGATTTAAAATTAACTTTCCTCCTTATTTCCACTTATCAAATCGCAACTGTCAAAAGTAACGATAATGCGTGAAGTAACATAACCGTGTTTAGACATAACTGTAATAACGTGAGAGGAAAAAATAATACGATCATACCACTTTTTCCTGACGTGTACCAGCCAGGAAGGTTCCTTCCTGGTACCAACGATCTCGGACTGTGGTGGCTCCCCTCGTACCCGTTAAGGTGCTCGCACATATATACGACGACGTGTGCAGTTTGCCGTCGCACACACGAGTCAGAGAAGTGCCGGTCGGATCACGGTCTAGTACTATATCACTGGAAGAGAAATAAAGAAAATAAACGCAATACGATTAAACATAGCGATTTCAACAATGAACCTGAGGCTTTCACTCGATCGCATTGTCCCCGCGTGATTTTATCGATTTTAGTCGTCTGCAGTTTGATAAATATCGTTGGCTAAACATTGATTGAGCCTTTATGAGGGAACTCAGCGCGAGACTCAAGGCTTATTGCGTCGAAATAAAAATTCTTATCAATATTACGAGAAGTAGCGACATTACAGAACTATTAAAAAAAAAAAAAAAAATGAATTCAAAAAACCGAAAAGCGTTGAACCCCGATCGTGCAGAGCTCCAGCCGTGCACGATAACCACTCAGCCAAAAAACGAATTTGGAACACAGTAAATGTTGAAAGTATATATATGTTTATCGTGCTCGTTCAGGAGCGTTTAATAATTTGGGTCTAAATGTGGTTAATTTAGGGGGGAAAACATTACGAATTACATATTTTTACTATTTAATACTGTAATAATATTTTTATAATAATATAATTTATATATATAATATATATTTATAATATAATATATATTTATAATATATATATACAATATAAATTTATATATAATATAATTTATATAAATAATAATATAATAAAAAATAATATAAATTAAAACTGTAATAAACTGTAAATAAATCATCTCACGGAACATTTTCGTCAAGACCGGGATTGGATTTACGACATAGTTTTTTTGAACACAAAATGGGTTTTTTTTAGAAGAATCCTGACCACGCGGGACTTCATGCTATATTATGTTTAAAAAAACCTTGTTTTGTGTTTTCTTAAACACAAAATGGTTTTTTTTTTTGGGAATAACATTGGACCTGATCACGTCGTATGAAGTTCCACGTAATTAGGATCCGTGCGGCCAAGGTTCTTCCTAAAAAAGGCCCTTGTTGAGTTCTTACAGTAGCTTCAAAATTTTTCTAATTTGTTTTGTCCTTATCAATGTGTCGAGTCAATTTTTTTCCGGATTTTTTACTACACTGTTTTTGAGAAAAAAAATTAGGCGTTGATCCGCTTTTATATGCTCTATAGAAATGACTTTCGATTGTTTATGTCAGATAGAGATACACGAAATCAATCGTATTACTGCATAATTTTTAAGGAAAATAACTAGCGTGCTCGCATTGTATAATATAAATCTATGGGATCTCATAACACGGACCTCTTCTCTTGCACGCTGCCCGCTCGGCGACCCGCGCACCTCCGCGCGCGTTGACGATCATTCCCCACTCCTTCGTCAAGTTGATTTTCTACTCATGCGTCTGTTATGCTGCTATATGATCTCAATTAATATCATAAAGTGCATGCTAATTCAAACCAAAAATGCAACACTAATTGAAAAAGTCGATACCATATAAACATAATTATAGTCTGAACGAATCTATATCGAATCAGCGCCGTGTAGACTATTGAATATTTTAAGGTGATTATTCAAATTATAAAGTAAAAATAAAAAGAAGGATACAACAAGGTAAATATTGTACGTGTATTTTTATTTTACCAATATCCGGTGGTTTTATTATATAATTATAACAAACGATTGTTTTCCATAAAAGATCGGAGAAATTACATGAATGTTTCGCAATTATATATGCACAACTACTTTCGTATATACTATTCTGAAAAAATATAATGAAACTGTTCACATTAATTGCTGATTCAAGCGACGATGCAGAGAGAGAGGGAGCTATCAGTGGGAGAGAATGAGCCACCGTTCTCGTACTATATATGCTTCGTAAATCTCATAAATTACATGGACCGTACTATACCATTGCTGGTTAGTATAAATACTTACATTTTGTTTTACATAATTATTAATTAATTTGCTTTATTTACTGTGTGAACATATTGTTTCCTTGTCATTATAAATTACTTCACTGTTTATTATCAAGTGAATATTCTTCTCTGGGATCATTACTCGCAATAACCTAATTCATAATCGGTCGTTCTTGATTCCGATTTCTGCCGAATAAGGAGAATATATAAAAAAAAATTATTTTCAGGAATTCTCACTGACATATTCAAAGAGTTTGGAATTGACAATGACAGCGGCGGTCTTCTTCAAACCGCCTTCATAGTCAGTTACATGATATTTGCCGTATTATTCGGATATCTCGGCGATCGTTATAATAGAAAGATAATATAATTATGAGCGGCGGAGTTTTTCTCCGGTGCTTGACCACCTTGATAGAGGGTCTTACAATTTTATTAAATGAATATATTACATGTAAAGTATTGCATCTGTCTAAGACGAAACATATTTTATCCGAAATTGTATTGCTGCAAGCAATTGGAAATTGGAACTTCGAGGGAAACCTTTTTACTCTGTAATGTACGAGTAAACAAAACAGAAGGTTGAAGGGTAAACAAAACCACGGAAGACCGTGGTCTAAACCGTGGTACCATTGGCTGGAATCCGTATATTTCAGTATCCGACCGGCACGTCTCTAGCTCGAAGATATGATTTAACCGAAATTATTTTATTTTTGAATTATCCCCCATCTCCGTTGCTACGTACTTTTTGAACAATGCCTTTATATCGTCTTTCCACTTTGTACTGGCTATATGAGAAGCTCCCTCTTTCTCGCCTCTCAACGGATCCCTCACGACAAAGAATATGAGAAATATAGCTAGTAGCCCGAGAGCCGGTCCCTGAGTCCCCATTGCCAGGCTCCTGTTACACGTGCCGTTTTACCACCCGTTATGTATCCAAAACCGCTGCAAACCAATGAAAACATTGGTGATAAATTTCGTGGGCATAACTATCGTCAATAATTCATCACAATTATCGATACACGAACCTTTCCAATGGTATTGCAAAATAAAACAGCGTCAGCATCTTCGATCTTGTACCTTTCACGAACAAATCGCTAATTATCGTCGGCCCTATCACCGAATAGCTGGCTTCGCTTATCCCCACGAACGTTCGAAGTGTCAGGAACCAACCATAGGTCTTGAATAAATCGAACCTTTTTTTTCCTCAGAACGATATGCTTGCATGATCAAACCGTTGGCGTGTTCGATAACACGGCCCAGAGCGAATTTATTCGTAAACATGAATGAACTTAGAACCTTTGATAAAGATATGTATGTGGTAATAAATACTTGGCAATTAATGAAAGATTTTGCAAAACTCAAAGGCGTCTGCCAGTACTCTACTCTACTCGGGTAAAAGTTTCAGAACGCACCCCTGAGGGTTGCCGGGCTCCAATATCACCTTTTACCGTTGGCGCCGTTGGTCTTCTCTCACGTATCCGTTTGTCACCGGTTCGATCCTCGCTACCGAAGCTTGTAGCGCACCCGCTAGATGTCAGCACCTGGGACAGAAACAGTCGCAGTTCGTACGCTCTGCCTCTGGAGCTACGTCCGAGCCCGTTTATGCTTTTACCATCAGTTGTGCTACGACAGCGATTCTCGCTACCGGAGCTAGTCTCGCACATGCTAGATGGCATGACTTTGGGACAGAGGCAGTCGTAGTTCGTACGCCCTGCTTTCTGTGGACCTACGTCCAAGCCCGCTGTGCTTTCATAAGCCGTGCTCCCGTGCTACGGCAGCGGGAATCGAACCCGAGACACGATCGCAGCCCTCTTTCGGTCACCACACCAACGCGCTGCTTGCCTTTGGACCTACATTATTTAGGTGGGTTCCGAACCACCGAGGTCGCAGAAAAAGCGCTTAGGAAATTTTTCCATTGGTGCCGGCGGTGGGAATCGAACCCGGCCTCTTTGCATGCCACTGCGTGTGAGCTGGGCACGTTACCACCGCGCTACTGCTTCCCTATTATTCGGAAAATAATTAAACAATAAAAATGAGAAATATCAATCTATATTAGACTGTGACTTTGCAATTTTTATTTTTACTTGCCTCGATCAGTAGTAACAATAATAATAATAATAATAATAATAATAATAGCAATTTCAAGATTAACGTAAAACAATGAATTGATAAAAGTGTTTGGCAACTAAAAAACATCTCGGGAGCGTTTACCTTCATGTAAGCCCCTATCAGGGTGGTCAAGCACCAGAGAAAAACTCCCCCGCTTATAATTATCTTTCTATTATAACGATCGCCCAGATATCCGAATAATGCAGCAAATATCATGTAACCGACTATGAAGGCGGTTTGAAGAAGACCGCCGCTGTTATTGTAAATTCCGAACTCTTTCTGTTTGTTAGTGCGAATTCCTAAAAGTATTTTTTTTTTGTTTTTTTTTCGTTTATTTTCCTTATTCGGAGGAAATTGGAATCAAGAACGACCGATCATGAATCTAGGTTATTGCGAGTAATGATGCCAGAGAAGAATATTCACTTGATAATAAACAGTAAAGTAATTTAAAATATAACGGAAACAATATATTCACACAGTAAAAGATCAAATTAATTAATAACTATATCTGTAAAACGAAATGTAAGTATATTTACTAACCAGCAATGGTAGTACGGTCCGTGTAATTTATGAGATTTACGAAGCATAGTACGAGAACGGTGGCCCATTCTCTTCCACTGATGGCTCTCTCTGTGGAGGCTGTTCGTTTTATTTGCGATGAAATTGTGGAAGCCTCCTGTTCCTCGTTTAACCACGAGATTCTCGTGAGAAATGTTCGGCGGAATTCTCGATTCGTTCACATCTTTTGCCTCTCGAGAAGCGTTAATTAATAAATGCCCTTTCGCAGCCTCGATCTCAAAAGGTTCGCGGATGAAAAAGATTTTGAAAAAACTTTCCTCCTTATTCCCAATTATCAAATCACAACTGTCAAAAGTCAAGAGTAACGATAATGTTGGTACCAGGAAGGTTCATTCCTGGTACCAACGATCGCGGATTGTGGCGGCTCCCCTCGTACCCGTTAAGGTGCTCGCACATAAAACGACGTGTGCAGTTTGCCGTCGCACACACGAGCCAGTGACGAGCTGGCCGGATCACGATCTAGTACTATATCACTGGAAGAGAAATAAAGCAAATCAACGCATTACGAGTACACATAGCGTCAACAGCATTATCCCCGCGTGATTTTATCGATTTTAGTCGTCTGCGGTTTGATAAATATCGTGTTGGCTAAACATTGATCGTGCCTTTATGAGGGAACTCAGCGCGAGACTCAAGCCTTATTGTGTCGAAAAAAAAATTCTTATCGATATTACGAGAAGTAGCGACGATACAGAACTATAAAAAAAAATCAATTCAAAAAACCGGAAAGCGTTGAACCCCGATCGTGCAGAGCTCCGCCGTGCACGATAGCCACTCGGCCAAACAACGAATTTGGTACACAGTAGCTGTTGAAAGTATTTGTTTATCGAGCTCGTTTAGGAGCATTTAATAATTTGGGTCTAAATTTGGTTAATTTAGGGGGGGGGGGGGACGTTACGAATTCCATATTTTCACGAGTTAATACGAAGATAAACTGTAAAAAAATCATCTCACGGAACATTTTCGTCAAGACAGGGATTGGATTTGCGACAAAGTTTTTTTGAACAGAAAATGTTCTTTTTTATGGCATGAAATTGGACCTGATAACGTCGTATGAAATTCCACGTAATTAGTATCCGTGCGGCCAAGCAGGCTCTTCCTAATAAAGGTCCTTGTTGAGTTGATACAGCTGCTTTGAAATTTTTCTAATTTTTTTTGTCCATATCAATGTGTCCAGTCAATTATTTTCAGGATTTTTGATAATCGTTTACTTTGACGGCTTTTCTGAACTTTGAAAATTCTTGGGTTTTTTTGGCGTCAATACGTTTGTCTATTATTGGGACCAAAACAAACGTGTTTGTCGAAAAAAATCCCAAGAATTTTCAAAATTCGGAAAATCCGTCAAAGTAAAAAATTACCAAATGATGAAAACAATGATAAAAATATTACAATGATTAAATGACATATATAATCATTCAAGAATCAATAAACTTTATTAACAATTTTATAAACATTTTTTTTTATTTTTATATTTCTATATCGTTCTCTTATATTATTATATCTGTACATCGTTCTCTTGTAATTTTATATCGATCTTTTTATATCTCTTCAATGCTTTCGGATAATGTCTCGTTCTCGTTTTCTTTTCCTGCGGTTTTAAAATTTTTTTACATCTCTTCTTGCAGTTTTGTCTTCTCTTCTTGCGCCCCTGCGTCTATATAGCAAGATTAACCGAAGAGCGATAATAATTTTTTCGTAACACGTGCACGGAAAGTGGGTCTTTTTTTGTCCTCATTTCGGAGCGGAAAATAAGTCACGTGTTGAACGCTCGTCCTTTCATTTTATATTTTCGAGAAAGTATTTTTGCAGCTAGCAGAGTACCTATAAGTCCCCGTCTTGGCTACAATGGCTACAATATGGCTACAAAAGTATTCATATTATCATTTATTATTATTATCATTTGCATGGTATCGTAATTACGCCTAAAGTTATTGTATTTATGCATATATTGAGACAAATCGTAATATACTGGTATTTAAATTGCTCTTGTAGCATATGATATATAATTAAATGTAATTATATTATTTTCGGCAAAGTCAGCACGTTCCCCTCTCAATCAAAATCTCTGCTCTTAATACGTTTCGAATCTACGCGCGACGACAGTACGCCCCGGTTGATGGCGCCCTTCGCGGCTAATCCGCGAAGCGCGTATCGCGGAGAGTTACATGTGCGCGACGCTAGCACCGACCTTGGTCAGTATTGTCATTTTCTGATGTACCAACTTTGATCGAAAGTCGGTATCATCGCTTTATGTTTTAAAGGCCCGTAGAGTGAAAAGGTTTCCCTCGAAGTTCCAATTTCCTATTGCTTGCAGAAATCCATTTTCGGATAAAATATGTTGCGTCTCGGACAGATGCAATAATACTTTACATGTAATATTTATTTAATAAAATATATATTGAAAATAACTCTTAGAGATTATACACACTTTATAATCTCCCGATTCGAGTACATATATGTAGTTTGTTTTCTTTCCAAGTTCAAATAAATATATACTCAAACTCGACGAGAGTTTACGAAAAAAATTTCTTAATAATTCAGATAAAATTACTTATATGTATTTGCTCCGTTGCAAAGCTCCGCAGGATGTATTCTTATCGCTATCCATGATCATTATTTCAAAATCCCGAAATTTTTGAGAAAAATACCAAGAAAAAAAAGGAAAGAGAAAAAAATAAAAACGAACAGTCCTCGAACGAACCCCGACAAAAGGAAAAAAAAAATTTAATATATATATATAACTCTAATTTATTGCTGCTGCGTGTAACGAATTTCTTTTCAATCTTTATTATTTCGTCAAAATAAATCAGTTTTTAATCATTTTGAGAATAAGAGATATTACATCGGTTCGTAGATGTCAATAACATATATTATTTCTTCAATTCCTGATTCATAAAATTTAAATAATATATCGGGGAAACGCTCGGGATTTGTTACTGCGCAAACACGTCAAGGGCAAAACAGCTGATTGCCCGCGTCCGTGTGACTCAATTACAAGATGGCTTTTCGATCGCAATTTTAGTGACGCGAGTCCGCGCGCACCACTCACGACTTTCGTGTCGGCACACGTTTTTTGCCACTCCCTCGTTCCTCGAACGAGAGTTGTGATCGTTAATCACAACTTTTGGTAATTAATTTTAATCTTTTTAACGACTCAATTTCCGGATTTTATCGTGCTATCGATCGTATAATTGGCAAAAAAAATTATCAAGTGCGCCGCGTCTGTCAGTGATGACGTCTACGCGATGTAGCAGACGCTTTTCTTTCGCTGTATAGATCGTTTTTTTTTTTCGTTTCCATTATCTCTAAACTATAAATTAAATATGTCGCCCATATGGTCATGTAATTTCAGTTTTATTGCGAATTCTATTCACGGTCCAGCTTCGTTTCCTCATATAGCCACGTATATATAAGCGATATAGATGCATATATATATGTGCGTGTGTGCGCGTGTGTATGTGTGTTTTTGACAACTTGCACCGTGCAAAAGAAGCACATTTATGTTTTTCTTTACACTTGCGTAATTGTTTGATCCAACTAGATTAATTTCTTCGAGTGGGGCCATTTATTTCTATTAGGTACAACATTTAATTTTTAAACAATGAATTTTTCTTTCTTTTTTTTTTCAATTAAAACCTCGAAGCATACTCTGCTTTTGAAGGGTGTAAATATATTTTGCAAATTAGGCAAAATAAATGTGAATTAGCAGAAGCGATGCGTATAATAAAAGAAAAAAAAAAAAAAAAAAAGGTATTCGAGTAAGTTTTTGGTCTTATCAAGGTTTTCGAACCACGGAAGTCTTTGCTAGGGAACAGACCGAAACTCAGACTTATAGAGGTTTTCGAGACGCAGAGATTTCGAGTGAACGACGTTTCCCTGCGGTAGCGTAGGGCTAGTTAGATCGAAGTATAGCTTGCGTTATTTGAATCTTAAAACGCTCTCCTCGTCAATGCGCCAGCGGTGTCGCTCGCGTCAAATTATACTCGAATTGAAGCTATTTTTTGCCATACGCGATGAGTTTATTATTATTTTTTTTATACACCTCAGATTGACGAAAAATGACGGCCGGCCCGAGCCTGGTAGTGCCGATTGTACTCTGGGGTAGAATAGCTCCTACCCACTGTATATCGTGCGTTTATCTATCGCGAGATCAAAAAACTCTCGTCACGGGATGCTACGACGGTCAAATATGTCTGTGGCAGGTAGATCCCGAGACGCTCAAGGTAAATAATCATTTCCCACGCGCAAGGATGTCGATTGAGGGGGAAAAAAAAAAAAAAAAATCAATTTTTTTTCTCTCCCAGATGACACCGAGGTGTCTCCTGGTGGGTCATACCGCGCCTATAATGTGCCTCAGCAGGGCCAGCGTTATCATGGAGCAAAATTACATTGTGAGCAGCAGCGAAAGCGGCGAAATGTGCACCTGGGATTTGGTGGACGGAAAGTGCCGAGAGGCGGTGAAGCTCAACAGTATTCATACGCAGATGCTTCCTTACGTATCGGCGGGAGGCGAAGACGTCAGGCTATTCTGCTCCGGGTAAGATCTTTGAATATATATATATATCGGTGATTTTCTAGTTTTTTTTTACTCCGAATACAGAATTTGCATGCAAACGGCTTTTTCCGTTTTTTTTTAATCATCCGTCGTATTTAAATATTTACCGAAGTTAATTAAACGCTGCGTTAGTTTCTTCAAGCAAGTAAATTATTGTATCTTGAGGTGTGAAAATTGTTGGAAATTTTTGCGTGCTCTGTTGGCCAAGTGACGTCACAACACCCCCCCTCGATACTAGAGTATAAGGTTATATCCGGTCTTTTCACCTAGGGGTTATTTCTCGGATATAGTTATCCCGCCGGATAAAAGATAGGATATCCGTCGATGAAAAAATTCGCAAAAGTAAATCATTAGTGCACGAGTGTGTGTGTGTGTGTGTGTGTGTGTGTTTGTGTGTGTGTAAGATACACGAGAGCGTATGATGTTACTTGAAAAAAATTTAATCAAGGATACGTGAAAGCGACAGCTGCAAATTTTCCAAGAACAGATTTAGAGACGTTTCTAACGCCAATAAACTCTTTTTTCTGACGTTGATACAGTTTTGCTTTTGCAACATGGTACAAAACAATGTTTGTACATTTTCGTCGATTGTTCAGGTACATTAGTCACGTTTGAACCCAATATACCGACCACATATTTACGAATTACGAAGATTTTTCGGGTTAGCTGCTTGAATTTTTTTTATTTTACCGCCAGAGGCGCCACTGCACTGGGGTGTTGTGACGTCACTGTCACGCGACATAAGTTTGAAATGCAACTCAATGTTCGAGCTGGTATAATTAATTAAATAATGATGAGCAACTGAAAAAACTTATGCAAATATTTTTTTTTTAATAATTGTCCTTTAAATCATTTAAAAGCTGAAAATAATGCAAATTCTCTATTTGCGCAGAACAGATTTACAGAATGTTTCAAACACGAATAAACTCTTTTTACGGTGTTGATACAGTTTTGCTTTTGCAACATGGTACAAAACAATGTCTGTACACTTTCTTCAATTGTTCAGGTACATTAGTCACGTTTGAATCCAATTTACCGACCACATATTTACGAATTACGAAGATTTTTTTGGGTTAGCTGCTTGAATTTTTTTTATTTTCACCGCCAGGGGCGCTACTGCACTGGGGTGTTGTGACGTCACTGACACGCGACATAAGTTTGAAATGCAACTCAATTTTCAAGCTAGTATAATTAATAAAATAATGATGAGTAACTGAAAAAAATTATGCAAATGATGTTTTTCAATATTTATCTTTTAAATAATTTAAAAGTTTAGAATAATGAAAGTTCTCTATTATTGCGGGTTTTTTTTTTTCTACAAAACCCTTTATTTCAGCACTAACGATGATAATCAGGCGGGGAGCTCGAAAAATATAACCCAACCCAAACCCAAACTCTACACAAAAATGTGCCTAGACCCAATCCAAAACTCAAGAACCAACCCAAACCAACGGGGAAAAAATC
The DNA here is from genome assembly GCA_963564615.1 of Rhorus exstirpatorius. Classification (NCBI taxonomy): domain Eukaryota; kingdom Metazoa; phylum Arthropoda; class Insecta; order Hymenoptera; family Ichneumonidae; genus Rhorus; species Rhorus exstirpatorius. The sequence goes on along the minus strand of OY751322.1, from coordinate 10,265,587 downwards.
AGATAAATGAGGAAAAATTTTTTTTTTTTTCACGGATCTATAACTTTTTCATGCTTCATCGCTTGATTATCATGTTTTGGTTTGGGTTGGGTATATTTTCCGAGCTTCCTCCGCCTGATTATCATTGTTAGTGCTGAAATAAAGGGTTTTGTCGAAAAAAAAACGCGAAAATTCGAAAAATAATACCTAGCCAAAGATCAGATTTTTAAAGTTTATTTATTTATTCATTTTTTTCAACATTTTTCATGCTCTCTCGCCTGGTTAATTGTTTTTAGTGCCGAAATGAAAGGTTTTGTTGGAAAAAAATATAAAACTGTGACAACTCGGAAAAGTAACCGAACTAGACAATTACCTAAACATTTTTTTTCCCCCCATTCTCGCACTGACATTTCGCGCTTGTACATCGAATAGCTTGATATTTTCGTTCGTCTCAATAAATAGATGCAACTCGAAAAAAATCATGCACGCGTATTTACACAATGAAGTTGAATAATTGAAAAATAATGATATCTCGCAACAGATATTATCCGGAAGTTCTCGTCATGGATCCATTCAGTTTGGAGGTTTTGTTCACCCTGAGCTCACGCGTTAATCCGGACTGGATAAGCGCACTGCACGTACTGAGACCGGCCAAACGGAAAGGTCGGTTCTACGTGCACACAAGTTAGTTACACTTCATCACGCTTTCTACCTCTCAACATAAAATATTTATTTGCCTTAATTCCCCTTCCGTTTATTTTTTTGCTTCCTCTTGTACCATCATCGATATTTGATTTAAATATTTTGTTTCAACTTTAGTCAATGCTGCGAGCCGATCGTTGCACATCGCGAATTATCGCAGTAATAATAAATTATGTATCTTGATATCAATAACGATAAAATTTATTTTTCTATTACGAAATCTTGTAAAATTTGAAGGCTCCTTTTATAAGCGCTATAGTACATCCTTGAAAAAATTGCTTCAACAACCATATTCAAAAGTGTATATATGTAAATATATATATATTATATATATATGGGGCATTCCAAGTAAAATCACGTGATCATCGGCCTGACCTCCTCGGATTCAGTTGACGAAATTTTTTTGGGCATATTTTGTTAAAAAAAAAGGTCAGTTTCATTGATTTTTATCACTTGTTTTACCCCATAAAATAATTTTTTTTTTCCTATAACTTTTGAGTAAAAATAAATTAGGCCCAGGTTTGAAATTCTGAAAATTTTTCCATACAATCTGGGAATAAAAAAAAAGTATTTTTTTTTTCGTAGTTGGAGAGTTGGCCGACGATAATTTATGAATATATTTTTTTAATTAAAGAAAAAAAAAAGAAATAAAATGTCTTGGTGAAAAAATTTTTTTTTCTCATATTTTGATAATAAAACGCTGAAAATTCGCCCAATAATTTAATTTAATTTTAATTATCGAGTAAAAATAAATTAGGCCCAGGTTTAAAATTCTGAAAATTTTTCCATACAATCTGGTAATAAAAAAAAAAGTATTTCGATCGCAGTTAGAAAGTGGGCCGACGATAGTTTCTATTTTTTTTTTTTTTAATTAAAGAAAAAAATTATTTTCTAAATTTTGAAAAATAAAAAATTTCAATGATAGTTTATTCGGTTTAGTCAGCTCGGTTTATTGTAGAAAAAAAAAATGAAAAATGAAATGTGCCGTGGTAAAAAAATTTTCTCCCCATATTTTGATGATAAAACGCTGAAAATTTGCCCAACAATTCAATTTTAATTCAATAATTGGCCGAATTTTCAGCGTTTTACCATCAAAATATGAGAAAAAAAAATATATATATATATAAATAATTGTCGGCCCGCTCTCCAACTGCGATAAAAATACTTTTTTTTTTTAATTCCTAGATTCTATGGAAAAATTTTTAGAATTTCAAAACTGGGCCTAATTCATTTTTACTCAAAAGTTATGGGAAAAAAAAAATTATTTTATGGTATAAAACAAGTGATAAAAATCTGAAAAAAAATAATGTTTTTTTAAACCAAAATATGCCCAAAAAAATTCGTAAACCGAATCCGAGGAGGTCAGGCCGATGACCACGCGATTTGACTTGGAATGCTCCATGCATATGACACGATGATGATGATTAACGAAAAAAAAAAAATATGCTATGGGTTTAATTTAATGTATCGTTTCAATCATCTCGTCGTCTGTCGAGATTATTTCGTTGGGACAACTAACATTGGCTTGCGATCTTTGCACCAAGCTCCGGGGACGAAAAAAGAAAAAAAAAAAAAAAAAAAAAAAACTAACTAACTCACGTGATTATTGTTTATTTTTCGTTTGTTTCCGGCACCTCTTATCTTGTTTTTTTTTTTTTTGTTTCCCTTCTACTATCTTGACCGCAAGTAACACGTATCCTCTCAGCCATTCATTTCGCACCCGCACACACTCACTCTCGGAGTAATTTCGCATTTCCGACGTAAGTATATGTAAAAAAAAAAAAAACCAACAAACAAACAAACAAAAAATCGCACACTACAAAAAAACAACAACAATAACGAGGATGAGTATAGAAATTTCTCAAGTATGTTGGTTTTGAATGTACAAGAACGCGGGCATGGGTTTTTTTTTTTTTTTCCTTCATTTTGCAACCCCTGCAGTGTTTTCATTTTCGAGTCCTTAATCGACATTAAATTGCTCATCCAAGAACTCGTAAATATAAAAAAAAAAAAAAAAAATCTTAACTCTCACGAAAATCGTTGTATCACATCATGTACACTGCATGAATTATTTTTTTGTGTTCAATAAGCAACAATTTTATATTTTTCGGCTCGTTATTGCATGTGTGCTCTTGAATGCTGACCGATTATTCGCATCTTTGTTAATCATATTTTCTGCATAATAAAAATTGCTAATTTACGAGATGAAATGTGCTTTTTTTTTTTCTTCTTTTCTTTTTCAATAGATTGATTTCTTATTCTCTTCTATTAACTCGCTTAATGTTGATACTTTTGATTCAATTGTAATGTTTAATACGACAGACTGGCGCATTAAATATTATATATATATATATATATATATATATATATAATATATTATATATTATATATATTATATATATTTATATAAATATATATTATAAATATATATAATATATTTATATAATAAATATATAAATATATATAAAAAAATTGATTTTTTTTTAATAGTAGCAAGTTTGCTCTGTAGAAAGTATTGTGTGTGTGTGTATTTTTTTTTTTTTTTTAACGACTCGAGCGATATTATGTGAGATTTTAATTTTGAAATAAGTTATAAGAATAATGAAAATTTTTCATCGAATGCTCGTTTATTCAAAGATTTTTTTTCTTTTTTGTTCGTCATTGAATGCGTAAATATATTTTATAGTATCAAATGATAGGCGCTCGTCGCGGCAACTAATTGACGCATTTTTAAAGATGACGTGGTTCTCGCCCTCACTACCACCGGTACCGTCAAAGTTTGGACGCTTCTCGGTCACGAGAATCGCAACAGCGAGCCGCTCTACGAGCACGAGAGCAAACAGATAAGATGCCTCAACGCTCTCGCACTGACCTGCTGCCCGTACAATCAGCGAACCGTTCTCATCGTTTGTTCCAAATATTGGCAGGTCGGCTCAACTTTTTTTTTTTTTGATTTCTTTTTTTTTTTTCATACTTGATATCGAAATTATTTCGGGAAAAGGCGTAAAGAGGGGATAAATAATTTGAGATTCATTTTCGTTGAAAAAAAAAAAAAGATTTTCGACGCCGGAGATTTTTCGGTTCTTTGCTCGGTCAGCGCACCGCCCAGCGAGAGATGGATGGCCGGTGATTTTCTCGCTTCGGATCGCGTTATACTTTGGAGCGACGAGGGACATGGATATCTCTACAAATTACCAGCAAAGTACGTTTAAAACCAATGATTCTTTTTTTTTTCTTCTTCTTCGTTTATTCTTGCTCCCTATAAAACTCAAAACTGACCGACTATCGGTTCGATATTGACACTCGGATGATGTCCAGAAATTATTTTCACACGAACTTTGCGAAGAGAATTTTTGCATATTTTCAACGCTTTTGTACTCGTACAATACGAGATCATTCGAGTTTTATGAATTTCTACTACATATATATGCGAATTGTTTTGAATATTTTTTTTTTTTTTTTTTTTTCAATTCATACACAATTTATTGATTTGTTTTATTTCTTCATTGATTATAGGGTTCTGGTACACATCGAAAGGTAGACTCATGCACGCAATGATTGCACCAAAGTATAGATATGATATAAAAACAAACAAAAAAAAAAAAAACAAGAAACTCTGAAAGCGCACACCTATTCCGTATGATGGTTTTGCTCTGTTTCCTCATGGTAGCGAGTTCTCAACTAATATCGTAATTTTTATTTTTATTTTATTTTTTTGTTTTTTTTTTTCCCTATGACCGCTCCATGGCGCTTAGCTTTGTAAAATTTAGTTTCGATGATAATTCGACTCAATGTTTATTTCATCAAGTTTAAAAATGAAAATCATATGTCGAGGATAGTATAGAAAAATTGAATCTCTGGTTCTCATAAATTATTTTCATCATCATTTTGGATATGCGATCAGTGTGTAAATTGTTTGATGGTAAAGGTAATTTTTCGGAATGACTTTGATTGAAAAAAAATAATCTTGTTATTGGGAATCTCTGGGAAAAAAAAGTAAAACAAAAAAAAAACGAAAATTGATGATTTTCGGCTTTATAAGCTGTCGCTCGGTAGAGATACACTTGCTCGCAGTGCACATTATTTAAGATATACTTAATTTTGGTCTCGATAATAACAAAAATCATATGCATATTCATCATATCGCCCGCATCATCTTATCTCGGATCAACGAACGACAATTTTAACAATTTAAAACTAAACGAACAATTTGTGTGTCCAAAAAAAAACGTAATTTTTCTTTGCCGAGAGCCAATTGGCGATCGACACTGGCGATGGCGGCGCTCGCGTCACTCGCAAATATGGCGCAATTTGGAGTGCAATTTTTGTGACAGTTGGCATTGAAAACATGGGACGTTTATACTCGAAACTGCGACAAATTTACGATTTCGTAATAAAAGAAGACCTAAATAATCGAAATATAACTGAAGGGGTTGAAGTTCGGAAGTTCGGGCAAATTTGGATGTACTGAAAAAAAAAAAAAAAAAAAAACGAAACAAAACGCGAATTATTAGGGCTGGTATTCGCTGTGTGCAGTGCCATACTATAGCGGCTGAGAACGGACTTGTAGCGCCCATGGTGGCGAGAATGCACATGTTTTGCTGGAGTCGCGTAGCGCAATTGAGGGCAATATAATAGAGAAGTCGCGAAAAGGAAAATTTAAACTGTTGCGCGAAGTCATATAAGAATTTTTTCCGCTACGCAACTTCGGAAATTAAGTTTTACGCGTTTCCGACAGCGATTTATAAAGTTGAGCAGCGCAAAAACTAGATTCGTTGGGTGCAAAAAACCAAGAAAGTAAAATTCTTGAGGTTAAACGCGCATATATTGTCTGGTATGAAAAATTCGCGTCAGGATATTATAATACAAATAAATTGATTTTTTTTTTCCTCTTTAGTAGCTCTCATTATTGGCTAGCCGAATATTCAGTGAGCACTTCGCGGGTAATCGTTCATCTACGTTACAATCAAGTCCGAGTTACGTCTTTCTTGTTCTCGATACGAGCCTTGTCGGTTCGTATGACAAGACCGACAAGGTTCATGGCTTAGCCTCAAATTGAGAAGGAAAAGTATAGCCGTAAACCTATTTTCATTGCATTGCAATACGTCGATTTTTTTTTTTTTTTCAACGCAGTTAAGCTCACCTCAAAGAACTCTATGCAGCACGAATATAAACGTTCGTTTATTAAAATTAATCCAACAGGGTTTCGTCTGTGTAAATAAATGAGAGCTATTCCAGCAAAATTTGCGGAGTACAGCCGGCCGCGGCGCCACTTGGCTTTCTGCACACAACGAATACTCTGATTGAAGACTTCGGGTCGCATCGAGACATTTTGAGCGCTCTTATCCACATTTTCCGTCGATCTGTCATTTCACGCACGCCGAATAAATTTGTCCGAGATACTTTACCGGCGTTTTTTTTTTACGGGAAACCGGTGAAATGTCACGTCGCGATCAATAATATAAAAACCAATAACCGATAATATAAAAATTTGAACTACAGCTTTTTTTTTTGTTAATTTCAACAGGTACAGAAATTTCAAAACTAATTTACACGCTGTATCGTGCGCATCGCGTGTATACAAATAAAGTCTTTTGCACTCCGATAGCAGTTCGTCAAAAACCCGCTAGGATTCGCATGCTCAGTGTCGATCGCCAATAATAATCTTGAGAGTCGGGAGGACTAAAAAATCAATCTGTAATAGGGAACTTGCATTATTTTCGACTTTTAAATTATTTAAAAGATAATTATTTCAAATACATGAGTTTTTTTTTTCGGTTACTCATCGTTATTTAATTAATTATATCAGCTCGAATAATTGAGTTCGCATTTCAAAAGTAGAATATCACGCGACAGTGACGTCACAACACCCCAGTGCAGCAGCGCCTCCAGGCGGTAAAATTAAGAAATTGAAGCAGCCAATCATTCCTAACCCAAAAAATCTTCGTAATTCGTAAATATGTAGCCGGTAAATTGGATTCAAACACACACTCGTGCACTAATGACTTAATTTCGCGAATTTTTTCACCGACGGATATACTATCTTTTGTCCGGCGGGATAACTATATCCGGGAGATAACCCTAGGTGAAAAAACCGGACATAACCTTACTCTGGAATCGAGAGGCGGTGTTGCGACGTCGCTCAGCCCGCGGAGCGCGTTAAATTTCGTACAATTTTTACACCTCAAGATATAATCATTCATTTGCTCAAAGAAATTACATGCAATGTTTATTAAACTTCGGAAAATCTTTAAATATGACAGTATGATAAAAAAAAAAAAAAAATGGAGAAAATCGTTTACATGCAAGTTTTCTATTATAAAATTTTTTCCGAGTTGATCGCGGTGTTGGATGGGGAAAATAATATTGATAAATTTATCTGATTTTTTAAATTCTTTTCTTTTTTCTTACGACGATGTGTGCCTTTCCGCATAACATTACTTCCATCACAATCCACGGGGGACATGGTCGTTTCTAGCAAGCTGAAGGGCAAGGCTCTCAGCAGGTAACCCCCATAATTACCATTTTTATCGTATTCAATCTCTATATCTCTGTGACTATCAATATATATTGTAACACGGTATGAGGACGATTCGGAGACGAATGTGGCAGCGGCTGGATAGCTCAGTTGGGAGAGCACTCGACCGGCAATCGAGAGGTCCCGGGTTCAAATCCCGGTTCAGTTCAAGCCGCATTTTTTTCCGAATCGTTCCTCTATCCCGGTTTTTTCCGGGTTATAAAAGTGGCGCCCAACGTGGGGCCCCGACGCATCGTGAAAATGCCCACCACTGTGGATTAATTAATGAAAATTAATTAATTCACAGAGGTAATAACTAAGAGGCTGACACGGTCGGTGGGAGACCCGCCCTGAGATTCCCCTTCCTGAGCTAGCCCCCTCGGGCAGTGTCCCCTGCCCGTTGTACCTCTTCCCCTACCGTCCCTCAGACAATCCCAGTCTGTAGTACCCTAGTCCGAGTTATACGAGTCGAACTGTCAGGGTCAATTCGACTCTGGCAGGGGGGATTGTAACACGGTATGAGGACGATTCGGAGACGAATGTGGCAGCGGCTGGATAGCTCAGTTGGGAGAGCACTCGACCGGCAATCGAGAGGTCCCGGGTTCAAATCCCGGTTCAGTTCAAGCCGCATTTTTTTCCGAATCGTTCCTCTATCCCGGTTTTTTCCGGGTTATAATATATATATGTATTGAAAAAAAAAAAAAAAAAATTTTATTATCTGTTTGTACACTTGGTCGTTGACACCGTTGTCTTTTGTAAAAAGAAAAAAAATCCTTCTCTTCACTCTCACATTCATCATCGGTTTTTATTTGATTCAATATTCAATAACAATAGTAATTGCATACCTTGACCCGAGCGCAACGGCATTCGTTTTTTTTTTTTTTTTTTTTTTTTTTGCAACAGCACGGCATTCGCTTTTGTTTCTTCGATCGCTTTGCATGCAATATTTTACCAATAAAACCCTCCCCTCAACTCAAATATGAAACTCTACTTTTGTCTCTGTAATTTTTCATTTCTATTTTTATATTTGCGCGATTGTTCGGGCTTGTTCTGTGTGTGCGCGCGCGCGCGCGCGTGTTGAAGTATCCAGTAAACTAAATAACTAATTTAAAAAATAACAATAATAACAATGATATGAAAGTAAATGTTCCTCTTATATTTGTGAAAACAAAAATGTTTTTTGTTGGCGAAAAAAAATAATGCATTCGACAAATTATTTTTACAAATATAGTGACGTTTTTGTTTTTCGTCTTTATTCTTTGACGCGCGCACAAGCAGCAGCGTAGCGGACAACAAGAGTTTTCACACACCGTCGAGCGAGCGCGATCAACCTTATTTGTACTGTACGCTCACTCAACCCGGCGACAAGGTAAAAACCCATAATATCACTCGGAATGATGATAAAAAAAAAAAAAAAAAGTAATGGAAAAAAAAAAGAAGAAGAAGAATATGCATAGAATGAGATTTTTTTTATCGTCGCAGCCTCTGTCCTGTCCGCCCGCTATGAGACTCGTGACGGTGCAACGTCAGAACAAAACTGTCAAGTATCTGTTGCGCGGTGACAGCGAGGGTGTCGTTATATTGTGGACAGTGCCGGACGTGGCGCCGCAGCAGCCTCAGCAACGAGTAACGCAGATGAATGCCGAGGAAAATATACGTGAGCCCACACCGGCATTAGCACCGACGATAAAAACGAGCCTCACAGCCGCTTGGGAATCAATGAAACCGTCGCCGGTTGGAATACTCGATCAATTGGATTCGGGTGATTCGCACGGATTTAAATTAACCGCCTGCATATATCTGCCTCAGCAGAGTCGTCTCGTTGTCGGTAGAGAGGACGGTAGCATTATTATCGTGCCGGCAACACAGACGGTCATGTTACAATTGTTGCATGGCAATCATCAACATTACGACGGTAAATATACGATGTATTTTTTTCACGTTTTGCCTAATACCTATATCTATATCTATATCTATATCTATATCTATAACTATATCTATAACTATATCTATAACTATATCTATAACTATATCTATATCTATAACTATATCTATAACTATATCTATAACTATATCTATAACTATATCTATAACTATATCTATAACTATATCTATAACTATATCTATAACTATATATATATCTATATCTATATCTTATCTATAACTATATCTATATCTATATCGAACCATTTATTATGATTAATCGGCGCGCATGACAGACTGGCCACCTCATCAAGTTCTCCTCGGTCATTCGGGACGCGTCAATTGTCTTTTGTATCCTCACAACGTCGCTTCCCGTTACGATCGTACTCATCTCGTTTCCGGCTCCGTCGATTTTGCCGTATGCCTCTGGGATCTTTACGCCGGCACTTTGATTCATCGTTTTTGCGTTCACGCAGGTGAAATAACACAATTGATGGTACCGCCGGACAATTGTAGCGTAAGTTTTTTTTTTTTATTACAAGCAATATTGCATCTCATCGATCTATCGATCTATCAATCATCGTTTCATCAATCTATAAATTTGTCGGCAATGAAAGTAAATCCGGTTTCAAAAGTTTAAATTAACTTTTGATAGTCATATTATGACTTTGGAGGAAGTCGCTACATTAATTCACGCAAAGATCAAACTTTTTTTTTACAAAGAAAAGATCCCGACGATTTTTTTTCCATCTCTCGAATGGGAATAGATATTTTAAATGTTAAAAAATCATCGATGTTTTCGAAAATTCGAAAATTTCGAGCCACGCTGCTCCGAAACTACCGGAGGAAATTTTTTTTTTTTTTTTTCCAAATCATGGATGCTATTTTCGATAGGGTTCCTTCGAATGGCATAATTATTTTTTTAAAATTTCGATCCACCGGTACAAATTGTGCCATATAATTGACCCATGTGTATCAGGGCGGAGTGAAAAACGGAAGATATAAATTATAGTTTTTTTTTTTCCCCCTTTGGCACACTTTTTAGCGATGCCAGGACGCAACTATCCCGCCCTATTACGATAAGATCCGCGAAAATTCACCTTTTTCACTCCCGCCTTAATATATATTCATACACATAATGCTGTGTATTTCAGGAATTTTCGAACGGTCCCCGAACCCTCACTCTCTCCGCGATTTCGAAAAAGAGATTTTTTCGGTGAAATTGCAAAAAAAATCTGGAAAAATTCATGAACCCTTCAAAGGTCTCCGGGGCTATCACCAAAAAAAAAAAAAAATTCATTTTGAAATCGGACGGGGGTGAGGACCGTTGGAAAATTCCTGAAATACCCATATATATATATATATATATATATATTCTTTTCGTATTTTAATTTTTCCGCCGTAGCCTAGGATACAAAAGTGCGTGTGTAGCGTTGCATCGGATCACAGCGTGACTCTTCTCTCGTTGGCCGAGCGTAAATGCGTCGTTCTCGCATCGCGACACTTGTTTCCGGTTGTAACGATCAAGTGGCGACCTCTCGATGATTTTATGATTGTCGGTTGTTCGGACGGTGCGGTTTACGTATGGCAGATGGAAACTGGACATTTGGATCGTGTTTTGCACGGTCAGATCAAAGCCTGGACTTTCTTTATTTCTTCATTTTTCATTTAATTTCATTATTTCCAACGAAATAATTAATTTTTCAGGTATTATTGCCGAGGAGGTGCTTTACGCCTGTGACGAAAATACAATAGTAGCGTCGGGAGGTAACGCCGCGGCTGCTGCCGCAGCTTCGGCTGCTGCCGCCGCCGGCGGTGAGCTCGGTCTTGCTAATCCAGCGGTTCACTTTTTCCGGTATCTTGAAAAAAAATTTCGAAAAAATTATTTCCAAAACTCGAGGATATAAAAAAAAAAAAAAAAAAAAAAAAAAAAAAAAAACGGTGGAAAGGAATAAATTTATAATCGTATGAATTACATCATCAGGGGTCTGAGACATCGCAATTTATCGGCGATACGTCACGCTACCCAGCGCGGTCTTCATCAGTTGCAACAATTGCACGGCGGCAATGGCAATGATCATGGCAATCAAATAAAGGCAAGAGGCGCACCGTTGATGATTCAAGGCTTCAGAAGTAATCCAAAGGATCCCGAGAGTCACATACTGTTTTTCGACATCGAGGCATTGATAGGTAATTATCTTCAAAACAATTACAAAACTCGGATAAACGAAACAAAAAAAAAAAAAAAAAAAAAAAAAAAAAATAGCAACGAACGAAAAAAGTCCCGATCTCGACGGTTCGGAGATGATAATTTGTTGAAAACAAAAAAAAAAAAAAAAAAAAGAAACGAAAAATAGAAACAAAAATTCGCACAAACAGTTCAATTATTGAGCGACGAGTACGGCTCGATGTCGCCGGGATCTCTGGAGGCTCAGGGCCTCATTTCCGCATCCGAGTATCAAAAAGTCGCGGCTCTGACGCAGTCAGCGAGTCCCGATGCTCATAAAAAAATTGCAGGTAAGATTGTTGGCGAATGAAATTGAGACGAGAAAGCGAATCTTTTGTCGAAAATAATTTTCTAAAAAAAAAAAAAAAAAAAAAAAAAAAAAAAAAAAAAAAAACAAAAAGGTTGATTATCCCAATTTTGTAGACTTTTTCGGTCGCGTCAAGGATAAAGCCGGCGACGTTGAAAGAATTCTTAAGGAAAAGGATCGTCACGGTACCGTCTTGAATTTATCTCTGTTTCTTCTCCCATTATCATTTCGTTTGAAAAGAAAATAATAAACCTGCATCCCTTTTTTTCATGAAACGTTTCATAATTTTCCTCGAAAAGAAATCATCGCCATGTGAATTTGTTTTATTCCCGTTTATTTTGCACACACACACACACACACACACACACATTCACTTTTTTCCACACATTTTCGTATTCGTGGTAGTTTAATACGATGTGTATTTTTTTCGCGGCTGAATGATGAAAAAAGAAAACGATTATCTGAAGGTAATCTCCTCTTCTCTAGGTATATTGGCTAAAATGAAGGAGGGCGCGGAAAATGTGCATACTAAATTGCAGGCCAAAGCGGAGAGCGTTGGCCTCAAGCCGTCGAATCTCGACGGCAAAGGTCAGCTTTTATATCCCGAGCGAAATATTTCTATCACTCGTTGTAGTTCAATAGAAAAAAAAAAAAAAAAAAAAATGAAATTAAATGTATTACATTTTTTTTTCTTTCCTGACTCGCATGGATTTGTCACTAGAATTTACGTTTTTGCTTTTGACGCGTCGTATTTTTTTCTTCTTCTTCTTCTTCTTCTTCTTTTCTCGATATTTTCTTCGATATTGTATTTTGACTAATACCACACTTGTCGGACGGACGTGATCCGGCAAGAACTGACGATTTATTTATTTCAGCTATGCTTTGAGAGTTTCATTTTTATTTTTTTATTTTTATTTTTAAATACGAACGATTATAGCACGCTATTCCCCCGAACCCCATCGAGCACCCGCGTAGTCGCCCGAGTTAATTACAACAGCGATAATTACGATAAATTTTCGTTTCGTTTGAATTGAAAAGAAAAAATAAAAGTTTTCAAATAAAAATAAAATTGAAAAACATTGGCAGGTGAAGGCTGGAACAGCAACAGCGACGCAATGAGAAATAGCTTGAAGCGGAATGGTGCGTTCAACGAGCCAAACGCTACGATGGAAGTGGCACAATTGTTACTGAGTCTTCTTCATGCGTGGGGTATGGATCCGGATCTGGACAGGGTATGCGAGGGTAAACTTGGACTACTGAGACCAATGGTGCCCGTGTCTTTCGGAGTTTTGTCCAAAGGAGGTGAGCGAATTATTATTACTATTATTATTATTATTACTATTGATAAATAAATAAATAAAAAAAAGAAGGCGCGGTTGTGACGTGGCCGGCTCAAACGCGGGGTACGTCCGGGTTCGATTCCCACCGCCGGCATCGATGGAAAAATTTTCCAAGCGTTTTTTCTGTGACCTCGGTGATTCGGAACCTACCTAAACAATGTGTAGATCTAAAGGAAAGATACAGCACCCTTGGTGCGGTGACCGAAAGACTGCGAGATGTCTCGGGTTCGATTCCCGTTGCCGTAGCAAGGCTGATGTAAGCACAGCGGGCTAGGATGTAGGCTCCAGAGAAGCAGGGCGCGCGAACTACGGCTGCCTCTGTCCCAAAGTGCTGACATCTGGCGGGTGCGAGACAAGCTCTGGCAGCGGGAAGCGTTTACCATAGCACAGCTGATGGTAAAAAGCACAAAAGGGCTAGGACACGTAGCTCCAGAGGCAGGGCGTGTACGAACTATGGCTGCCTCTGTGCCAGGTGCTGACATCTAGCGGGTGCGCGACAAGCTCCGGCAGCGGGGATCGAACCGGGGACAAACGGATACGAGAGGAGACCAAGGTTAGATGGTGTTGGGAGCCCGCAACCCTCAGGGGATTCGGTGTAAGAACTCATACCAAGTACCGGTGGATAAAATTAAATTAAAATTCACATGGTTTATATAGATTTCGAGATCTCGATTTTTTTTTACCCAAACGAGCACTTTGAATATCGGCGATTTTAAGTCCATAGGGATGTGTATGGAAAAAATGGCAAGAATCGATGTTCAAACTTTCAAAATTTGTGAAAAATCGAAAAATCAACGGAGCTCGATGAACCAAGCGGCATTTTGAAGCTTGAACGATTACGAAGAGATACAAGTACTGAATAAAGTCATATCTTCTTCGAAAAGGATCGTTACAACGATTTTAGTGAACCCTCAACGTTTCAGAAAATGAAAAAGTGTAATTTTTCGTTTTTTTTGCCTTTTCATATCGAATTTTTGGATTTCAGGGAAAAATTCGATATGATTCCCGATCAGCAGACAATTTCCGATCGCCTAGAGCCTAATAATGTGGTGAAAGGCGAAAAAAAAAATTTTTCAATATTTGCCCACTTTTTCGGAAATCTAAAAATCACGAAATTTCAAATGCCCATAACTCATCTCCGGATAGACAAGTTTTGGCTTATCGGGGGTGTTTTTAAAAGCCCTTGAGTAGACTTACAGAATGGCGTTGGATTCATCCTGATATACGCATTTTTTATACCCAAAAAAGCATTTTAAAAATTGATGAATTTTAGTCCAAGGGGTATGTATGGGTATGTATGGAAAAATTGGCAAAAATCGATGGCCCAACTTTAAAAATCTGTAAAAAATCGAAAAATCAACGCAGCTCGATGAATCAAGCGGCATTTTGAAGCTTGAACTATCACGAAGAGAATAAGCATGCAGTGCAGGTCCAAAGATCGTCGAGAATATAAAATACAGCAATTTTAGTGGGCCAACTCATTTTTTGCGAAAATTCAAAAAAATCTTTGATTTTAAAAATTCGCTTTAGGGCCCTATATAGATGTATTTTTTCCCGCTGATCACGAATCCGCTCGGCATTTTCCTTAAAACTCAAAAATTCTATTTCAAATTGTCAAAAACGCGTTTTTTTTTCGAACATTAAAAAATAACAATTTACATTGCATAAAATTTAATTAAAATTTACATGGTTTATATATATTTCGAGATCTTAATTTTTTGTACCCGAAAGAGTACTTTGAATATCGGCGATTTTGAGTCCATTGGAATATGTATGGATAAGATGGCAAAAATCGATGTTCCAACTTTAAAAATCTGTAAAAAATCGAAAAATCAACCCAGCTCGATGAACCAAGCGGTATTTTAAAGCTTGAACGATTGCGAAGAGAATAAGCACTGAATAGAGTCATATCTTCTTCGAGAAGGAACGTCACAACGATTTTAGTGAACCCTCAAAATTGCAGAAAATGAAAAAGTGCAATTTATCGTTTTTTTGCCTTTTCATATCGAATTATTGGATTTTGGAGAAAATTTCGATGTGATTCGTGATCAGCAGAGAATTTCCGATCGCCTAGAGCCTAAAAATGTGGTGAAAGACGAAAAAAAAAATTTTTCAATTTTTTGCCCACTTTTTTGGAAATCTAAAAATCACGAAATTTCAAATGCCCATAACTCATCTCCGAATCGACAAGTTTTGGCTTATCGGGGGTGTTTTTAAAAGCCTTAGAGAATGCCGTTAGATTCATCCTGATATCTGCATTTTTTATACCCAAAAAGCACTTTGAAAATTGATGAATTTTAGTCCAAGGGGTATGTATGGAAAAATTGGCAAAAATCGATGGCCCAACTTTAAAAATCTGTAAAAAATCGAAAAATCAACGCAGCTCGATGAACCAAGCGGCATTTTGAAGCTTGAACGATTACGAAGAGAATAAGCATGTAGTGCAGGTCCAAAGACCATCGGGAATATAAAATACAGCGATTTTAGTGGACCAACTCATTTTTTGCGAAAATTCAAAAAAAATCTTGGATTTTTTAAATTCGCTTTAGGGCTCTATATAGCAGTATTTTTTCCCGCTAATCACAAATCCGCTCGGTATTTTTCTTAGAACTCAAAAATTCTATTTCAAATAGTCAAAAACGTGTTTTTTTTTTTTTTTTCGAAAATTAAAAAATAACAATTTACATTGGATAAAATTTAAGGGGAGCAGTAGCGCAGTGGGTAGCGTGCTCGGCTCGCACGCAGTGGCGCGCGACGTGGCCGCGTGCGATTCCCACTGTCGGCACCAATGGAAAAATTTCCCAAGTGCTTTTTCTGTGACCCCGGTGGTTCGGAATCCACCTAAAAAAGTAGGTCCAAAGGAAACCAGCGCCTTGGTGTGGTGACCGAAAGGCTGGAAAGATGTCTCGGTTTCGATTCCCGATGCCGTAGCACGGCTGATGAAAGCACAACGGGCTCGGACGTAGCTCCAGAAACAGGACGTACGAAATACGACTGCCTCTGTCCCAAAGTGCTGACATCTAGCGGGTGCGCGACAAGCTCTGGCAGCGGGAAGCTTTTACCGTAGCAGAGCTGATGGTAAAAAAGCACAAAAGGGCTAGGATGTAGCTCCAGAGAAGCAGGGCGCACGAACTACGACTGCCTCTGTCCCAAAGTGCTGACACCTAGCGGGTGCGCGACAAGCTTCGGTAGCGGGAATCGAATCGGAGACAAACGTATAAGTAAGACGGAGAACCAACGGTGGAAGGCGAAGGGAGCCCCCGCAACCCTCAGCGTAGTCGGTGTTAAAATTACCAATCCAAATAAAAAATAAAAAACATACTATTTTTTAATGGAAAATTCGTTAAACATTTTAAATTAGGCTACATGTCGCTGTTATTGCCAACGTGGCAAACGCAACTGGAGCCAGCTGGTGAGCCTGCGACACAATTGGAGCAACGTTTACCGGTCGAATTGGTCAGGCAGGACAGACTGACGAAGGAGTTTACGGCACGTGCTCACTGGGAACTGTCAACGACACTAACGAGCAATCATCTTTTGGCTGTCGTTGCTCTCGCCAATACTCTCATGTCCATGAACAATGCGACTTTTGTACCCGAACAGGAGAGAAATCGAAAGATGCACAGGTAATTTTTGGCGGGATCCGTCAATTCCGGGGGGGGGGGGGGAAATCATATATGCTAGCGGATAAAGCCCGACGATAATTTAATCGTAGACCGGGCAACAGAGCAGCGGCAGCGGGTGTTAATTGGAACAAAGCCGAGGAGGAGAACGAGGAAATGTTTACCGTACAGCAGGCACAGATAAAACAGGGATGGTCGTTACTCGCGACATTGCACTGCGTACTTTTGCCGGACAAAGTTGCCGCGCAGGGTGGCTTCAAGACTTTCAAGCGTCCGCAGGTGGAAATGATGGCCCGACGATGGCAGCATCAGTGTCTCGAGGTATTTTTTATTATTGTTTCATAAAATATGTAAATTTTAATATTCGTATATAATTTAAAGCACAAAAACAAAAACAAAAAAACGTTTTGGTATTTGGTGAAAGGTGAGGGAAGCAGCTCAGGCTCTTCTTCTCGCTGAATTGGGTCGAATGGGACCAAAGGGACGTAAATCATTGGTCGACAATTGGTCACAATATTTACCCATGTACAGTACCCAAGAGCCGATTGCTCCTCAACAACAAAATCCGAGTCCTCCCTCGGCCAGTCCCGTACCACTCGGTGATTCGGGACAGCAGCAGCAGCAGCATCAGCAGCAGCTGCATCAGCAGCAGCAGCAGCAGCAGCAGCAGCAGCATCAAGAGGACGATGACGAGGAGGAAGAACTTGTCGAAGAATCGTGTATCACGAGAAAACCATCGAGCGTCGCTGAGCTCAAGAGGAAACAAAACACGGCGGTTGTTCTATTGGGTGTTATCGGAGCTGAATTTGGTCAGGACGTAGCGACGACGACGGCGATGACAACGACGACGACGACGACGACGACGGCGACGACGACAACGACGATGACGAATAATCAAACGAGAGACAGCGAGCAGCGAAGAAAAAGCTCGGTCGCCGAAGGTTTTGGTATCGGAAACAACAATCTCGCGAGGCACACCAGTATGGCACTTACGCATCTCCTTCATGCGCCTCATTCGTCAAAATTACCGATGCACACGTCGCTTCGTAGAGCAGCGATCGATCTAATTGGTAGGGGATTCACGGTATGGGAACCGTATCTGGACGTTTCCAAGGTGAGATATAAATTAATTAACGGCCAATCGATGCAGATACGGCGCTGAAAAAAGTTTCACCGATATATCCAAGAGACGCAATTGATTTCGAAGGTGCTTCTGGGACTGTTGGAGATGTGCTGTGACGCTGACAAGCTCGTACCGAATATGACGTACGGATTGCCGCTTACACCACAGGCCGACAGTTGCAGAACGGCACGACACGCCCTGACGCTGATAGCGACAGCGAGACCGGCAGCTTTTATCACAACGATGGCTCGTGAAGTCGCCAGATTCAATACTCTCCAGCAAAACGCTCAAACGTTGAACGTTAATCTCGGGGCGAGTGTGCTAGCGAGAGCAAAACCGGAGATACTCAGGATCGTCGAGCAATTGATCGATAAAATGCAGAGTGAAATGAGCGATCTACTCGTCGAGGTCGTTTGTTCAATTTATCTTTCGCTCATTGTAACGCAACCAACGCCCACCGATCTCGCGTCTATACTTTTTGTTTTTGTTTTTGTTTTCATTTTCTTCTCATCCAACAGGTCATGGATATTATTCTGCACTGTCTCGATCCTGGCCATTTGAAAACGAAACCCCTGAACGAAGTTTTCCCCGCTGTGTGCAGATTCAATCAGGTTTTTCGATTCATTTCATTCTAAAAGTTTCACAAAAAAATTCCTTCTTCTCTCATCCAAGAATGTTTTTCTTTTTTTTTTTCCGCCTCCCTCAGGTCAGCCATTGTCCTGCGACTCGAAGAATAGCGGTGGGTGGCCGAGGCGGTCAATTGGCACTTTACGAGCTTCGCGGTAACGTCAAGTGTCAAACGGTCTCGGCACATCAAGCTCCGGTGACGGCTTTGGCATTTTCACCGGAGGGAAAGTTCCTCGTTAGTTATTCGTGCTCGGAAAACAAACTTTGCTTCTGGCAGGTGAGTAACGAAGATTTTTCGTTTCTTCCTGCTCTTTCATCGAACGAATCTTTTTTTTGTTTTTTTTTTTTGTTTTATTTTTTTGCTGCAAACGTCGATGAAAATATTTTCTAGCAAACGAGCAGCGGTATGTTTGGTCTTGGAAATTCTCAGACGCGTTGCGTCAAGTCGTACAGCACAGCGCCGATAAACGACGTGACACGATTAAATCCTATGCGGCTGGCCCGACTAATATGGATTAACAATCGTACTGTAACTCTCATGCTCGCCGATGGATCCGAGACTCGATTCAACGTCTAAACTCTCGTTTTTTTTTCCCGCGTAATTCGGGACAAAAAATCGTTCTCGTCAAGGATTTTTCGAGCCCGCGAAGGCTTCCCCGCGAGCACCGTAAATATATTTAATATTTCATGCGGCATGAAATTTAGTTGAGAAAATTATACGACAAGCGTCGAGTATTTATGACCAGCGGCATTTGATTGAAAACAAAAAAATTTACAAAATAGTATATTGTTTACCGAGCAGAGAAAACGGTCGTTTGCACGCGCCTCGTATGAAGTTGAGAACATCTCGGCTTTGCCTCGGTGCTCAACTTCATACTTGGCGTGCAAACGACCGTTTTCTTGCTCGGTAAACTCGCTGTTTTCGCTCCGCTGTTGTAAAAAACGTTCACCTCGGAGGAAACGGTCGTTTGCGTCTCGTATGAAGTTGAGAACACCTTCGCATTGGTGCTCAACTTCATACTCGGAGTGCAAACGACCGTTTTCTCGCTCGGTAAACAATATAGCATTTTTTTTCTCAGGAGAAAAAAAGCGTGGAAAGCTCAGGAGAAAAAAACGGTCGTTTGCGCCTCGTATGAAGTTGAGAACACCTTCGCATCGGTGCTCAACTTTATACTCGGAGTGCAAACGACCGTTTTCTCGCTCGGTAAACAATATAGAATTTTTTTTCTCAGGAGAAAAAAAAGCGTGGAAAGCTCAGGAGAAAAAACGGTCGTTTGCGCCTCGTATGAAGTTGAGAACACCTGGGCTTCGCCTCGGTGCTCAACTTCATACTCGGCGTTCAAACGACCGTTTTATCGCTCAGTAAACAATATACTAATGTTCACCTCGGAGAAAACGATCGTTTGCGCTTTGTATGAAGTTGAGAACACCTTTGCATCGGTGCTCAACTTCATACTCTGCATGAAAACGACCGTTTTCTCGCTCGGTCAACAATATACTATTTTTTTTCTCAGGAGAAAAAAGCGTGGAAAGCTCAGGAGAAAAAACGGTCGTTTGCGCCTCGTATGAAGTTGAGAACAGCTTCCCATCGGTGCTCAACTTCATACTTGGAGTGCAAACGACCGTTTTCTCGCTCGGTAAACAATATAGCATTTTTTTTCTCAGGAGAAAAAAAGCGTGGAAAGCTCAGGAGAAAAATGGTCGTTTGCGCCTCGTATGAAGTTGAGAACACCTGGGCTTTGCCTCGGTGCTCAACTTCATACTAGGCGTTCAAACGACCGTTTTATCGCTCAGTAAACAATATACTAATGTTCACCTCGGAGAAAACGATCGTTTGCGCCTCGTATGAAGTTGAGAACACCTTCGCATCGGTGCTCAACTTCATACTCTGCATGAAAACGACCGTTTTCTCGCTCGGTCAACAATATACTATTTTTTTTTCTCAGGAGAAAAAAAAGCGTGAAAAGCTCAGGAGAAAAAACGGTCGTTTGCGCCTCGTATGAAGTTGAGAACACCTTCGCATCGGTGCTCAACTTCATACTCGGCGTGCAAACGACCGTTTTCTCCTAGGTTAACATACTATTTTTTTTCACAATAGCGGAGCGAAAACAGCGAGTTTCCATCTTTAAACGAGGACCGGCAATCGACTGGTTTCCATCCTCGTTTGCAGATGGAAACTCGCTGCTTTCGTTCTGCTATTGTAAAAAATTCATTTCAAAATTTTTCTCGTCACCGTGCTCCGGGCCATAATAATCGTAGTGGCAGTAGCGATAATAATAAAAATAATAATAATAATAATAGTAATAGTAACGATAATAATGTGGGGTGCGGAAAATCGCATACGCAGGATTCCAAGATTATCCGGAGTACGAAAAAAATATCAAATTCTCCAATTTGACGTTTTTGTTGTTGTTGTTGTTGTTGTTGTTATTTTCTTCTTCTCTTTTTAACACATTAATCGATCGATCGACGATTTCATACCAAATTATATATTTATATTTTGCGAAATGCGTTGTACATACTTAGTTGTCGATATATAAATGATCAATATAGTCCAGTCGAAATAGGATTTCACCTGGAAATAATTGGAGGAAGCGATTTTCTTATTTTATACTTAGGAAGAGGTGATTGGTAGGGCAAATCTCGATTTTCGGGAAAATCCCCTACTGCGTTCGCCGCCATATTGATTTAAAGAGTGACTTTTTGTTTTTTTTCAAATAACTCGCTTAATCGCAACTTTGGAGTGAAATTGATGTGAACCAAAATTGTAGGAAATCTAATACCCCACAAGTTCGGCTTAAATCATTTTTACCCTAGGATCGATATTTACAGAGTTAGACCGCAAATAGGGGTAAAAACGGTTTCTTTCAATTATCTCGTTTATTATAAAAGTTTATCGTAAAAATTGTAATGGATAATCAGGCAGGGTTTTTTCTGCAACTTTGGTTTTTACCATTTTCACCGTAAAATCGATATTTTCAGACTTATAGTGAATTCAGGGGTGAAAATATGTTTATTTTCAATTATCTCGTTTACTGTCAAGTTTGTCGAAAAAATGCTAAGGAATAATCATTCAGGGAATTTTATTTTCTGCAACTTCGATTATCATAATTTTTATCCTAGGATCGATATTTTCAGAGTCAGCATTAAAATAGGCGTGAATTTTTTTTTTATTGTCAGTTGTTTCGTTTATCAAGTTTGTCATAAAAATAGAAATGGCCAACCGGTTAGGTAATTTAATTTTCCTCCAACTTTTTTTGCATCCTTTCGTCCTCAATAGGCATTTCAGCAAGTAATGAACCTGTGGGTTTCGACACCCGATAAATTGTTTCAACCTGACTCATTTGAAAATTTAAAAAAATAAAAAATTCACCCCTATTTTAATTTCTACTCCCGAAAATATTGATCCTTGGATAAAAATGATGATAACCAAAGTTGCAGCAAATAAAATTCCCTATCCGATTATTGATAACTATTTTCACGATAAACTTGATGAGAAATGAGATAATTGAAAAAAAAAAATTTAAAAAACCGTTATTATCCCTATTTGCAGTAAATATGTAAATATCGATCCTAGGGTAAAAATAATATAAACCTAACTCGCGGAGAATTAAATTTCTCACAGCTTTGGTCATTGCTATTTTTACCCTAAAGTTGAAAAAAAGCGAGTTATTTGAAAAAAAAAAAACAAAAAAAAAACAAAAAAATCACTCTTTGAATCAAGATGGCGGCGAACGCAATGCGGGAATTTTTCCGAAAATCACGATTTACATTACCAACTCCTCCTGAGTATAAAAAAAAAAAAAATCGCTTTTCCCAATTATTTCCAGATGAACCGATTTTTTGACCTATCTCGACTCGACTAACGGAGGAAAGTAAGTAAGCAGTAGGAAGCTAGCACTTTTTGTCTCGTCCCAAAGCTTGATATATATACACGCATTTTCGTTTCGCGTCCCCCAAAATATAAACACGACTGTTTTTTTGCTATCGTTACTTTGTGTATATACACGTGCGTAGAGAGGATAAATTTCGTCGAGCCAGCAAAAAAAATTTCCAAAAAGATTTCCATTCGACGAAGAATCGTTGTTAAAGTAAATGTTTTTTTTTTCTTCAGTTTTTAAAAGCGTGGTTAAAAAAATTGCCTCTCAGAGGAAAACTTGAATGAAGGTATAGGATGAAAAATTTAGAGTGATGAATTTACTGAAAGCACACACACACACACACATACATACATAAATACACACAAGGCGCGTGCAATCGACAGCGCAACGTATTTGAAGCATAATTTTTAACTTCCAGTTAAACTAGGAACTAGGTTTGTGAAAGAACCGAGCAAAAGCCGTTGCTGGTTTTATTTCGAGTTTCGAAAATCTTTTTTGAAAAAAAAAAGAAAGAAAGAAAGAAAGAATATCGATTCATCGATTGATCTCTATTCTTTCGAATACTCGCATGTCAAAGCAGAGTCTCAGTGGAATCATTGAAGAAAAAATTCCACGATTCTAACACGTTGATATACCGACAATGAGATTGCGAAGCTTCATTCAACGAGCGCCCCTTTGTACGATAATCATTTTGTTAATATTGTAATTATCAGAAGAATAATCGCGTGGAAAAAAAAGAAGAAGAAAAATTAAAAATCCCAAGCTGGTATACTATTGCACTCGTGTATCTTCTAGTTGTTCGTAAAATCTACGTCGTAAATTATTATCGTATCGTTAAAAGTACACGCATATATACGCATGTAAAAAGAATTTAACCGTGAAAGAGAGAGAGAGAGAGAGAGAGAGAGAGAAAAAAAAATATAATGTCTCGTCAGTTATAGTGTTGTAAAAGCCAAACGTTTCTTGCATTCGCTAAATTTCATCACTGTCCTAATTTTATCCATAGACTGATTCTACATTAATTCCACAAATATTTGAATATATATTGAAAACAAAAACTTTGCAATTCATTCGCTGAAAACCTCGGGAATCAAAAATATAAAAAAAAAAAAAAAAGGATTCAATGAAGCGTTCATCAATTCCGATGTATTTCTTTGTTCCTTCGGAAAAGAAGAGTAGACGAGACATTGTTTTCCTTTTTTTTTTCTTTTTTATTTCTTTGCGCCTACGTAGTCACGCTTCATTGTGAAATTATATATTGTACGTTGTAAAAAAAAAAAATTGTTTAAACTCGCCGTTTATGCGTAGATGGACAAAGTTAAAAAAAAAAAAAAAAAATGGAATTGCACGCGAAAAAATTGTGGCGCGGGTGTTATATTTGTTAAATAATTTTATGTAATAATTTATAATGCAAAAATTGTATGCAAGTGTGTTTGTGTGTGTGTCTGTCTATATATATACACACACACACACACACACAGGATGAAATATATCTTATGAATACGTATAAGGATATTTTGAAGTATTGTTTGTGACGTGAAAATACGATACGTGGAAGGAAAGAACTTGTAAAAAAGAAAAAAAACGATCACGGGGCTCTAGTTTTTTCGATTATTTTTTTTTTCTTTTTTTTTTTTTTTTCATTAGAGTCGGCAATAAAATATTATTGGCTCGCGAAAATGTATTTACTGTACTTTGATAATAAAAATCTCTTCCTTCAACGTATCGCGTATTTTAATATGAAAAATATAAAACACGCATGGTCCTATACTTTTATTCCTATATTCGAGCGTTCCGCGGGTATTATTATTCATAAAAATTATGTCGTCACCGCGTTCAATAACGTTTTCTCTACTCACCGCGCCGGGGGCGCTGCTGTTTATGCCTGAAAAAAACGCGATTTTTAAACGTAAAAAATTGAATATATCTTTGTTTAAAGTAAAAGCTTATGAAAATCCAAGCGTTGAGTCCCTCAAAAATAAAATCACATAAATTTAATACTGTGCGATGAAAACTATTAGGAATCAACACGGAGGCTGGGCCTATCCAGTATGGTCTCTCATTCCCAGTTCGTTGCCAGTAGCTAGCCCTATTCGCTGTGTGCAGAAAGCCAAGTGGCGACGCGGCCGGCTGTACTCCGCAAATTTTGCTGGAATTCGCGATTTTCACATCCCAGAGATGGCGCAACGGTATTTCAATATGGCCGGTCAAAGTATAGTTCAGGGAGACTAGTCTCCCTGGTATAGTATTTTAAATGGTTTTTTTTTGTTTTGTCCATTGTCATATTTTGGCACTGTACACTATACTAGCAGAGCTTCAGCTTTAAGCCACGAAAGGCACCAAAACTTTTGGGGATCATGAATAGCTCTCATTTATTTACATAGACGAAACCTTGTTGGATTAATTTTAATAAACGAACGTTTATATTCGTGCTGCATAGAGTTTTTTGAGGTGTCGGTGAGCTTGACTATAACTGCGTTGAAAACAAAAAATAAATCGACGTATTACGATGTAATGAAAATACCCAGCAAACACAGCTTAGATCATTTACAGAATTTTTACATCACAATCGATGTAACGACTACATAATATAATTGTCATCACAGTCTCGTAAATTTTCCATCTTTTACGTAAATTAAATATACTTGTTCCATCTCTTAGTTACATCTTTGTGATGTATAAAAAGATGGAAATTTTACGTATCAGAGATGACATCTTTTTTACTTCCCACTATATGATGTAACATTGATATCCCATTGTTGACGTGATTGATACATCTTTGCGTGATGAAACAATTACAGAAAACTATGAATATAACAATTATATAAAATTGATATGTAAAATTCTCATCACTCGATTACGAGATTTTTATATATACTCAAGACTCGTACAAATCTTATGGATTAGTTTTGTCACGTTTACGGAACAGTGGTATATCACAGTTTAGTAGGCTGGAAAACGCATCAATTACGTATAATTTATTACGTAAATGTTACAAGGCACTTTTAAGTAACAAATTATACGTATTTGTTATGTTTTAAATTTTACTAAACAGTAATATATCAATGTTCTGTAATAATTACCGGCCTAAGTGCTGTATTCGTTGACTGCATGCGGAGGATCGTGGGTTCAAATCCCGGTCAATGACTTTTTTTTTTTTTCAAAATTTACAGGGTTTTCAAAAATATTGAAATAACTAATTTAAATTCGTTCAAGGATCATTTAATTGCTAATTTATAGATAATAAACTGTATTTATTGTGCCAATTCGACCCACGTTTAAGAAGCGAACAAGCGTGATATATGTTAGTTACATCTATGAGCTGAGTATGTTACGTAATGATAACTCGTAGTTTTTTCATAACTTCGATATAATAAAGGGACGACAAATTTGAGAACAAACTCCGCTTCATTCATGGAGTTTAGGATGTAAATGTTACATCTAAGAAAACACGCGTTACGTGATATTTCCATAATTTTTTCGAAACTGTGTTTGCTGAGTTACGTAACGATAACTCGTAGTTTTTTCATAACTTCGATATAATAAAGGGACGACAAATTTGAGAACAAACTCTCCTTCATTCATGGAGTTTAGGATGTAAATGTTACATCTAAGAAAACACGCGTTACGTGATATTTCCATAATTTTTTCGAAACTGTGTTTGCTGGGTAGGTTTACGGCTACTTTTTTTTCTCAATTTGAGGCTAAGCATGAACCTTGTCGGTCTTGTCATACGAACCGACAAGGCTCGTATCGAGAACAAGGAAGACGTAACTCGGACTTGATTGTAACGTAGATGAACGATTACCCACGAAGTGCTCACTGCATATTCGGGTAGACAATCATGAGAGCTACTAAAAAGGAAAAAAAAATCAATTTATTTGTATTATAATATCGTGACATGAATTTTTCATACCAGACAATATATGCACGTTTAACCTCAAACATTTTACTTTCTTGGTTTTTTGCACCCTACGAATCTAGTTTTTGCGCTGCTCAACTTTATAAATTGCTGTCGGAAACGCGTAAGACTTAATTTCCGAAGTTGTGTAGCGGAAAACATTCTTATATGACTTCACGCAACAGTTTAAATTTCCTTTCCGTGACTTCTCTATTATATTGCCCTCAATTGCACTACGCGAATCCAGCAAAACCTGTGCATTCTCGCCACGATGGGCGCTCTAAGGCGTTCTCAGCCGCTATAGTATGGCACTGCACACTGCGAATATTCGCGATCCCCAAAAGTTTTGGCACCTCTCGTGGCTTAAAGCTGAAGCTCTGCTAGTATAGTGTACAGTGCCAAAATATGACAATGCACAAAATAAAAAAACCATTAAAAATACTATACCAGGGAGACTCTAGTCTCCCTGTACTATACTTTGACCGGCCATATTGAAATACCGTTGCGCCATCTCTAGGACGTGAAAATCGCGAATGGTCTCTCATTCCCAGTTCGTTGCCAGTAGCTAGCCCTATTGGCAGGATGCGTGATGAAAGCGACATCTACCGCCCGCACTAATTCACACTCAATGACAGATATTTTGTATTACAAATTTCTTTTAAACATTAAAAAAAAATTTTTTATCACATTACAAATGAAAACTTGTATCATACAAGAAAGTTAATGAAAAATACCAATTAAGGAACCAAAAAAAGTAAGTATTAAAAATTCGTTTGAATAGAAAACATACTTAATTTGTAATGAAATGAAGTTAGGTATAGCTGAAGTGTAGCAGTAATAATAAACGTAATAATAATACGAATAAAATTTAAGAAATATAATATCAAATTTGAAAAATTTATTGATAGGAAATGTAATTATTAGTTCATGTATCTATTTAAAACTATAAAAAACCATTTATTCTTAGTAACGTTTATAAATAAAATGATCACTACATATGTAACTGCTTCGTTTTGGGGTCCACGGTGGTCCATCCAGGACTAAAAATTTCACTTAATATTATTTTATTCAAAATGAACGCAAAAATAAATAATTTATTAACAATTAGTACAGCGTTCTTAGTAAGCACGTTTCTTTGTACGAAATAAAGTTAGGTAATGCGTTACTTACTTTTTTTTTCACTGCGTTAATCCATTTTCGCCTTTGTTCTAATTTCCAACTTGCTGTTGGAAAACTATAAAATTTACAATTGCTATTTCGACCTGTGTGTTCTTACAATTGACTACACAACAACGGAATGTAACCATTTTTCAATAATTGTTATATCAATTCCGTCAAATATTCGTGAGATTTATTGCTCAGTTCGTCCACAGCGTGCGCTGCAGTCAATTCGGTTGTCCCCACCATATACTCTGCACCCTGCCAATAGTTAGCATGTGGCAGGTGGCAGCATAGGGAAAAGTTGTAAACATTGGATCATTGCATATTTTTTTGGCAAAATGCGATTTTTTGTAGTAAGATTCGACAATGGGGTTTTCTACCATATTGAGGATTATGCGTGGATATAATCCACTGCGCAAATTGGATACGGATCAAGTGATTATCGCCATAAGGATAATGAATCTACAGTCGGACCTCGGGCACTGACTGAAAGACCTAACCTTCTTACTAACTAATGAGAATAAAGCACCAGGCCCGTATCATACGTATATCGGTACCCTCCACTCGTTGAAATTATAAATTTCTTTATGCATGGGGGGGGGGGGGGGGGGAGGGGGTTCTAATATTGTAGCGGCACTGTGGATTCCGCGGTGCCCGAGTAACAGCTGACGTCAGCGTACCCGCGGTTTAGTCAGAGTCAGTGCCCGAGGTTTGACTGTACATGACATCCCATGTTGAACCTCAAAATCTTAAAAAAAAAAATCCCGTCACTTTTCGGCTAAATAAGTTCGTTTGAACAATAAATTATTTCTTAAAATATGAAAAGTTATCGCATAAAAAATGTTTTATTTATAAATTATTGTCCATATTTCCGAAATTATGAAATTGAGAGTCACGCGTCGCTTGTGTTTACACGACATAAATAAAACGATTATTCATATTCTAGGTGTGCTGAAAATCTCATGCCCTCGACCAAATATCGGCTGTGTCTTCTTGATCTTTATTTATGATTTATTTCTTGTAATAAAAGCAGCAGATTTTGAATTATTGTTAAAAAGTGACAAACTCGCATGGTAATCATCGGGCAGCGACTGCGAGAGAGCAGTTAGGCATTTGTCCGCCAGAGGTCAGGGTGACATTTGTGAGTTCCCAGTAGCGTAATATTCTGCTTAGCCACACGGCCGTTCATCTTTCTTCGAAAGACCCGTGCGTCACTCAGAAATAAATGGGATAGAAAAGAAAACATTTTACGTCAACGAAACTGTCCAGATTATGCTCGGCCCATTTTAAACGATTTTTAAAACGTCAAATATTCGTTCTGGTATACGTAAAGATATGGAATTTTTATTTTTTTATTATTAACACAGTGAATATATTCTCGTGTTTTTAATTTCGTATTTGCTCTCTATGTTATATAACAATTTTATTATTCATACATATTCTTATATACAGATGATTTATTGCATTAATGATCCATTTCGCGAGGTAATTTTAATCATTCCTACTCGTATACTCGACTATTGGAAGATTTCTTAAATATAAATATTGAGGGAGAACTCCATTAATTTTATCGAAAAAGTACGTTTTTTTTTATAGCAGGGCTCAAAAAAAGTCCAATGCGAAATTCCATTAATTTTTTTTTACTACTAAGGAGTTCGCATTTGAAAGAAAAAAAGATGGCTCAGCAATGGATGTGTTCACAGGTGGAAGATATTTCTTAATTTTAACATACCTTTTCCCTGTCCCCCAGAACGTCTACAGAAATATTTCAAGTTATCATATTCGCAGTGTCTTCACAGTTTTATCACTGCGAAAGGTTCTTTTGGCGCATACACTTACATTGCAGAATGTTGAAATTTTTTCAAGACACACATACAACCGTAATTAAAAAATTACTGAAAAAAATTTTGGATTAAACCCTTTTTGGCCGTTCAAGGAACAAAAAATTGACTTATTCGAAAAAAAAACCTTGAAACTGGTAAAGTGTCAATAACACAAAAACATAACTTCTCAATTCCCATAAATACTTACCTGTCCTGCAAGTCTTAATTTTCCCCGATAATTTCGTACCCCGTTTTTTTAAGTCTGCCCGCGTAACTAATTTTCCATGTTTCGTACTTGATAATACCCATTTTCGTTCAAAACCAACATTTGTTGGATGAGCGATTCAAATTTCGTAACAAAAATAGACATAGACTGATGCGCAACCATGCGGCCAAAATTTTTGGTAAACTTCCTCATCTCGCGTAGATGAAGGGGAACAAAAACAAACGAAAAAAAAAGGATGGAAGACTCGAGAGACACGTGAATTTATTCCTGGCGCCGCAGAGTTGATCATCGCGCCCCCTCTGCTCCCCCGGACGACTAGAAGAAGAAAAAAAAAAAATATCCTACGACGTATCCATAATAATTACAAATATCCTGTGAAAAAGGGATCTCCAGGGAAAAAGAAACAGAAAAAAAAAAAAAATTGGAGATATTGTCATTCTTGTCATGAGTGTTCCTATGGTATATACGAGTGATGATGATGAGCTTCCTCGCAGGTTTTCACGTACGCGATATATGTACAACGAAAACTCGTAGAGCAACAAATTTGAGAGATGCTGTCTATGAACTCGGGATACCAGATGGGAGAGAGACTTTTCAATCTTACAAAAGCGGAAGTCACGATAGAGTAAGAGAGCGAGAGACAGAAACACGATTCCTGACGTTTATCGTCTTGTCCGATCAATTCCTATACTAAACATGCATAGTGCGATTTGATTCAAGCATAATTTTTTTTTTGATATTTACAAATAATAATAATAATAATAATAACAATAATAGGGATAATATTGTATTATAAAAAAATACAAGGCAATAAAAAACTCGCATTATTTTCAACTATTAAATTATTTAAAAGATAATTATTCAAAAACATCATTTGCATAGGTTTTTTCGGTTACTCATTATAATTCAATTAATTATATCAGCTTGAACATTGAGTTGCATTTCAAATGTATATCGTGTGACAGTGACGTCACAACACCCCAGTTCAGCAGCGCCTCTAGCGGTAAAATTAAGAAATTCAAGCAGTTAACCCAAAAAATCTTCGTAATTCGTAAATATGTAGTCGGTAAATTGGGTTCAAACGTGACTAATATACCTGAACAATCGAAGAAAGGGTACAAATATTGTTTTGTATCATGTTACAAAAACACAACTTTATCAACACCAAAAAAAAACGTTTATTTGCGTTAGAACATTTCTAAATCTATTCTTGGCAAATTTGCAGATGTTGCTTTCATGTATCCTTGATTAATTTTTTTTTTAAGGGAGTTCTATCGGTACGTAACTATAGTCAAGCTCGAGTGCTGTTGAGTTTGACTAATACTCGGTACATTGATCTGGCAATGTTGTGACAACGGTCTGCGGCGCATGTTTCTCTCCAGCGTCGTTTTTATGCGTTATTCAAGCTTTTTTAAAGTAACATTATTTATTACATTCAATAATTTATTATTTTCTCCCCAAAATCCAATGTATAATTGCACTGAGAACGTTGAGAAATCCTAGGGCATGTGATGATCTATCGAGCGCTTCATATTTTAAATTGCGCGCAAACCTGAGGCGTTGCCACATCTGTTAACTATTGGTCGACGGTCAATTAAGTTCGGCATTACTTTATCTATTCATGCACTCATCATAGGCCATCAATCAATATTCTTAAACACGCAAAATGTTCTTCAAACATTCTACTTATATATCTCATATAGCGCGGCACTGGAACGGCGGACAGGGACTGAAGCTACGGACCGGACAAAAGAGATTGAAACTAGACAAGGACTGAGTGGACAGAGACCGAGGTTTGACCGTATTGCCTGAGAATCAGTGATATTGACTTTGTGATAGGTAATAAAAGGCTCATATGAAATGCGCATTAAATTATTTAAACAAACGGGGAGTCTCGAAATGAAAAAAAAAACACACACTCACACACAGCTTTAATGCATCTCGTAGGAAATTTGGAAAATTTCTTAACTTTACTCCGAATGAAGGATAAATAAATGAATTATGTGTGTGGCCACTGCGCAGGCGAATAAGGGCGGTCTTCGAGTATATATATTATAAAATTATCGGTGGGTTTGCGGCGACATACACAAGAGGGAGGTTTGCTACGAGAGAGAGAGAGAGAGAGAGAGAAGCTCGTGTATATAATGAAAATAAAGTGCAAGTATCACCGAGCATAATTCGAGGCATTAGAAAGCGAGACAGGACGAATCGCGGGGTGCCCTAATGGTTACAAGGGTCGCCTGCTCGTTTGAGTAGTGAGTGAGGGTTTAGGCGGATGACACACACATACATATATATATATATATACTCATTAATAATTCACGTGTGAGTTGAGCTCGCATTTCCTTCCTCGATACAATACTATATATTATTATCGTGTGTTTTGTAACGCCTACTTCATACTATATATATATATATATATATATATATATATACGCACACATTTGTAAATATATCAAAAGAAAAATATAATTTCTGGTTGTGCTTTGCCTGCACTCGTTATACGTAGCGTGTCCATAAATATCGGATGGGGAAACGTTGCGTTTTTCTCATTTTTATTTTATTCTTTTTATAATTTTCCAACTATCGCAAAAATTGTTTATATCAATGTTAAAAATTAAAAAAAAAAAAAAAACATTTGAGGCTAGCCCTAAACGACGAAATTATCACAACGTTTTATATGTCAAGTGCACTCATTACAAAACACTTATTTGTACAATAAATCTACGAATCAACCGCACGGAGATTTTTTGCATGCAGGCGGTGTGTGTTGATTGTTTAAAAGTTGCAGCAGTCTGTTAATCGAGTGAATTCGTAGAGAAACTTTTGAGCAACTATAAATGTGACGCATTAATATATCGGTGAAAAAAAGTACAGATTATTCTTTGAAAAAAATTGAATAAAAATCATCAGCGTATTGGAACGTTCACTGTATGCTAAACTTTGCATGAATCGTGAAAATGATAATTTTTATGAAGCAGCTACCTCCGATATAAGCGTTAAATTTGGCCAATTTTTCCTCAAAGTCTCAACGCATTATTGAGATTACCATTATTATAAATAATGATAATTGGTTGGGGGGGGGGGGGGGGGGGAGAAGTGTAACAAAATGATAATAAGATTGGAACGTCAGTCAGTCCTGAGGAAGGTGTACAACACGAGACAAGAAATAAAGAAATAAAAGGAGAAGAAAAAAAAAACAATCTCGTACGCATTATCTCTCGTTTTTGTATGCAGACATCGTTTTCAACACGTTGTCTCGGCGCGCGCGGCGCACCAAAGCAACTCTGCGATTTTATCGATCTTTCTCTCTTTCTCTCCCTCTCTCTCCGACTCATCGAGTTACGAAATTCAATGAAATTTCACGAAACGTTTATCGATCGAAGTGCACATAACAAAGAATTAGGATCGCGACTTTTTAATCTCGGTGGTCGGTTTGCGCGATCGATGGACAACTATTCAAAGAAGCTGCTGCTACGTGTACAGTATGAGGAAGAAAAGCAGGCCAAATTTATGCCACATCACCGAGTTTCATTAACTCTCAAATTTTATATTCACCATTCTGCTCTCTGGCAAATTGATTATACGCCCACTCGATATATCGCGTGACTAATGGAAAAACATCATATACACACACACACACACACACACACACACATATGTATATATATATAGTGAGAAATAAATTAGTTGAAATAAAAATAATATTATTCAAGCCAACTAAACGTGTGACGTTCAAATGATTCTGTCTTTGCTAGCTCGAAAAATCTTCACAATGATCAATTTCAAATTTCGACTCGAACTCCAATTTGTAACAGTGTCCCACCAAAAAAAAAGCAATTTTCGAGTGCTTGAGCATAATGGAATCGTACACGGTATATACGTTGGAATTTATTTTTCCGAAATATAATCGCTCATATTCTCAACGACATTCCATTTCACACAGTAGATCAGGCTCGTGACCAAAAGTACTGATAAATTTGTCTGAAGGATATGTTCCTCCGTTTTATCGATATAGTGTCATCGGCTTGAAATTTTTACAGCCTATTAGTGTTTATCCCCAAAACGTGCGTGCACAGATTCAATGAGATTAGGAGCCTCGTTGTCGAGATATTAAGGTATTCCTTGCGTGGCCGCGGTGATGGTGATAGGCACGAACATCGGCGCGCGGCAGAGCGCGGGGCATTCATGAAACAATTGAGTCGCGGACCGCTTACGGGCTACACGTGTATATCATCATTTAAATATTTCGTTGAAACTCCTTAAAACATCCCGTCACTCCCTGTTTTTATCGTCGTTACGGATTCTTAAGAATTTTTTACATGCGCAGGGCAGTTTGTATATCGGACATCTGGGGTTATTCGGTATATGATTTATTAGACGAAAATATGGCCCCTGGCATGTCATCTCCATAAAGTGCAGTGTAAATTTAACGATTTTAAAACTCATAATTTTTGGATAAATGTTCGGTAACTTTTGGCTTGAAATTTTTCAAGTATGTTGAACGTATTTATACTCTATTGTAGATAAAAATCAGTTAATCGTAGGGTATTTGGATTCGTGTAAGGAATACCTTAAATGTTAAAAAAAAAAACATGATTCAACATGCGTTCTTTATGGGCACACATGAAGGGTTTCAATCGTTCTGTAATTCACGAACTTGAAATTCCAGCACCTTTCAAAAATTGTATGAACTAGTTCTGCGTATAATAAAACCACGTGCGAAAGCTCACCTTAATTAGGAAAATTTCCGTTGAGTAATTAAATATGACATATTTAAAGTAATGCTGAAAAAAGAAGCGCATACGCTGTCGCGATTTCAGACTCGACGGACAATGTTGTTCAACTTGTCGAATTAGGCTTCTTTTTCAGAATAACATCCTGGAGTTTTTTTTAGCGTCTTTTCATAGAAAATGGCATAAATAATAACTCAAAATGTGCACTATTATCCCTCACTGCATTTGGGTAAGGAAAAAAATAGAAACAATGAAAATTTGGCACTTTTTGTGCTTCAACTCGAAACGCTGCTCAAACTATACGTAATAGAGTAAAATTGCTTATAAATCATTTTCTAGGTAACTAAATTCTCTATAAAAAAGTCCTCGACGGCATATATCTAAAGTTAATAATTGAGTCGTGGGAGGCGTCCAAAGTTGTAAAAATAATTAAAAAAAAAAAAAAATATTTCAAGTAAGTGGCTTTATTTGAATTTAGTTATAAATAAAGTTTTTGCAGCGGTAATGGCTTTCTCGTTGTATCCAGTTGACGTGTGAACTTTTATGTATTTTTAATTCAACGCTAACGCGGTGATATGTAATTTAACAACTAATGGGTCTGCTATTCTGCGATTTTACAAAAAATCACACTTCCTCGTGACGCCACTTCGGACACCTCCCACTCATTCGCTATTGACTTTTCACGTATACTGTCCTCGAAATTTTTTATAGAAAATGTAATTTTCTACAAAATTGTTCTCGTGCAATTTTCTCTATCTTGAATGGTTCGAATAGCGTTTGGAGTTGAAGTTCGAAAAACAAGAATTTTGATTTTTTTTTTTGCAACACAAACGTTAATATTTCAAAAACTTACAGGAGTATATTGCTATAATTTTTATACGTTGTTATCAATATCATATTTACTATCGAATAGGGTTGAAACTAAACCTCACAGTTCTAATTCTGATTTCGAGAACATAAATTGGACCGGCTGAGATGAATGAAGATTTGACGTTGGCACCACTGAGCCCTGCCTGTAAAGCATATGGGGACCCCCCCTCGGACGACTCGTCCCGCAAACAAACATACGGAGGAACATCCTTAAGGTAGTCCTTATACCACCGTTAGTGGTTAATAAGCGGAAATGTATAGGCACGGTGAAGCGCGGTATGAGCGGGTACACGCACGAAATAAGAGAGTCAAACCGCGCTCACAAGCTAGAAAATTGCGTTTTTTTTTAATTTTTATTATATAAAGAAAGAATATCTCTTCCTGGCATTCTGCAACCTTAATTTTGCAGGTGATTAATGGAAAGCTAAACACTTTTCGAACAAATTGAGTATTTACAATTTCAATACTGAAGTGTTTGAGTCGCGGTTAATTTTTCATTTAAATGCGAGACGGCAAGATTTTACCATATAGTCTAGCCTAAAAAATGCGATTTAAAAAATCAAATTATCAGCTAAAAAGGTCCGCAACGTGATCTGAAACTTTGCAGACTGATAGAAAAGTGTCCAAGGACTAAGATATTTCAAATACATAAAGATCTCAAGTATATGCGCCAAATTACAAGGACTCTACCTTAAAATCTTACGATGTTACAAATTTCGTTCGAACGTGACATTTGAGAATGACGTCTGAGAGTATAGAGGCGCGCGCTTGAAACTTAGTTTTCGAGAGCATCCACACTGAGAAAAGAAAATAGTCAAATCAAATAAATAAATTTAGTTGACTCCGAATTGGTTGACTCAACCCTGATATTGTCTGAATAACTGAATATTCATTAGAGTTGAAAAAATGAGTTATTCTGTATACTAATATTTAGTTCACCCTACTGTACACTCTCTTGACAGCCCGTGTACGCCAGATTTAGTCCAGCGAACAAAATTTTCAATGATTCAACAAATTTATTTTCTCAGTGCAATTTTTCACCTTTGTCATAATAACTGCTCGTTAAATATTAAACATTTAATTTTGGGGACACGTTAAAAACTCGTTTCGTGGATAAAAATGAGCGTAAAAGCAACTATCTTAAAATTAGTATATAGTCGAGTCTCCACGTGCCAGAAGCACAACATTTTTTTCCAAAAATATCGTGCTGCTAACAAGTTTACGCGGGTGATATATACGACGCAATGTCGATCAGAGATCAAAAAGGAAAAAGAAAAAAAAAACCTCACTCATGTGATAAATTCTGGAATAACCAATAGTAACAAAAAATTGGATATAGGGTAGACGTACCAGTTGTGGCCACACTGTACCGTTCGTGGCCACTTCGCATTTCCCTCGATTTTTTCAAAGTTTAATATTTCGATATTTGAGATGTTTTCGCACCACTATCGATTGCTTTATTGAATATCTGCTAATTTATTTCAACGAAAATATGACGAAATGTGTCAACGCTCAGCGGCTTGTGTAGTCTTCTTGTAAGAAGTGTTAAAGGATCCCGAGGTGAGTATAGACTACGGTTTCTCATATCTAAAGTCATTCGGCCTCATCGAAAATTGATATTTTATGAATTAAAGGTCATTTTACGGGTTAGAATGAAACAAAAACCGATATATCAGCGAATAAATACGTGAAAAATACGCGGTGACCGAAAGTGGTACATTCAAAATGCGATTGTTCTATTTTTGGCCAGCTTATGACCACAAATAGAGCACACTTTTACCACTTTAGTAATATGTTTATGACGCAAATAAATAAAACTATTTTTAACTCTATTTATATAAATAGAGTTTTTTATATAAATAATTTTATATGTATAAATTATGTAGATTATATTTATATATATAAATTAAATTATATTATATATATAAAGTAAATTATATTTATATATATAAATTTATATATGTATATATATAAATTTATATATGTATATATATTAAATTTAAATGTATATAAATTACTATTTATATAAATAGAGTTATTTATATAAATAAATAAAACTATTTTTAACTCAAATCTGTGGTCACTGATTGTCTAAAACTCCATCTTTCGTTTGTAGCGCATCCGTATCCCAATTAAAAGCTTGGCGGCCATAACTGGTACTTCGGATGACCAAAAGTATTAAGTACTACAATTGTGGCCTCAAATGGTGACAGCTATACAAGATAATTCCCCATTTTCTTATTTATCATGATCAGAAAAGGTTTTAAATGATGACAATTCGATTCTGTGTACCTTTTAGGTTATATCGATCACTTTTTCAGTTCTAAATTTTCAATAATGTGAACAATGCTCGTAAATGAATGTTCGAAAATTCTTAAGGTGGCCACAACCGGTACGTTTATCCTACGCGGTTTTTCGGATACGTGCATACACTTAGAAAGCCTCGAGGTGTTATAACCATCACCGTGCTTCAAAATTTATTCTACCAGCTAGTAACTTAAATACTGCCCCGTATATATTATATATGTGAGAAAGATCCGGAGCAGAGGCCGTTAACTGAACTCACTCTTGCACCCAATGTGCTCGTCTCAATATACGCGAGCGTAATAGTTGGACCAACGGTCGCGAGGCGTCGCACGCACTCGAGGTCTTTTCCGCAAGCGAACTGCTCATTCGGCCGTAGGACAAATTTCCAGCTCTCTTATTTCATCTTTCAAGCTTTTATTTCCATTTACAGATTATATGTCATTATAATATTTTACAATAAACTTTTTTCTTCTCTACCTGAGGTATCAAGCTTTTGTCTGAATATATGTAATCAAAAAAAATTTCGCGTACGTTACGATATGTAATTCGATTAAAAAAAGTTTTCAGCACCTTGTTTTCTAAGGTTAAATTTTCGAAAAAAAAAAAGGAAAGAGAAAAAGACATCTCCGAGGCATCATTAGGATATTCGTGCTGTGTCTGCGATGTTTCTATGCAATTTTCTAAATCAATTTGTATTTATTTTATTTAAAAAAATACATCATTTACCGAAACGATGAAACAAAATTTGTTTCCTCCGGAGGGAAGAGGGAGAAGAAAGGCAAAAAAGAAAGAAAAAAAAATGTGCGCGTTATTCGGCAAAAGTTGGGTCAATTTGATAGTGACGGTTCATAGCCTCGAGGTGGGGGCGCTGGCTGCTGACTCAAGCTTCATTTCACGATCGTCTCCACCTCTCTCTTGCGATATATCGAGAAATGGAGAGCAAGAGCAGCAGCAGCAGGAGCAGCAGCAGCAGCAGCAGCAGCCAACACAATGTGAAAAGACAATTTCCTTGCTCCTTTGGATGGGGCTTTGGTGGCGCGGCGACAAAAATAAAGAAAGAAAGAAAGAAAAAAAAAAGGAAAAAACGGTCCAGTCAGCGTCGGGGCGTGGACCGATCGAGAGCGAGTGGATATCCCGAGGGCCAACACCATTCCCATCATACATCGTATACGAATTTGTTGTGAAAATCAAGATTTTCGATGCGCTCTCGTATGCCCGTATAAAACAGCTGACGTATCAATATTATAAGATTAAAAGACGAATCAAATTACTATAATAAAGGTCAATGTTTTTCCCCGTGTGCTGCATATTAAAAAAAGAAAGTTTTTAGCGTTGAAAATTTCTATAAAAAACCAAGAGATATTAGACCGGGGGGGAAGGCGCAATTCGTTTGCACAGACTGCCAACAACTGAGCCCCATCGGTGGATGATCCTCTGCTTTCCCGGTGTAATCAGTGAGCCACCACGCCCATGGGGCAAGAATTTTCGAGATGTTCGCAGCGGGAAACGCCCACGCTTGCTGCAACAGCAATTACATAGACCCCTACTCGCGAGTTCCAACAATTTACTCACCGAGACTCACAGATTTACTCTCGCAATTTTCCTCCTCTCGCGAACCATATATGTATATATAGTATATATGTATAGTACCATAACAGACCGCAGACATTCTCTCTTTACCGCCCGCTGAGATAACACTCTTCCGCCAGAGGAGTCAAGTGGAAATGGTCGGACAAGCGAGAGAATCTCTCCTCCGCTGCTGCTTTTATTCTCCGCACGAAGCATTTTCCACCAAGAAAATGTATTACGTTACGGCCATCATGATCGTTAACTTCCTTTCCCGAGGACGCTTTCTTGTATACTTCTCGATCGTCGGGCGCGTTAAACTTTCCGCGTATTCGCGCAATTGTCTCAATTAAGGAATCAACTTGACGACTGCTCCTTTCTTCCGCTTATTCCTTATTTAACGACAAAGAGACACACTTTGTTAATACAGAACGGCAAAACGATTATATATGCATACATATATAAGCTCTGCTCGCGAAAAAGTAATGAAAATATACGAGATATAATATATATGTTTATTTGAAATTTCTATCGGAATTCCGAATTTGATGCGTGATATTCGACAACACACCCAGAAAAAAGATCTATAGTTGATTCAAATATATAGAGTCTATTTGTTGTAACTAAATTTTTTTTCTTTGTCTCACGGCCTAACAGGACTCTGTTTATTGTAAATATTTTTTAAAAATTGATTCGACTATTTTTGCCTAGTTGGCCAAAATAGTCCAGTTATTTGGACCAAATAACTGTTTATTGAATTCAACTATATTTTTTGATTGGGAAAACGTATGAAATTTTTATTTAAATCAACAATTTTTTAAATTTGCATTTAGCAAAAATGCATCTGACTCAATTGAATATCTATTCAAGGCAACTATATTATTGTTGTAAACTTTTTTTATTCTAAAATATAAACAAAAACGAAATATATCATTTGCAAAATGGTTCCATACGCGCATAGAAGAGTTACGCTGGAAAAAAAAAAATCCTGCACCGATTTTTCTCGATAGGATTTTTCCTAATCGACTGGGACTCGAACCTGGGACCTATCTACCTAACACGCTATACCCACTTATACGCTATCGACTCTGTTTATGAACTGTGGTATTTCATATCATGTATTCGACTCGGCAGAGAACACGTGATCAGTTGTATGTTGGGAGCTACTCAAAAGGATGGTGGTTGTCCCGTCTTCTGCCTTTTATTTCGTATAACCATGTCGGTTTTGAAAAAGAAATTACAAAATTGAATGTGTCGAATCCAATATGGCGGATCAAAAATTCTAAAAATGCCATAATTTGTCAGATTAACTCTAACTATATATTCAGGGGTTTTTTTTGGTCGGTGAACACGAATTTGAGGTCAAAATTATAAAATTCAATATGGTGGATCGAAAATTCTCAAAATGACATAACCTGTCAGATAATTTCGATCTTACTCAGTATTGAGAGGTTTTTCAGGCAATTGAACACGAATTTGACGTCAAAATTACAAAATTCAATACAGCGGATTCAATATGGTGGATCGAAAATTCTCAAAATGCCATAACTTGTCAGATTATGATTGAACATTTCCAATGCATCAATTACTGCAAAAATGTCGAACGAGATGCAAATAAAACACGTAAATGATCCAAGGGAATTGAGAAAAAATGCACAAAAAAGTAAATTGGATATATGAATATAGTTCATTTAACTACATTTTTTTTTGGAATGAAAGTGAATGAAAAAATATAGTAGGAGGAAATAAATTTTGTATTACTTTACTCTTTCAAATTAATATTAATTCAAATAAATTAATTAATTGGAGATAAATATCGTACAATATTTGAATCATGTAAATATTCGCTTGAATTTAATAAAATTACTAGATCTTTTTTCTGGGTACATCTACTGAGAAAAAGTGTCAAATATTATGAGACGAAAATTTCATTTTTATAAAATTCAATAAGCTAAAAATTAAAAGTATGTGTATATATTTTTCAATTTAAGCTTATCCAGCAATCCAGCTTTTCTCAATAATACAATAATCGACACCCCTCGTGATACGGCGAGAGAGACAAAATTTGAGTATATTTTTCCCACAGTACGGGCTATTTTGCCCGCTCCGCTGCTACCGCCGACGGAACAATTTGCCCGATTTGCTTCAAGTGGCCGTGAAATTGCGCAAACAGCGCGTCACGTGAGCCTCAAGAAGCGCGACGAATTTTTTGACTGCTGGCAAGCAGGATTTATCGGTCCGCGATTCTTTGCTCTCTCTCTCTCAAAATCCATTCTTTTCTCCGCTAGAAATAATGTCGATCGAATGATATACATATACATATAATCCCGAAAGAGCTGTTTTCCCGGCTTGAATATCGTATATGATGTTCCTATGCGGCTACTCAATAAATTAAATCAACTTGTGGGAGGTTCCCGGAACCGCGAATCATCCATGACAAATTACGGTTACGGTCAGAAATTCTATAAAGGTTTCGCGCACAAGTTTGAGAAACTTTTTCTCGAAATATACTCTTGTCCACCCCTGCTACACGAGCATGTTTTATTGCATTAAAAAAATATATATATGTATACATGTAAACATGACGAATGTTTATGTTGAAAAAGTTATGTTGAAAACATGTACGATATAAGTTTGCGTCAACGAATTTAAGTGGCGACTGAAAAAAGAAGCCCTATATATATATATATATAATATATACGTTTGAAGGGACTTTTTTTTCCACACGGAAGAGAATGACCCAAAGCTTTTTCAACCATCAAGAGAGAGACAGCGGGGTATCATGGTTTTTCTATATCTATGGATATCGTGTGCCAGAGACGAGATTTATGTACGAGTCATTCCAGGCCAAATGGACAAGCTCGAAATTTTTATCTTCGAGATCGAATCTGCAGAGACTGAGAATAATAAAAATTTTAGATCATAACGTCGGAAAAATATGACAAAATTGCATACTTCGTCTTATTTGGATAGTTCAAAGGCAAAATCGGATGAAACGAAATGGTTTTTTTTTTTGAAGCTGCGATCATTTGGGTTGGCTTTGTGGTCGTATATTTTCTGGAGTACACGAGGTTTTTCCTTGAAAGTTTTGGAAATAGGCGTCACGCCGTCAATAAGCTACACTGAGTATCCATCACTCCTTGCGGGAAGCTGCTTGGAACTTGATGCCAGTTTTTTTTGTCTTCCATTTTTCAAGTAATTTTTTACTACGACCCGTGCAGAAATTTTTTAGGGATACCCTAAGTCCGACCATATCCCGATCGGGATTGTCCATGGACTCCCCAAAACCGGTATCCCCATAGGAATCTATATGGTATCCGTCTCGTAATCGGATTGGTGGATGTGGCAAAATTTGTAAGTTATGGCGCCACTTTCTTTCAGGGTGTACCGATTGAATCCCAATCTCACGTTTGTTCTGAATCAGGATTTGTTGAGAGCTCCTCAAGACGAGTATCCTCCGATGATTTAATGGGATGATCGAAGAATTTTAATTTGCGAAATGCCCAGTCATATTCCGAATAAAGCTTGTTGACACATTATTCGATTGGCATAATAATAATAATAATAATAATAATAATGAGTAGTGATGGTGGTGGTGGTGGTGGTGGTGGCGGTGGTGGTGCATGGTGGTGGTGGTGGTGGTGGTGGTGGTGGTGGTGGTGGTGGTAGTGTGTTCGTGTGTTCGTGTGTTCGTGTGTTCGTGTGTTCGTGTGTTCGTCATCCTCCACCACCTTAACCACTTAGCAGTGTGGCGAAAATTACATTTTTGAGCCACTTTTGTGCATTTTTCATAAAAAAAACAAATTTTGATTTTTCATGCTCCCACCTCCTTA
Organism: Rhorus exstirpatorius; assembly: GCA_963564615.1. Lineage (NCBI taxonomy): Eukaryota > Metazoa > Arthropoda > Insecta > Hymenoptera > Ichneumonidae > Rhorus > Rhorus exstirpatorius. The sequence goes on along the minus strand of OY751322.1, from coordinate 10,222,915 downwards.
AACTGAAGTTTTGATAAAAAAAAAAAGACATCATCGCGAAAAGGGTGCTTTGTAGCTTAAGTGGAAGCCGCCGCTCATTGGACTTTTTTAATTATAACAGCCACTTAACGTCTGTGGCGAACTTTTTGGAAGGAAAAATTTGAGACCATGGGGATTGTACTTCAAATAAAAAGAACCTTCGATGATTCAAAAGTTGTAAAGGATATTGCTGAACGGAAAGTAGTTTTGTGCGCGGAATTTAATTCATTATTAATTGTAAGGATAGTTTCAAGCGCAATATATACTTTTAGTCACGATCGATAGACAATACCCCTGAATTTTTTCAGGTTTCGCCCGTCATGCGTGTGATTTTAATTATCAGCCGTTATTGTTAATTAACAAACAAATAAACAAGGGAGTCCATCCACTCAAAAGTTGAAACGCCATCGTGTTTCAGGATCGATAGACAATACTCTTGAATTTTTCCAGATTTTTCCCGTCATGTGTGCGATTTTAATTATCAGCAGTAATTGTTAATTAGCAAACAAATAAACAAGGGAGTCCATCCACTGAAAAGTTGAAACGCGATCGTGTTCCAGGATCGATAGACAATACTCTTGAATTTTTCCAGATTTTTCCCGTCATGTGTGCGATTTTAATTATCAGCAGCCATTGTTAATTAACAAACAAATCAACGAAGGAGTCAGTCCACTCAAAAGTTGAAACGCGATCGTGTTCCAGTATCGATAGACAATACTCCTTAATTTTTTCAGATTTTTCCCGTCATGCGTATTCTTTTCTGAATTTTGGCTTCTCGCTACCGCTGCTAGCTTCACGCTAGTGAGACGTCATAGGTTCAAACCCCGGTGTCGACGTTTTTTTTTGTTTAAATTTTTTCTATGGCTCAGATAATAATAAACAATTGCCTAGAACCTGAATTGCGGAAGATAAATATTTATACGGGATTTTATATATATGCCAGATTAAACCACATTTCGATCGGGTTTTCGAGGGGTCCCTGTCGGATTCCAATGTGCAAATGTTACATTCAGTCATGGGATCTGATCCGATGACCAGCTGGATCCCTATCAGAAAATAGGGATCCTTCTCAGAATCCACCTGGATCCCGACCGAAATTTCTGCACGGGGAGCAAAGTGTTTTTCAATAGATTCAATAGATTCAATAGATTCTTGAATATATATCGAGACAAAACGAGTCTCTCGTCTCGTCTCGAAAAATTTTGGTATTGCGTGTATAAACTAGAATGTTTTAATTGCTAATTGGGTCTGGTCGGATATGGCATGTGACTCGGCATCTTTAGAAAAGCATACCGCGAGATTATACGGTTAAAATGAAGTACGACGTCCGCGTGTGCGTAGGTTTTTTGAAATTTGAATTGTCTACGCCGAGCCTGCCCCGAGTGTTGAGTTTAGATTGGTTTCGATTCAAAATTCATGAGATCGCGCATGCGCGAGGGCGCGCAATGACGTTTAGTTATTCCCTGTGCGGAACTGATCCTTGACTTATAAATCGAAACAAAACTGTGTACGTGATCAATACAATAATATAGGTATGTACCGTAAAATCCTGGTAATTAAAGGTACTTCAGTAGAGCTAGGTTGAATGGTAAATGAAATAGAATTCAGTATATTTGAGAATTGATTTCGATTATTATGAGTGCCCTGCGCTGCGCAAAAGATCTCTTGGTTCTTGAAATTAGGTTATCGTAAAATCGCAAGAAAAATATATCATCATTTTAACCCAATATCTGTCAATATTTTGTCATAAATTAATAAAGTCTACGTCTGACACCATCACTATATAACTGAGGATACCATCACTATATAACTTGGGAAATATGTACCGTTGAAAGATATTACACTCAAACCTTAGTCATTTAATTAATTATTGCTACGATTATTATTACTATTCGACGCTGTACCAACAGCGATGGGTACGCGGTCGGCGCACGGCTCTGGCGATCACCGAGCTTAGCAGCATTATAGTCGAGGCCATTACTTGGAGCGGTGACCGCTTAGTCGCGCGCTGGCTGGCGCATCGAATCGCTGAGCGGGAGGCCATCTTTTCAGAGTCGAACACGAACTCTGCCGGGAGAGCGGACTGTATCGGCACAGGTTTTCCGTAGTTTCCCTGTGCCCTCGTGCGAATGCGATACAGAAGGGGATTAGGAAAGAGTGGCTGCGGACAACACTCGGGGGGGGGGGGGGGGGTGGGGGGGAGACTTGTGGAATATAAAGAACTGGAACATGGAAAAATAGGTTAAGGACTGCTAAAAGGTGAAGGACCCCGGGAATTGGTAATAATAAAATGAAAATACTGCTCGACTCTGTCGGAAATTTTGTATCCTTCGCAAAAATAATTTTTTTTTATGGCAAACAGATCGAAGTTGCCAATTTTCACTTTGCCTTGATCTCTCCTACGTGTATTAGGTTTAGGATAACCTAAACCCAAACCTACCCATAAAAAGACACTCAAATTTATTTTTTTCTATATTATTCGCAATAATTTGTTCGAGTAAAAAAGAAAAAATATGACGACTACTTTAATATCAATAAAAATTATAAACTGTTTTCAACTTCAACAAGTTCTGACCCCTTTTCTACTTGATGCTACCTTTCTGTTGTCGCTTGATGTTTTTTTAACATATTTTTAATTTTATTGACATCGTAAAAATATACACAGCCAGGTCACGTAATTTGGGTATACCCGATAGTTGCAAATATCGTACGTTTTAACCTACCCCTCTTTATATCGTTCAATTTTTATATTTTTAATACTTTCATATACATTTTTCAGTTATATTATTCCTCAAATGACAGCACATTTTTCTGCAAGACCTTTGTGTGTGATTTACGTATAGGCGAAAATTGTGCGCGGTTATGTAGGATTAAGGGTGATTGAACATAAAGATTTCTCGATTTCTCGGTCAAGAATCTTGTCGATCGAGTCTTTGTCTCGATCGGTCAAAATATTTCGAGACGAGAAAAGCCAATGTTCGAGACGAGGAATTTCTTGTCTCATATCGTCTCGTATTAACGAGAAATTTCTCGTCTTAGCGGTGTCACTATACTTGAAACAAGAGGAAGGAAAATATATTGGGCCGTATAGAGGGAAGCGGAACAAAGACGGACTAAAACATTCGGTACACACATCGCCGCTCGATTATATATAATATATACTTTTGGCAATTTTCAACACTCGTCGCTTCAGTCGTCAAAAATTTTCACTCACTTTCGTGAAATAATATCTCAAACTTACGAAACAATTGAGAATTGAATAACGAAAATTTGATCACTCCGGCTGCGTTCCCACACGCACGCAAGCAAGAAGTAATGGGGAACGAACGATATTATACCGCGCGTCCTCTGCGCCAAAAGTCCCGCATTTGCGGTCGCGAAACACGTGGCGACAGTCAATGGATATAGACAAAAGTCGATGTCGTAGAACGGAGCGACATCCGGATTATCTTTGCGGCTGATGAAAATATATACGTACGTCCTTCCCATGTACATATATATTTTTATCAATTCCATTCGATAATTTTTGAAACTGGCATGTTATAACTCATGGAATAGCTCTATAAAAATACATTTGTCGCTTTTTTAAAGATCGAAGAGAAAAAATTCTCAGCATAACGAAGAACGCGTCGAAATCTCAATTTCGACCATATATAATATTTCCGATATTATACATTTTTAAATATGTAAATTTATTATAATTTTCTTTTGCGTTTAATTAAATAATTATTGACTATGGGTAAAAACAAAAATGAAAATAAATTTATCAATTTACTTTCATTTCCCCACGCACGAAATGGAAGATTTTTCGACGTGTTCTCATATCGTGGGTAAACTGGTACTATATAGGAACGAAGGGGGATAGTTTGTATCTCGCGACAACAATAGCCGTAAAAGAGTGCATTAGTACGCGAGAGAGAGAGAGAGGGGGGGGGGGGGGGCCGTTTAAGCGATCGGCAGTTAACGTTTCGCGTGAGAGAGGGATAAATCATCTCTCGCGGGGTACTTTTCTACCACGCCCAGTCGAGGACACAAAATTTCCAACCCTCGTCGTCGTCGTGGTCGTATAGCCAAAATTGTACGGGCAATTCCGCGTCAAATAGGTCGGATTGAAGGTTTTTTTTTTTTTTTTTTTTAATTTTTTTTACGAATGCTTGGCAAATTTTTCATAAATGATCCGACGAATAGAGAGAATAAGTAAAATACTACAGGGGGATATAAAGCCTCGAGGTACTCGCGATATGTCTAGGTACAGTACGGCAATATAGGTGCATTAACCCTTGTCGTATTTTGCCGCTGCGTGATCGATGAGCCATTACAAAACATACGGACATATATTTTCCGTCGTTGTCGTCGTCGTCGTCGTTGTCGTGTTTTGCCGTTTAGTCTTTCCACCTTTTATACTTTTGTGAGAAAAAAAAAAAGAAAGGAAAAAAAAACGTCTCTGTACCGTCCGCTTTGCATTTACACATCGATCTATGCTATAGACCTGCTGCTCGGAGAGCCAATACTCCCACGTATCAGCTTCGCTCATTTATTAATCAACTCCGCGCGCGCTTTTTCACTACCACCGGTTTTTAAAATAAAAATAATAAGCCGCAGAAAGGTATTTATTGATTTTTTTTGTTTGTTAAAATAACAGTAGAGTCCACTGATATCTCGTGTCATGGAGTTTAACGAATTGACTTTTGACACAAATATAGGAGGTTGATTCGCAAAAGGACGTATATATATAAGGGGGGGGGGGGTTGAATGGGAAGGAAATGCATACAAGCACGTTTAATGCTTACGTTTTTAGAGCATGTGCGACATATGGGTGTCACGCCCACGAGTTGGCCTTATGTCAGCCTGTGTCAGTCTCTCCGGGCTCACCAACGTTTTTCAAAAGAGCCATAAAGATACCTATAAAGTAGTTACCCATCGCACGATTATTCCATTTCCAAATGAAACCAACGAAAAATTTGTCAAAATGAGAAAAAAAAATCCAGTTTTTACGTTTAGAATTTTTTTTTTTTCGGACATTCGTATGTGTGTGTTTTGTGTGTGTGTGTGTGTGGGGAGGGCGATGACCCCAAAAAATTCAAACCGCTATATCTCGAGAACGGTTTGACCGATCTAGCTGAAACTTTGCACATACTTTGAGCCTTTGCATTTTTTTTGCTGTAATTTTCGTTAGAATCGCTCAAAGCGAGGTCTACATTTAACGAGACTTGGAATTTAAAAAAAGTCTCTGAGAGCTCGGATTTCTCACAATTATGAGATATAATATCTGGCTAATTTTTTTCCAAGACCAGAAGAGGAAGAGGTCAGTGTTTAATTTCGTGAAAATCGGTTACAGGGTTCAGATTTTATGAACTTGTGAATTTTCAAAAAAACGTACCTCTGACAGGTCTAATTTTGGAACCCATCTGGACCGGGCCTAGTTCGGATAATAAAAGCGTGCAGTCGTGGGTAGCGGGCAGGTATTTTAGCGATGTTACGCGATCCTTGTGTATTTCATCTAATATATATTCGATGAACAAAACAGTGCATGTACTTTTAATATATAAATATTCAACATCTACTTTGAGGCTTTTAAAAAATTAGGTACTGCTAAATCTTTGGTTGCCGTGTGGATGCTACGCGCTTTTAATGTTCAAATCACACAGTCGCTTGAGCGGAAGAAAGCTGCATAGATCTCGCACCACTCGAGACCTGTCTCGAAGGTCGAACACGTCTTGGCTCGCGTCTTGGCATGAGAAATTTTCGTACTCGAACATACAGCTTCGTCGTCGCTATACTGCTGTCATCGATATCATCTTCCGGATTTAATTAGTCAATAAAAATATGAGATTTCATCGTCTTTCTACGATTCCGATATTCGGGATCATTCGCGTCGTCCTTTAGCCACTTTACCGCATCGTTTTCGGTGCAGCTCGCAAATCCCGGGCCGGGATACATACTTTCGAACAATGCGACAAAGTCAGTGAGTTCATTCTCATCATCAATAGGATTTTCTTCTCCGCCCTCTCGTTTTGACTCTTCCGGAAGAGGCCACACAATATTTTCTAGGCGTTTCTCAAATCGTCCTTTGTGAACGATTCTCAACCGTCTGCTAGCGCATGTATAGCAGGCATATGCATCGTGTTCAATGACTTTGAAAACGAAATAACGTGCGGTCTTCTGTGCCAATCTTATGCCCGCAACAGTCTTCTGAGAATTTGTTTTCGGTACATTCGTTTCAATTTCTCGATCACGCCCTGATCCATAGGTTGAATTAAAGATGTAACATCCGGCGGGAAAAACATGATTACGAAGTCCGGGTCGAGGGCGTTCGGTACTTGGGTGGACGGATGAGATTGTGAATTATCCAACAGCAGCAGCAGCAGCACTCTTCCTGTCTTACCTTCAGCTTGCCGCCATTTCTTCACGATTTTTGTAAAATTGTTTGTATACCAGTCACAGAACAACCTATGGCTTTGCATATAGGCGACGGGCAACGATACGATATTCTTGAGACACCGCGGCTTTTGTAACTTGCCGATTGTTAACAGCGCCAGTTTGTGAGTCCCAGCAGAGCATTAACGCACCTCACACGATATTTCGATATTTTAAAGCCACAAGCTGCCGTTTCTTCTTGAGATGCAAGTGATTTTCATGGCAAAGATCTCCAGTTAAGGAGGCCCTGACGTGAACTTGTCAGGAACAGAAAAAAAATAATTTTTTAAAAATATATGGCAGATAATAAAGCACTTGTCTTCGCGTATGCGCAACTATCAAAAGACTTGGCCCATGTGATATTTCTGCATTTACGGAACAAATGTCGACAAAAAAAAAACTAGAGAAATGGTAATTAGACGGTGAGGATTAGAAATACAACAATAAAGTGTGGGATCAACGACTTATTTTTTTCGGATATCATGAGTCAAAGCTACACGTTAGCCACGAGGAGCCTCGTGAGAGTGGTGCCTTATATCACTGAATTTTCGCGGTGTAAAATATCAGGGTACAGAGTTTAACCAACAAGGGAGTTGCAATTAACATATTCGCACTGCTTTTTTGTTGTGGGTGAAATAGATTTCAGTGGTATCTGAGTCCTGTGAATCGTTAAACAACCGAAATGCTATCGCAGTCGTTTCAGTGGCAGCCATGTTGAAATTGCCAGTGTGTGAATACGTGTACCAGCTGTCAATGCAATATTTTATATTAAAAATTTTTTTCATTACTATCGATTAAACTGTGATCCTTCGCTGATATATCACCCATAACAGTTTTTGATAAGGAATCATTTGATCACAAAACGTTCCTAAAATTTTTTGTCGTCTTCGAGAATTCATCCCGTGAAATTCACTTGTACGTCTGCACATGCGGTAGTGCCAGAAAAATAAAAGACACTTAATTCCCGTCTCGCCTGCATTATACGCGTCTTCTCTCGAGAAACCCTTCATCGTTGAAAAATATTTGAAGCGATACCTCGAATTTCTCGGCAGCACTGGTATCCGCTGATAGGGCTTCTTCCCGGACCTGCAATTTACGTATCCCATATCGGCGAGCTTTGAATTTTATGAAGCCAACCGGAAGTGGCCTTAAAATCCGCATAAGAGTGGACCTGATCTCGGTTGTCCCGTGCTTCGTTTCAGTATATCAACCACTTCGAAATGGCATCATTAAGATCTTCGTTCTTTGCACTTAACATAATTTTTCTTTTTTTTTTGTCCAATCTTCACTGTCCATCTTTGCAGAAAATGATGTGGGCCCTTCTCGATTTTTATTTTTTCAATATCGCTAATCGTTGCTTTACCAACATAATACGACCGAGATATAAAGGTGCACCAGTCTCACCCTTGTCGAGCTTGACAAAAATTCTAATTTTTTTTCCACCGTAAGGACATTGTGTGTTTCCGTTTTGAAGTAGAAAGCGTATAGATGCTCAACTTCGTAAGACACTCAATTACGAAACTAGTAAGCAAATGTCTATATATGCGCGCGTATTATATCATTTGCATAACTTCGTGCGTTGCCAGGAACTGACGCTCGACCGCGGGACGTGCAAGCTCTCGAGCGCGCGGTTGTTAGCAACAATGTAACCTCGAGTCGCGATAGAAATGTAAAAATGTATAACAAAATTTCGCGCAATGATTCGGATGCAGCAAGTCAACGTTTGGATCGTGCGGGAGTTCGGACCATCGAAGTTTTATACGTATATAGACAGTCGAACCTCCGGGCACCGACTACTTGGGCACTGACTAACCCCGAACACTGACGTCAGCTGTTACTCGGGCACTGCGCGGAATCCACAGTGTCGCTAGGGTGACTGAACCAGTGAATGAACACCTACCAGTGAATGAACAGGCTTAGTATTTTAATTAAACGGCAGAGATATGATTCTATTATTATGAAGAATTTTGTATTCATAATGAAGTGAAAATTCTGAGAAAACATCTAGTAGTGATATTATTTGACGCTGTGAAAGATTGGCGATGCTATGGATTTTTTTTCGTACTTGGGGCGCATATTCATAAGAGACAGCCATGTTGTTATAACCATCTGACTGTGCATCGAATACCAGAATATTCCATATCACCTCGATAAATCTTTTTAAAAGATATGCAAAAATTTTTTCAACGTTATACATTGCTAAGCTTCAATTATATTAATGAATTTTTGGTCAAAAACCCAATATTGTTTGCGATATATGGCCGTTTATTCACTGGTCCAGCTTTTTAACCTATTTCCAGTGATTGAACGGGCGTTGAAAAGGCTTTTCATAACCTCAAAACGCACGAGTATGCGTACGCATCTCTGGTGCCATTGTACGTTCATTCACTGGAAAGATAAGAGTTCATTCATTGGAATTTTTGTTCATTCACTGGGAAATTGGTAATTTCGTTCATTATAATTTTTTTTTACAAAATCCTTGCGAACAGGGCACTTCGAATATTTTTTTTTATATTCTGTGAACATTGTTCTATAAGATCGAATTAGCTCATAAAGAAATTCGTAATAAGTTAAATTACACGGCTTTATCGAAATAGAAAAAAGGCTTATGCGTTCATTCACTGGTTCAGTCACCCTACAATATAGAATTCCCCATGAACAAAAAAATTTATAATTTTAACGAGTGGAGGGTACCGGTATACGTATGATACGGGCCTGGTTTTTTATTCTCATTGGTTAGTAAGAAGGTTAGGTCTTTCGGTCAGTGCCCGAGGCACCTGTGCTCTAGCTCAGTCAGTGCCCGAGGTTCGACTGTACTGAGGTATTCATTGACTACATCCTGAGGTATATATGGAGGTATATATTGAGCTATTCGCTGTGTGCAGAAAGCCAAGTGGCGCCGCGGCCGGCTGTACTCCGCAAATTTTGCTGGAATAGCTCTCATTTATTTACACAGACGAAACTTTGTTGGATTAATTTTAATAAACGAACGTTTATATTCGTGCTGCATAGAGTTTTTTGAGGTGAGCTTGACTATAACTGCGTTGAAAAAAAAAAAAAGTAAATCGACGTATTACGATGTAATGAAAATAGGTTTACGGCTACTTTTCTTTCTCAATTTGAGGCTAAGCATGAACCTTGTCGGTCTTGTCATACGAACCGACGAGGCTCGTATCGAGAACAAGAAAGACGTAACTCGGACTTGATTGTAACGTAGACGAACGATTACCCACGAAGTGCTCACTGCATATTCGGGTAGCCAATCATATGAGAGCTACTAAAGAGGAAAAAAAATATCAATTTATTTGTATTATATTATCCTGGCATGAATTTTTCATACCAGACAATATATGCGCGTTTAACCTCAAGAATTTTACTTTCTTTGTTTTTTGAATCCAACGAATCTAGTTTTTGCGCTGCTCAACTTTATAAATTGCTGTCGGAAACGCGTAAAACTTAATTTCCGAAGTTGCGTAGCGAAAAACATTCTTACGTGACTTCACACAACAGTTTAAATTTTCTTTCCGCGACTTCTCTATTGTATTGCCCTCAGTCGCACTACGCGACTCCAGCAAAACATGTGCATTCTCGCCACCATGGGCGCTCTAAGTCGTTCTCAGCCGCTATAGTATGGCACTGCACACACAGCGAATACGAGGAGAGGGCAAAAGCTCCAAGTTGAAGCGCGCAAAATGCTTCCTCCAAATTTCGCACAATGCTCAAAGCTTCCTCTGTACGAGGAAGCCAAAATTGACAAAGGTCCTCATATCGGGGTTGAGCATTTTGCGTTTTAAGGAAGTTAAGTTTCAACTTGGAGCTTTTTTTTTTAATTCGTGATGGAATATGGTGCACACGCAAAAGGATAAAAGAGTCATTATTATCTTTTTTTTTTTTTTCTCGTAATAAGAAATTTCATCGATATCTTTTATTCAGCATATCGTCATACATGAGACAGAGATAAATTTGAAATATATTAAGAAGGATTTGGAATATATATTAAGTATTTTTTTTTTTTTTTTTTTCGGATATCCGCGATGATGAGTCAACGTCATAATTATATATTTACAATTTATATACACGTGTGTAATAATAATAATAATAATAATAATAATAATATAATAATAGCATACCTCTCCTTCACCAATATAATTTTATCTTGCACCATCTTATTTAAGAACGAAGTAAAAAAAATTAAGAAAAAACAAAGTGATTAGTTTCTTTGTTTCTTTCGAAAAAAAAAAAAAATCGTCTTTCGCGCGCGTAATCCTCTTTTACGAGGACGATCGCGCGTATGAATAATATAATACATTCGGACGGAGATATACGACGAGATGGGCGCGGCTGAAATGTAAATTATTATAATAATATTAGAGTCGATGTCGAGGACCTTTGTATCGGTATTATCTCAAGAATGAGAAAGCTAGCTCGTCGTCGCAGCTTTGGTATTTCGAGGCGCGGTAAAAGCCCTCGGACCACCGATACCACTTCCCAATTGTGCCATTCCCACCGCGGAAATTGAAGAATTACCGATCGTCCCGACCGTGTGCAACAGCCGCTTGCTCGGACATTTTTCCAAATGATGATGATGCGATCTTACGGCTAGTCTGCTGACGTGAACGGGTATCGGTACGACGATTCGATTATTCGCGTTTCCGTTATTGTTATTACCGCCAGGAGCATTGTTTGTAGAAATACGTCCGGCACCCCCGCCGCCGCTGTTACCGCTCGTCAATCCAGCCTTGACCCTCTTCCATTTCGCCCGACGATTCTGAAACCATATCTTGACCTGAACCTCCGATAGTTTGAGGGCATGCGCGATGTGAGAACGTTCCGTAAGGCTCAGATATTTCTTGGCGTGAAATTCACGCTCGAGCTCCAACAACTGTTCGGACGTGAACGCCGTTCGTCTTCTCCTCGCTTTGCTCGAATTCCCAACGTTTTTCTTCCCCGCGACAACCCCGTCATCATCCTCGCTCTCCTTATTATTCCGTTTACCGATAATCTCCTCCTCGCTCTCCGATCCTGCAAAAATTTATTCCTCATTCAGGTGCCGCTCTCTCTCTCTCTCTCTCTTATATTTGCTTTTTTTTTTCCCGTTTGTTATCTTTGTACAATTAAAATTCGGTAAAAACGAGATCGGGTGGGTCCCAACCTGAACGGAACTTCAGCCTAACATTTTTTTTCCGATTTCCGGAATAACTTTGATGAACGCTTATTGAGGCGAAACATAAAAGATAACGTTAATTAATAGAATACCGAGCTCGGTAGCGACATCTTCTCGAGTCATATAACCCACGAGTACTCGTTCGCGCAGACCTTTTGCGGCCGATTGGTACAGTAACTCGACAGGATGAATAGTTATACAGTTTTTTTTTCTGACATGAATTGATATTATTTTTACGCTTCAAATGGTTCAATCTTCATGCTGGTAATAGGTTGGAGCTTTATTTAATATCAATAAGATTGAAACGGATACTTTGAATTATTAATTTTCTTTACATTTTTCTCGCATAAATATACAAATAGTCTTGAGTGACGTAAACTTTAAAGCAGAAGACGCGCATCAAAGACTCATGATATGGGAGAGCGATATATTTTGTTTCCATTATCTCCCAAATATCGTTGAAAAATTTATGCGACTCGATAACCAGTTTGGAGCGTTCAAAAGCATATATATGACAGATTTTATTGTTCTCCGAGAAACCACCTTCATTAATATAGCCCAGTATCACTGCATTGCGTCTATACTCGATTCAGTTTATGGCAACCGCCATTCGTTGACCGATACAACATACCGAAGTGAAAGTAATAATTCACTGCCCATTGGTCATTCCAACTATAAAAACCCTACAGTTTTTCTTGTTTTGCTTTACCCAAATATAAAAAATACAGTATAGAGTTTAGAGTGTGATATTGAGATCGCGCGGAGTCGGTGAGTAGTAGAAAAGTTGTTTGTCACTGTATTTAAATTTTGATACTCTTTACTCTCCACGCACATTAGGGTGTGTCGAAAATAAACTTTTTTTTTCTTCGCTCCTACCACTCAAAACTTTAGGTTTTGACTTTGATTAGGTCCTCGTTCAAGGATGGCGCTGTAGCTTGAAGTTTAGAGGTCTCTCAACGAGGATTTAAGTTTCCCATTTAATTAACATTTGAAAAATATTGTTTTTCGTTTAAAATAATGTCAGACAACCAAAAAATTGGCAATGTCTATGTTTCTTGGCTTATTTGAAAGCATGACTCATCCCCCAAACGATGATAGGTCGTTTTTCGACTTGCCTTGTTCCAATTTTTTTTTTTTACGCCACTTTTCGACCACAATAGTCACTTTTTCGAGCTTACGAAGTCTCCAAGTTATCAATGAGTCCAAAATGAATTGCTACAAGTATTGATTGTTGATTCGAAGATAAATAACCAATTCCAAGAATTGATAAAACATACAAAATTTTTAAAAATAAACATAGTTTTTTGAATAAAATTGAATTACGTATTTCCATATCTTCAATTTTATTTAAAAAATCATGTTTATTTTGAGAAATTTTGTATGTTTTATCAATTTTTGGAATTGTTTATTTATATTCGAATCAACAATCAATACTTGTAGCAATTCATTTTGAACTCATTGAGATACCCTGTGGAGACTTTGTAAGCTTGAAAAAGTGACTATTGGTCGAAAAGTGGCGTAAAAAAAAAAATTGGAAGAAGGTAAGTCGAAAAACGATCTGTCATCGTTTAGGGGATGAGCCATGCTTTCAAATAAGCCAAGAAACACAGACATCGCCAATTTTTTGGTTGCCCGACATCATTTTGAACGAAAAAACGATATTTTTTTACGTGTTAAATAGATGGGAAACCCAAATCGCACGTTGAGCGACCTCTAAACTTTAAGCTACAGCGTCCTCCTTGAACGAGGACCTAATCAAAGTCAAAACCTAAAGTTTTGAGTGGTATTAGGGGCAAAGAAAAAAAAAAAGTCCATTTTCGACACTCCCTAACGTATATATATATCATAGCAGCCCGTCTCAGCATCATGATATCGCGACTATATATGCCCAAATTTCTAAAACCTTTGCGGAACATTTTTACCTTCCAATATAAAAATCCTTATTCTTCTGGGATTGGCAGTATTATTTTGCCGTATTTTTCAAACATATCGCGCAAACTCCGGGTCTTCCATGTAGCACAAGGGAAAAAGTTTGGACGCAGAGGAGTTGACGAAATTATACTTTGTTCAACTCGCATTTGTGCCAGTCGCGTACGAAATATTTATCAAATTGTATACCCCGTTTGACTCCAGAGTGAAGAATATGTATATATCATAATTATCGTTGTACATAATTATCAAAATTTCCGACCCAGCTACGTGTGCGGTGGAAAATTTTCAAAAAAAATGTACATTTTGTATATTTAAGATATATAGAAGCTTTGAGCGAGCGAATGCGCGGTGTGTGCCGTCGTAACCAAATGCGCGACAAATAATAAATTCGCGTGTATTAAAGTTTCAATGAGAATGATCTCGTTGAGGTATAATTAAAGGTCGTTATATATTTGTCGTACGGAAGTCCTGAAATTAAGTCGAGTTAAATATTTAGCCCGTTTTGTGTGCTCGAGACATTCGAGAAAGCGGGATCGATATAATATATACATAGCACGCGCGTTGAGATTATTAGCCGTATCTCCTTTTGCGTTGCATTAATCCGATTAACGCCATCGCGTTTAAGCGCGTTAATTAATTTGTCGATTCATATCGCGCGCCCGACGATGACGAATATTATATTTCGTAATTAGCGCTATAAAGATGGATTTCGCGGCAAAATCTAATTTCAAAATGATTTCATTGCAGCATAACGTAAGACCATTTCATGGTATGCTTCTGCTGCCCCGCGCGCGCGGTTCTTATCGATCGACCCCGTGCTCTCGTCGTCATCGTCGTCACATTTTCCTCATTCTCGATTGCCTCCCCCCCCCCCCCCCCGGGGGTTAGACAAGTTTTTTTTTCTTCTCGTTTTTTTTTCTCTACATACGCACAAAAAGGTCGATCCTCCCATGTCGTGTAGCTCGCGGTGGACTTTTGCCACCGATGCATGGGGTCCGGATAATGAATAAAATAAACTGTTATCGTGCAGGGGGGGGGGGGGTATATAATCAAGGGATTCGGAAAATTCAAAACGAGAGAAATAAATATTGTAACGAGTCTTTTGTCGCAATTGTTTTACGCTATTGTTTATTGAAAAAGGAAATTGTTGAAAATTCATCATATTATTTGTGTGTTATTTTCACGATTTGGAAAAGGAGCAGCATGCAGTCTGCGACAGTTGCTCGGAATAAAATTTAGATCTATAATGAGAATTGTCTCCGACACCGGAAATTGGTATTCGTCCTTCGAGTATTAAATTCAGACTCGTCGTGTTGCAGTATATTTTGGGATTCTATATCGAATTAAATTTTCAATTGCAAAATCCTTTTTTTTTTTTTTTTTTTTCGTTTTCCATCAGATATGAAATGTATATTTTTATCCTCTTGGATATGCGTTTATGCAGTTATTTTCACGATAATTTTTGTGTGTCACATATACAATATACCGTGTTCAATTGTACTTTTGGGATTTATCGCCAAAGTTTCAAACGAGCCTGGCATAATTCATTTCACGCAATTATTATGTGTGCGAATCTATTATATGCGAGTGATCGATTCCCAGAAGGATTTTCGTGGCGCATACGAAATTGTCTCCATTGTGTATATATATGTGCCCCATATGTGTGTGCGACTGTCGGCGCGCTCGGGACATGAATAAATCGACTACTTTTTTTTCCTTCTTTTCTTTCGTACGCACTGTCATATCTCAGCTCATGATTGTTTTTGCTTCCTCATGGAGGAAGCTTTGTAATGGCGAAAAAAACAAATTTCCACAAACCTCCAGAAATCACAATTAGAAAAAAAAATTTCCGGACGTACGTATATGCGTGTGTTTAAACCGCTATATCTCGAGAACGATGGAACCAACCTGGCTTGAAATTTGCACTCATTTCGAGCATTCTGCCGCATTTCCTCGCTGCAATTTTCGTTAAAATTTCTCAACTCTGGTCTATACATTTTACGAGACTTTGGAAATTTTCGAAAAATGTCCGTGATAAATTTCGTAAATTTCGATGCAACGTGCTACATTTTTTTTTCATACGAATATAGAGTACCGGATGAGTATTTGGATTAAAAAAAAAAAGTCTCCGACAGCGCTCTGATGTCCCAAAAATTCCAAGACATTGCGCTAATTTATTTTTCTACGAATGAAATAAGTATCATTGATGCGGATAGGTTTGTATGAAATTTCGCCAGAATCGGTAAAAACGTTCAAATTTTAACAACTTTTGTGAATTTTTCTAACGCGTGACTTTTACAGCTGTAATTTTGAAACGCGCGAAAATAAAAAATAAAAACTCAACAAATAAAACTACGTATAAGGAGATGGCGAAAGCTGCAAAAGCTTGCAAAATGCTTCCTCGAAATTGCTTAAAATGCTCAAAAATCTTTCTGTATAAGAAAGTCAAAATTGACGAAGGTCCTCGCACGCAGGAAGCATTGAGCATTCTGCGAAATTCGGAGGAAATTACACGTTTTGGTACTTGTGTAGCTTTTTTTTTCTTCCAATTACGTGAAAAAGTAATGATTTTTCATACGCTCGAATTCTATTATACTCGAGTATAATATACCTTGCGGGTTTTTACGTATTATCCCAAATCCAATCAAACTTGGCACTTTCACAACTCGAACTTTTCTAAGCTAAACCTAACTTCCGTTGCGTCCACAGACACATCTTATTATACCGCATTTTTCATGGACACGGGGAAATTGGAAAACCCGTACCGGCACAGATGGCCCAATTATATCTTCTGATTTCCTTGATTGTATTATAGACTCTTTTAGAGGACATACCAATAAAGAACTGGCCTCTCGTGCTGCTCTTAGCGGTTTGTGCGTGCACGGCTAACCGGTCACCCATTCGAGGATAGCCGCGCAACCAATAGAATCGCGGTTGATTCTCTATGTATAAAATTCTGCTTATCCGCCTGGATCGTAAAATTACGATACTCTGATTAAATCTATATGTATATACAGTCCGACCTCCGAATAAGAAACCCGGCAATAAGAAACCTTTTCCAGTTTCGCGCTCAAGCACTTCCCCCACTACGACTCGAGCTCCGAGCTCGAGAATTTTGTGCGCGAACCTCTGGTGAAGAAACCAGTCTGGGAGAGATCATTCGGGCAAAATAGAGTTAACATTGTAGTGTAATTTAATGTGTGCGTGCGTGCGTGAGTGTGTGTGTGTGTGCGTTTTTGCATGGGCGATGTAAACAAACTGGAACTCTTTCGAGAGTTTCTTATCGAGAGGATCGCATGGGGAAAAGAGTGAGAGAGACAGACAGAGGTAGTGAGTGCGGAGCGCGCGCCTCGTGGGGGTATCCGAATTCTAGGAAAAACTCTTCCCCTTGGGGGCTTTTGGTTTCTTATTGGGAGGTCGGACTGTAATATCATCTCGCGTCAATCATATCGCGTATCGATATTAATATTATGATGAAAGCGAGAGAATAAAATGTCCGCGGGAGATGTCTCTCGCAGTCTGCTCTCCGTCGTAATGAGTTTAATTGATTGGGTGTCGTTGGCTTATACAAAGACGATACAGGGTAAAAAGAAATTCGACAAACCATTATTATTATTTATTATTATTTCGGGTAGGTATTTATGAGATATATATATTTTTCAATTATATATATATATATATATATATATATATATACGGAATATAATAGACCGCGGGCAAAACAGCGCGGTCGCGCGCTCGATACCTAATAGCACAGGGATGCATGGCTGCTTTGGCTCACGGGCCAATAACCTCTCATCGAGCGCGACAGACGGTTATAGAATAAGTATAAAGTTGTTATTACCGTGATGAGATTTGGAGAAATGATGATCAAGCGGCGATAGACTGCCGTCGTCCTCGCTATCGGTCAAATTAATTCCGGTCCTATCGTCATCCCGATGTTCGGGATAATAAGCCGTAGTACCCCGCTGTGCATCATTGAGATGCTGCGATAACTGATTTCGTTGAGTCTGATGGTGTTGTTGGTGCTGGTGTTGGTGGTGGTGGTGGTGGTGCTGCTGCTGCTGATGAGATGGATACGTGAGCAGATGATGAGGCAAGATAGGTCCACCGGAAGCCGCGCCACCGTACATTCTCATTGGCAGCCAAGCACCATAGAGACCAAGCGGCATGGTTAATCCTGGTTTATTTAATTTATTATCCGTATGCGTATAATATTTTAACTATACGAGATACTATACTGAATATATATATGTATACGATACCTGATGGTAAGGCGCTCGCAGCCGTCGCGAGGCAATTTTGCCGATAGAGAAATAGCCTCTCTTGATCCGTTTCGTCGCCACTCGTAGCACTTGTCAACTCATCGCCACTCATCCTTTCCGCTCCCTTTTGCGAATTAAAAACTCGAGCAGCAGCCCTGTTGCTGCTGCTGTTGCTACCACCACCACCACCACCACCACCACCGATTAGACTCTCGATCGTAAAAGGTCTCGGAGCTGGCCTGTGGTAATGATTCTCGAGCTCGTCGCTCGCCGTTCCAACATCCAATTCCGTTTCCTCGATCGGACAATTCATCCTCGTATCGCGGTGGAAAATCTGTTTTTTTTTTTTTTTTTTTTTTTTTTTTAGAATTTCTCTAAAACAAATTTCAACTAGTCGCGTGGCGGTATTTTGAAAACAAAAGCATCATGCACCGCGCGTGGACACTCGCGGATGAATGTATGTACCAACGGATCACTGCACGATATTTTCTTCAAATCACTTTTCAGCGGAGCAGACACTTCTCACAACTTTGCCCCCCCATTTTCGCTGACGCGATCGAAGGAGGGTTTTTCAAAAATTTTTTTTTTTGCCTATTCGTGTATAATACACGATGAGCTGCGAGATCGCACCGTGCATGTGCCGTTGTCGGCCGACGACTGCCGCGGTGCTTTTCAAAGCTCTGACCCCCCCTCCCTCCGGGGGTAGTTTTCCCCCCACCCCACACGCTCGACTCCTTACTGTCACACATGCACACACACACACGCACACGCACACAAGCATACACACACACACACACACACACACACACACGCACACGCACACGCACATACACACATACACGCACACAGAGAGAACATCGTTTTGTCATTTGGGCGTGGCTAAAGTCGATCGTGGTGGATTGGTCGAGGTTCGAACCAACGACGTTGCTCTTCTCCGTGAAAACCGCCATCTTGGTTTTTGCCGCAGGAAGCAGAGCGTGTTCTTTACGCGGTCTTTGATATCGCGGTGGCGTGGGTGGAAGAGGCGCCCCGCCGCGACTGATACGCGTGCGATATAACTCTTTGGCGTTTTTTTTTTTCTTCTTCATTTATCTCCTTCTCTCTCATATACCCCACGCCGCCGGGGAATAACATGGGACCCTCGTGGACGCAATGCTCGTTCAGCCGCAATTAGGCACAATGGATATCTTTCGAGCTATATATACCTATATTTATTTGGCGAGAATGAAAGGGCCATCCCCTCGTCACGCCACTTTGCTGCCTGCCGGGATTTTACTTTCCGAACATAGTTTGTCGTCTATATAAGTGTGTGCATGTGTGTGTGTGTGTGTGTGTGTATGTATGTTTCCGGGGGTGAAAAGTCGATCGATTATAGCAGTTTGTGTTTACGTACATATTAGCATTATTAGATATACATGTGCGCGTACTTTTAACCGCGCGCAAAAGTTATACGCAGAGACTCGGAAATAATTATTTCGTACGTATAGACAATTTTTCATTGATTAAGATTCATTGATTGCAAACGTATGATCAAAAATACATGTGCCCGCGTAGAAAATTGTAAGGGCGTCTCAATTTAAAAAGAAGCCCCTTTTAGGCATCAACCGGGCATCCACTATAAAGATTTCCTCGATATTGCCTAACTGGGGCCTACTTGGGGTTTGTTTAGGCATCCAAGTTAATTTTGTTCAAGCTTGCCCAATCTGTGCCAAAGTTGGGCCAAGTCGGGGTTTATTTAGGCATATACAAGTTAATCTTGTTCGGGCTTGTCCAATCTATGGTAAAAGTTGGGCCAAGTCGGGTTTTATTTAAGCATCCAAGTTAATTTTGTTCAGGCTTTTGCCCAATTTGTGCCAAAGTTCGGCCAAGTCGGGGTTTATTTAGGCATCCAAGTTAATTTTTTGTTCATTCTTCCAGGATAAAAAAAATCAAAAACTTCGAAAATGTCACCAAACTAGACAATAATCCATATTTTTAATATAAAATTTAGTAAAAAAATGAAAATAATTTGAAATTTGTTGCATATAAATAATATCGCGCGATAGTATCAAATTAGTGAAGGAATTAATTATATTCTGAGTTTGGTTGACGCGGCGGCGGTGGCGGCGGGGTATATGGACTAACGACGACAGAATCCGACTAATCAGCCTGCTCGTCTCACACGCGTTTATTTTCGTCCCTCGTTAACGCACACACACTCGAGAGCTCTCGCGTTATAGTCCGCGCATATTTACAAAATTCAATCGCGCTAACGATAATTATTCCGTGCGCGACAGAGCGATTATCCCGTATTACAAATAAATAATAGTCTCGAGTTTACTCGAGTCTCATTGCTATATTATATGCTATATATTTGTTCGCGGTTTCGTCAACGAAAATCTTTTAAACTTAATAAGGCGATCGATGCGAGCGCGCACGGTGTCGCGACGTCAAATTAACGAAGACCGACGCGACGAGCAGGAAAAAAAAAAGCAAAAGCGCGTGTGTTAGACCACGTCTTGCCACATAAATTGTCGTATTAATAGTTTGAACATCTTGTTTCTCTTCTTTTTTATCTTATACCGCTATACGCATGTGCGTTTAAGCACACGCTTCGCGCCTCCCGACCGTGCTAATGGCCCGTTCAGGGCTCTCTCGCGCTTTTTAACGCATCAAAAATTTCACGGTGCGTGTAAATAACCGTGTATTAAGCGACGAATAAAAAAAAGAAGGAAGCGAGCGCGGCAGGTCTTGACGATAATTTTTCAAAGCAAACACACACACACACACACGCATGTATATAGATTATTCAAGTAAAAAATAATAATTTAACGTTTCGATGATATAAATTGTGGAGAAATCATGAATAAGCAAACGATAACAACTTTTAACGCTCGGATACGAACCCTCACGCCACATTTTTTTCGCTCGCGTTTCCAAATAAAAAATTCAAGTATATATATATATATATATACATCTTTAGGGTGTGTCGAAAATGGACTTTTTTTTCTTTGCTCCTACTACTCAAAACTTTAGGTTTTGACATTAAAAGAGGTCCTCGTTCAAGGAGGACGTTGATATATAGTTTGAATTTTAGAGGTCTCACAACGAGGATTTAGGTTTTCCATCTATTTAAAACGCCAAAAATATTGTTTTTCGTTCAAAATGACGCAGGCAACCAAAAAATTGGCGATGTTTGTCTTACTTGGCTTATTTGAAAGCATGACTCATCCCCTGAACGATGATAGGTCGTTTTTCGACTTACCTTGTTCCAATTTTTTTTTACGCCACTGCTTTTCGAGCACAATAGTCACTTTTGAAAGTTTACAAAGTCTCCGAGGTATCAACGAGTCCAAAATAAATTGCTACAAGTATTGATCGTTGATTCGAATATAAATAACCAATTCCAAAAATTGGTAAATCATACGAAATTTCTCAAAATAAACATGGTTTTTTGAGAAATTTTGTATGTTTTATCAATTTTTGGAATTGGTTATTTATATTCGAATCAACAATCGATACTTGTATCAATTCATTTTGGACTCATTGATATACCTTTTGGAGACTTTGTAACTTGAAAAAGTGACTATTGTTGTTTAAAAGTGTGGCGTAAAAAAAAAATTGGAACAAGGTAAGTCGAAAAACGACCTATCATCGTTTAGGGGATGAGTTATGCTTTCAAATAAGCCAAGAAACTCAGACATCGCCAATTTTTTGGTGGCCTGACGTCATTTTGAACGAAAAAACAATATTTTTCAAGTGTTAATTATAGATGGGAAACTTAAATCCTCGTTGAGAGACCTCTAAACTTCAAGCTACAGCGCCCTTCTTGAACGAGGAACTTTAATGTCAAAACCTAAAGTTTTGAGTGGTAGGAGCAAAGAAAGAAAAAATTCCTTTTTCGACACACCCTAATATATATATGTACGGGCACATTTACATATGATTTTTATATATATAACATTTCCTTGTCGTCTGATCTCATTCATCTATATATTCGTCTCCAATGATGCGTTAATAACACGCGTCGTTTGCGTATTTTCTTTATACATAAATGCGGAAAGTAAATCGAGCAGGATCCTCTGGCTCGCGTATAAATATATATATATATGTATATATTAAGCACCGCCGGGGGTGTTTTCACGCGAGACACACGATAGCGCGCGCCGCAGCGGGTGAGCGCAGTCTTGCGATTTAAAATCCATCGATTATTCTTGGCCGAGTGAAAATTTACCAAGTTTAATGTGAGATATATGCAGCGTGTGATTCATGCGCGAAACGCATCTTCAAGGCGTATATATGTCCGACGAAGCGTCCCCTCGCAGATTTATTTCTACGATCGTGCAAATAAATATTTCATGCATCTCTATAATTTCGGCAAAAAAAAAAAAATATGCTCTCTTTTTCTCCTCAAATACAGCCGAGCATATATAGATGGACCGGAAAAAAAAAAAAAACGAAAGAGCGCGTATTATGTACATCAGGAAATAATTAGGTGTCGAGCTAATAAGCGTATAGATGATGAGACGCGCGACGCGATGGTGTTAATACACCCACGCAAGTCCATTTGGGCGGATAATTGCTTTTTTTTCTCACTCAGCAAAAGAGCACTTCGCTTTCCTTACTCGGAAAACAAAAAAAAAAAAACAAAAAAAGAAACAAGAAAAAATTGTCTAGATTTTTTTTTTCCTCTCAAAGTTTTTTCTAATTTGTCGCGCGGCTCGTCCGCGCCTGCTGCTGCTTTGTCGGCTGATGCGAATCGCGCGTTCGTGATTGACATACGTTATTTTTTTCGATCCAAGCAAAACTCCGATCGGGTGTGCGTGGCTGCACGCGTGACGCATACCTATCTTGTGTACTCGTATGTCCTATAGCTTTTATTATACGAAAACATATCTGCGCTCGGATCGAGCGGTTAGCGCCTCGCATTTTCGCATTATTTCGATTATTTTTGTCATCAATCGCATGCGGGGAACGCATTGTTGCGGCGCATATATCCATTATTTCGATAAATTTGTATCAGCATATGCATCCATTTATTCTACTTTTATATAAAATTAATTGTTTAATCGCTTCTCGCCGCATATATATAATAATATATACCGCGGACACTAATTTGCCAACCATTAATTTTCAAACTTGTATTTTCTCAATAACTCTATTATTATTATTATTATTATATAGCGTCTCGTCTCTCTGATTATTTATGAAAAAAAAAAAATTAAATACATATTTTTTCTAGATTGCGATTATTTTGTTTTGCAAAGATTCTTCAAAGTGCTCGCGACGCTCGTAAATTTAAAGATGAGGTGCGTGCGTGTGCATGAACGCGGAATTTCGCTTGGTGAACGCACACACTCGCGCTGCTCTCGCGACCACCCGCGCGAGCTGCTCAAACTTTGTTGCGGGAAAAATATTCTCATACGCGGGGCGTTTGGGGGATATTTCGGAAAAAAAAATACTGTTTTTCCCTTGTTCCTATGTAGCGCGAGGGAAGGATTTATGCAGGATAGTTTAACGGCAATATAAGGCTCGCGAAACTCTGCCGCCACCGCCGCCGCCGCGACGGCTCATAAAATAGAGGCCATATATTTTAAATGATGATTATTGCTTTTGAAAATTCATCACCCAACACCCGTTGACTTATTTTTTTCGGGTAAAGTGGGGCACCACCCCAAAATATTATTCCCGCATCAAAGATCATAAGAAATTTAAAAGGAATTTGCGAAAAAAAAAGCGTTTTTTAATTAACGAATCAAAATAAGATAAGGTAATTAACTCTCAGCTTCGGATTAATATGGGCCATTTTACCATTTATCATAATCAATGCCAGGGCTGTAGAAATTTTTGATCTGGAAGATTGGATATCCATCGGCCTATTGGACTAGAAAATATTTTTGAATAATTTGTTTTTTTTTTTTGGGGTAGCTACTCGAGATCTTTTTTTCAGTAAGAAACTTAAATTTTTTATTTCAGAGTAGGGGTATGGCTGAGCTGAAAATAGGGGTAAGAAATATACTCCCCTTTTTTGAATAATATCTTTATTTATTCCGAAAATCGAAAACCCGGTTAGAGGCCCTGGTAATTGCAAGAAATGGAAATGCTCGCCGCACTTTTAGGACTTGCAGGCCATTATTTAGATCTAAAACGGTTTAAAGGTCTGCGTATTTTAGGCTTCAAACTGTGTGTTTTACTTCAAATGTGTCTTTCGCTTTTCAACCGACACGCGTAAGTGAAATGTTCGAGCAGTGGATGAAGTTTCCATCTCGCACATGCAGCCGCAACAGGCTTAAGCGAAGAAACAATATATTGTATCCGATCTTTGATTGCTCAATTTTTTCGAAGTGGTCGCAGTTTTGCCCCACCTACCTCTGTCTTTTGTATTGAGAGAAAAATAAAAATTTATATTCGTCGATCAAAAATATATTGTCGCGCCGTTTTGTTTGGAGAGACGTTAAATACCACATATATATATAAATACACGTTCGTTCGGCGCGTAACCAAAGAGAGAGGGACACGTCGGAGCAGGACAATTTCTTAACTTCACACGTGCGTAACCGCGCTCTGGCCTAAAGCTCGCTGGTATTTCTTTTTCTGTTTTTTTTTTTTTTTTTCTTTTAACTTTTTCCACAACCCAGCGCTACGCGACGACGCATCCGACACGAATATTTTTTTTTTTACAGTACACGCCGGCGGGGTAGATGAAACATCGAGATTCAGAGACGTCTCTGCTCCGTGAATCCGTTTCATGTCGCATGCTTGAGTATCGACTCGCCTATATGTATATATATATATGTATATTGTAACAGCATACAGTTGGCCAATTTGTCATTAGCGCTCGCGCGCATATATACACACAGCACCATTAAATTCTCACCCCAAAATTTCATCCAGGGCCGCGAGATTATATTATATACTGCTATATTGTGGCATTTTATTCCGTGCTGGCATATAATTTTGTTTATAGATTTTCGAGGAATCGCGCGCGATTGAGTATTCCGTACGCGCGCGTTTTGTACCGCGAAATTGCAAGACGCGTTTATTCGATTTCCAGAAACGAAACCCGAGAGAGTCAACGAATAAGAGTAAAAATATTTTTTTTTACGACGTGTCGAATAACACATTTATATTTACAAGGGGCGACGGACAAATAATTTTTCTTCGCGATAAAACAAAATTTTAGCAAGACGTTTAGGAAAAAGAAGAGAGGTTAAATTTGGGCATTATAAGTATAGCCGCGTAAATATAAAAGCGTTACGATGGAATAATCTCGTTAGCATAATGATATATACATATATATATATATATATTATAACATCCGCAAATAAGACTCCTCCGCCCCCTCATATATGTATAATATCACTTTGAGCTCTCATCACTTATACGATACTTATATACTATATATATACCGTGCTCACTTTTCTCGTTCTCCCCGTTTTGATTTTACGGCTGGTTTCGCACCCCTCGAGTCGCGCGCGCGCGCGCGCACCAAAAGTCGTGTACGAATTATCATCATTCTCCGCCCCGGCGGCTCTGGGCTATATGTAAATGCAGCGAAGAATAAATAATATTCATATCGATGTAATAATTGAATAATATTTCATGAAAATAAATGGCTGCGCCGGTAATTTCACAAAATTCGACAATATGAATAAATAAATAAATAAACAAAGAGGTCCTTCGTGATATATTTATTCGTTGAGCAATGAATGGCGTGGGTGGAATATATAAACGCGTATCAAATGTCTCACAATAATAGAGACATTGAGCCAAGCTCGCGAGAATTCGCAACGCTTGTCATTCGCGCGCGTTTGACTCGTTGCTCGACGTTTCCGAGAGGGTAAATTCACGCATATATATATATATATATATATATATATATATATATATATATGAAAATACCCTTGAGAGTACGAGACACCCCCCCATTATTGTCGTCGCTTCAAATAATCCCCGCCGTCCCGCCGCGATACCGCAATTATACTGTACGTATATATTTATATTTCATGAAAAATGTTGCTTTTAATTCAAGAATAATTAATAATTATCAAGAAATAGATTTTTGATCGTTGCAAAAGCAACGAATACCGCAGATTATACGCATGGTTATGTTGAAACAATATACTATTAATTCCCTCCTCGCATTCTCTGGGATTTTATTTGCTCTCCAATACTAACAATAACTTAACTCCCTTATTCCATTTGTCATTCACGCTCTGTCTTTTCATTTCACACACCCTTCAAACCCGCGAAAAATAATCTCTCCCTTACTGATGCAGCCGGATGTCAAAATATGACAGGCTCGCGCTCGGGTCACACCACTTTCCGCTACAACAAGGACGATGGTGGGGGGGGGGGGGGGGGGGGGGGCACGCCAAAATTGGGGAGACGATGCACAAAAGAGTAGAGACGCGATTATAATTGAAAGCTTTCGCGTTAAATTTTATTTTCTTCGCAGTTGTTTTATAGTGAAAAGTACAAGTTTCGTAATTATCGCGCAGTTAGAGGACTTTTTCCGGGATCGAAAAAGAGTCAAATTGAATATATAATTGTTAAAAAGTTTTACGATTATTGAGTACGTGGAAATGGGAAATTTGCAGATTGAGAAAGGAAAAGAGGTGTTGCTTCTTGATTTACTATGATATTTTGGAGACTTATCTCCCTCTATGAGAAAATTGGCTTCCTCATATATAAAGGACGTCCACAAAATATTATAACCCCTTAACCAATTCTTGCCCAATTCAATAACAATATATCTGTTCTTTGGACTATTCATGTAACAAGTTTCAGCTTGATAGATTCCAATTTATTAAAGTTTGAGCGATTGCAGAATTTCTTTTTTTATTTTGTACTTAAAAAAATTTAACCCCTCTAGGAACTCTCGCCAAATTCAATACGAATCATTCTTGTCTCCCGGACTACTTGTGTTAAAAGTTTGGGCTCGATAGGGTCAAATTTATGAAAGTATGAGCGATTACCGCATTTTTTTTTTTTTCAATTTTAAACTTTAAAAAAGTTTTATTCTCTCAAGGAATTTTCGCTAAATTCAATACAAATCATCCGTGTCCCCCGCGCACTATTTGTGTTAAAAGTTTGGGCTTGATAGGATTAAATTTATTAAAGTTGGAGCGATTATCGGCTTTTTTTTTTTGAAATTTCAAACTTGAATTTTTTTTTTTATAACCCCTCAAAGAATTCTCGACAAATTTAATACCAATCATCTTTGTACCCCGGACTATACTTGTGTCAGAAGTTTGGGCTCGATAGGGTCATATTTCTAAAAGTTGGAGCGTTCACTGACTTTTTTTTTTTTAATTTTAAACTTCAAAAAAATTTTAACCCCTTTAGGAATTCTCGCCGAATTGCATTTCAATCATCCTTGTCTCCCGGACTATTTGTGTTAAAAGTTTGGGCTCGATAGGTTCAAATTCACGAAAGTTTGAGCGATTATCAATTTTTTTTGGTAATTTTCAACAAAATACCAATCGTCCTTGTCCCGTGGACTATATTTGTGTAAAAAGTTTGGGCTTGATAGGCTCAAATTTATAAAAGTTTGAGGAAGTTGGACACTGATTTTATCACACATACATACATAGTACGGCTTCTTTGAATAAACAATCACTTTCCTAAATGTTAAAATATTAGCCGGGACTTGATAACTATCCCCACACGGTAACCCATAAAGCTCGCAATAAAAAATATTAGATATCACAAATGAGTTTGTCTGAAAAATCTTCGAAAGAATTCGAATGCGTTTATGTCGGCTTTTAGTGACCCGAAGCTTCGACACTTGCGGGAAGCGGTATTATCAAATAGCCATCTAGCGTCAGCGGAACTAATCCATGCGCCGCTGAGCGTGTGTATACACTCCAAATCGCTGAAATGTAATGTTATTTAAAAAAAAAAAAAAAAGTTCCACTTTTTATTTATCCATCTTATTGATAATGTAATGTAAATTTATTTCCTGGCATGACAAAAAGTCTGTATAATCGGTGTAAAATTAAGTTTTGAAAATCTTGCAAAATAAAAACCGCAACGGATTCGAGGTCATTGAGAGCACAGTACTCGTTGAAAATTATTAATAAGACATTTCAGAGGACATTTTCACATGTAATACCACAAGAGCCTCAAAATTATCGGGTATTTCCCGATAGGTTTGTTGCAAAAAAAATGAAGGAGTCAAGTTTTTCCAAGTTAAAAAATCTGAAAAACTTGACGACTTCGTTTGTTTGCAGGGGGAACCTTGAGGGAAATACCCGATTAATTTTGAAGCTCGAGCGGTATTCGGGGGGATTATTTTTCCATCCAAATTTCGGCCAATAGAATTGCACCATGAGACAAAATCCATAGTTATAAAGATTCAAAATTTAAAAGTACAGAATTCAATCTGTCAGAAATTCGATGGAAAGAGTGAACTGGATTGGAAAATCTTTTGTTTTTTTTATATACAGGCAACATGAAAAATTACCAGTGAAATTATAAAAAATTATCAGCTAAATACCGTGTTAGTCTGTACAAAATAACGTCGAATAGTGCAATTCTATTGGCTGAAATTTGGTTGGAAAAAATAATCGATAAAGTTCTTCAAGAGCTCTCATTAATGATATATAACATTTTTTTAGGCATACTTAACGAACATGCCGTTAAAATTTCAACTCGATGTCACTTTTTTGAGGTCCGTACAGTCTTTTAACTAATATACTAATGAAATATCGAGTGGTGTCAAAATCCCTGTATGGGCCGATAACGTGGAAAACGCTCGTTCGACTTTTTCCATGAATAGCGATTCACCTCCCGACATCTTTCGTCGGGCTTGTGAATTCATCACGATATGACGATTTCTAGCTTGACAGCTGTTGATAAAAACTAGCACCAGAGAGATAGGATTGATTTTTATTATACCCTATTATTGTAAAGTAAAATCGTTATATATAATCTTTTAAATTTTAAAGATGGAGAAAAACGTAAAAAAAAAATATTAATTTAATGATACGGAACATGAATATAAGAATATAAGCCGGATAGGCATATCATATATGAACTGATGAAGCAACTATATATAATTTTTTTCAAATTTCGATTCTACAGCATCGATTGACTCGTAGGGTAAACGTGACCGGTATTTTTACCGTAAAAATACGATATCGTGACCGCAACTTATTACCACACATTTTTGTCACATTACTATTACCGCATTTGTCACAAACCATAACCTCTCTACTTCTATAACTATAAACTAATCTTCCTACCCATATTGTTCGTTAACCTTTATATTTTTGATTTTCCGCTTTCATGGTCGCTCGTCCTGTCGACATATATATATGTCGACAGGACGACTTATAAGTAAATTTTTTATGTTGCTGAAGCCATTCAGGTGTGTAATAATCATTGAATTATAATATGTAATGAAAACGAAATGAAAGATGTTTAATAATTATTTAGCACCTGTAATCTAGTCTCTATTTATTTTTAAATGACCGATCACATTTTCGTGTGACGGTAAATTTACGAAAAATAATCGTGACCGGTATTTTTACATCAAAATAGGCGTATGATCTTATTTTTACGGTAAATTTACCAAGAAAATTTTGTTACCGTCATTTCACAACGCATTGCATGATAAAAAAAATTACGTCAATTTACGGTAATTTTACATCAGAAATTTAAAAGAACCAGAAAGCGGATGTGCCCTGGAACGGCTCTGTTGTTACCTAAATTGATCTATATCCAATGTATACTCCGCTGTGTGGTAAAGAGTTCGAAATCCTCATTATGCGATGGAGGGAATTTTTTCATTTTTTTTACCAATTTTTTTTTTGCAAAATAGTGCCTCAAATTTGGAAAATTTCGTATGATTGACTGTAACTTTGCACATAATTATTTTTTTTTCATATTCCCACGTTCAAAAGATGCGGAATTGCTGCCCGAACAGGGTGGAGACTTCGAAAGGTTGAATCGGACCAACCGTGCGCCTAACACCTTGCGACACTGGTTTTGGAAATTCCATGATCAGAATTTCTCTATAATGCGCTTTAGATGATCTTTTTTGGTCATAATTAATTGTTTGTAAAACATATTATATCGATTTTTCACTTATTTTTTTAGAAAAATCGTTTTCGGAGACCCTAAAACTAGTGCCACAGTGCTCGCTCTTTTGGAGGCTTCTTTTTAGACCGTGCGTCTGCCCGTAAAAAAATCGAAAATTTTTAAAATGTGAAACATCCTAATATAGATGTAGCGTAACATGTGTGACGTCATAATGTTAGATTTTTTAATTTTTTTTATATTAACGGCAATTTTGATTCAAATTAAAAAAATAAAAAATACGTACCAAATATTTTTTCCTAAACTACCCAGATTTTGAAATAAAAGAAAAATTTCATTTATACTCCCAATTATAAGGGGTACTCGTACGCTATTTCATGCGAGTGAGCCAAGCGTGCCGTAAGTATATATATCGACGCAAGGTGAAAAGAGTCCGCGGTGCGAGGAAAAGAAATAGGATTGATCGAATTATCATTAAAAACAAAAAAAAAAAAATTCGAAAATTATTCGAAAATCTATAGTTTTAATCAAATTCAATCCTGTGTAAATTATTTTAATTTTTTTGGACAAAAAACATGTTTTTTGACGTTTTCAAATAGATCTTTTTCCAAAAGATACAAGTTCTAAATAAAATTTCAAGAATCACAGGTTTTCTTTATCTTTTGGGTAAAAAATTAATGGGTCAGCTCTGAAATGCCGCTTGGATCATCGAGCTAGGTTTTTTTTTTTTTCTTTTTTTTTCAACTTTTTACAAATTTTCAAAGTCGGACCATCCCAATTTTTCCCCAATTTTTCCATACATACGGCGCGCCCTTTTGGGCTTCGATTCGCCGATTTTCAAAGTCCTCCCTTTGGATACAAAAAAAATTAATATCTCCGAATGAATCCATTGCCGTTCTCCCAAGTGGGCTTCTCGGAACATTCTCATCAAGCGCCGTAATCCATCGATCCGGATGAAAGTTATGAGCATTTGAAATTTTTGTATTTTCAGGGGCAGGTTTTCGAAAAAAAAATCCTCAAAGTCAACCAAAAGTATATTATATTAATGTATTATAGGAGTAAATATAGAAATTTATGTGACGGGATCGCTCTTAACGACTTTGATGTTTGGCTTGCGCAGATGATGATAATTTGGCAAAACTCTTATTAGAAAATCCAGTTGACCGACCTGAGGCTGAAACGAAAAGTTTCGAAATACAATTTTGTGCTTCTTTCTTCTTCGTTCGACAATGAAATCGTATACATGCGTTCTTCTCTCACATAAGGCTTGTCGTTCATTTCTCTTCGTTGGCACTGGCTACCGTAGATTATTGTATTTTCGGGTATCGTGTCGGCCTGGAGCATGGAACAGGCCGCGCCGATGACGCAGCCGTTGGTCAGTCGGACGCCATGACCGACGGAGGCTACGGTGGGAAATAAAAAGAAAAAAAAAAAAATTTGCAGCTACAGTCGGAAGCCGGAGCGATGGGAAAATATTTAAAAAAAAAAAAATTATGAATCCCAGGTGTTTTTATCGATCGACCCAACCTTTTGTCTCGAGTATATTGTTGTCCCCGACTTTGAGCGCTTCGCACACAGAATCCGTCTCGAAGACATTGTAATTGCCGATGCATTGAATTTGCGGAGGATCGCTCGAATCTACGCGATTTAACGGCGATCGATTTATTATCGTTGCCATTTCTTCAATTATATTACCTTCACCGATGACGATAGGTCCAGCTTCGGCGATAATACTCGCACGAGGATGGACCACCGTCTTTGCACCGATCGTTATGTCACCCTTGAGAATACTCTCGTCGCATATCACAGCTCCGGCAGCAATTTTTAAACTACAAAAATTTTATTCTATATCTTCGCTTGTTAAAAACATTTATGGTACTGATCTAACCTCAAAAATATGAAACAACGCCCCGCGATTGATGAAGAAACGCGTTTCGTCAACGCGATAAATTTTTATAACGATCAAATATAATATTCTTACTTTGATCGACGACTGACGGTTCCTCCGGGTGATAAAATATCCGACATTGCCGCTCTCTTTTGATTTATACGATCACAAAAACGTCAAATAATTTCCAGCAGACGAGAGAGTGACAGTTGTTGCCATATCAGGTGTTGCGACGGGCAACGGCCATCTTTGATTTTTGTCATCACGCCATCCCGCGCGCGCGTTGCGCGGTAAAATTACTTTTATTACAAGTTTTTAAAAGCTGCTATGCATCTCGAGAGATCATCGCATATATGGCACGAAATATTACGAGAGAAATAAGTTTTCCGTTTGATCCACTTCATTTGATATACAACAGATATACTGAACATGATGAGGCAGAAATTTTGCTTCAGTGCGATCGAGCATAGTGTTGGCAATACCGAAATGATCCCGGTAATCCGTAGCAGGAGTACGGAAAATGAAAATGTAACGGTGAACCATCAGTGCAAAAAAAGCATAGGCCAGCGCTCCTATAGAATTGTGGCGAAGATCGAATTTACTACGGATCAGCGGGCATCAATTTTGAATTTTAATAAAAACGCGCGAAGCAATATGTACTGAAAGTAGTAGTCAAAAACATTTTCAACCTGGCAATGAGAACAATACTGTAGGAATAATAGTGGCAACAATTATTACCTATACAACAGTTATCTATACCTATCTATATTAATAAAAGCGGCAATATCCTATCTGACGTACATGGTACATGATAGATTATACGAGATGAGATAGAGAGCCCTTTTCTTATTTATTTTACTTTTTTATATTTAGTCAGTGATTCCTGGGAGATAACTAATATCTAGTTTCTAAGCTTTAGACTAAGACTTAGTCATAGAGGGATTGCGGACAAGTGCTTACGACACTTATGCAATCTTGATTTTTACCATTGGGTGGGGTGCTGTGCGGCAATGTGATGTTGATTGTGACTCGGTTTTCCCTCCCTCATCGACCGCGAACCGGAAGTTTTATTATCAAAATAAACTAAAAAATTGGCGTTTTTCCTCTTCAAACAACCATTTTGTGACTTATTATCAGTATTGAACGAGAGGAGATTCGCTAGGAAACATAATTAAAAAAAAATTAATTCCGATCCGATTGAAATTGGCAAAGTTATCGCCGATCAAAGATCGGATGAAATAAGTGCGAACAATCGCAAATTTGAGCAAGTTTTCAGTTAGAGGCGTATAAATTGCTTCCGGTTTATTCTACAGAGCTAGAATGATTCATATAAAAGTCGAGGAGGAGATTTCTTACAAAAGTAAAAAAAAGTTATCTCAAACGTATATAATGCATAGGTTATAGGTTTATATAGGTGTATAATACCATGTATATAATTACCATGAATATAATAACATGGCGGTAGTTTGGAGAATAAATATACAAGTGCAATAAAGATTCGATGTCGGCTGTGCTTCCTATTATACTTTCGTTTTTATTCTAATCATTCGAGCCCGGTATATTGATAATAATAATTATGTATATCAAAAAGAACTTGAAGCTTTTATACGCAGCTTAAAATATAATTTCAACATTTCCCGAATCATACAGACGCTCATACTTATTTCCATCCAAACCACCGTATACGACGATAATAAATTTTATCGAGTCTCGCTGGCTCGGTTGACACACTTTTGTCACAAAGTATCGAAGAAAATATGACATGTGTTATGACACACACACACACACACACACATGTTGGTGATGCGGTGACAAAAATTATTGTATGTAGCATTCGAGTGAACAATATAACGCGTGGATGTACGGCTCAAGACGTTTTGCTAGTTTATTCTGCTCTCATAATACGCGTCGTAAATATACCGTGCTCTTACGAAATAACGAGGTGTCGTACACGTATTATTTCGTTGAAATAATAATAATAGTAATTATGCGTTAAAAGGTGCGCTATACGCGCCGAGTCGCGCGTATATGGTTTTCTCATTTCCGCGCTGCGTTTTGTTACAACGTGTGCGACATAAAAGACACGTGCCCCTTAATTTTTTTCTCGTCTTTTATTTTATTTTTTTTTTTTTCCGAGCCTGTATACGAGACATTGATACCTGCTTTCTTTTTCGTTTTGTTTTAAGGTAAATGTCCCAGTTACTGAACATTTAACGGAGAATGTATCGTACTGATGAGTACGATATTCAAAAATTTTTATTTCATATCAGCAATTTCGTTCATGCTGAAATATAATAATATTGAATTGTTTGTAAAAACGTTGAAACATCAGGAAAAATAAGCAAATTAAAAATGCGTGTTTGATGTCCGAGTCACTGACAGTTAACCCGCCAACTTGCTAGCCCAGATGACGACACGACAGAGTCCCAGTTAATGAACAGTCGAGAATCAATCCGAAAAAAATAGTTGTTATACTTTTATTTCACATTTACTCAGT
The DNA here is from genome assembly GCA_963564615.1 of Rhorus exstirpatorius. NCBI lineage: Eukaryota > Metazoa > Arthropoda > Insecta > Hymenoptera > Ichneumonidae > Rhorus > Rhorus exstirpatorius. The sequence continues at coordinate 10,188,710 of OY751322.1, read as the reverse complement.
TTCATTTACATTTATTTGATGAATGAATGAAAAAAAATCAATACATTGCGCAGAATTTCTAAAGGGATTTGAGAAAATTGAAAACTGTTGAAGTTATATGGAACACCAATCAACAACTCAGACGCATCCTAAATTCGTTGTCCAAATTAACGACGGGATAGATTGAGGTGCCGATTTTTAAAGCTAAATTCATAATATATCGAAAATAGTAACTATTCTGAACTTTTTCTAGTCGGAAAGTTGAAAACTGAATCTTTATTTGCGGGTATTGAATCAACGATCCGATAAAATATATGGTAAACTGCTATCATTAAATATTATATATACCGGATCGTTCAACAACTGGGATGCGTTAACTATCTGGCCCGCTTACGTTATTACAACCTTTTGAACATTCATTCAGAGAAAAATACCGTCGAAATAAAAACGAATAATGGAAAAGTAATAACTATATGCATACTATTGTATATACGAGGATCATCAAACAAATATATTTTATATAACTGCGTTGATTTCAGTACTTATGGAGTAAACGGGCAAAGTTATTTCATCATTATGATACGAATTTAGAATTTAAAAAAAATATATATTCATGTTCCTTATCATGGCAATGGAAATAGCAGCAATTTTCTCTCTCGCCTGTTTATTCCACCAGGTTTATGTTTTATTGCATCGCCCCATTATCGCGCTATCGCTCTTAATAATTACACACGGATATTATTTGCTGTCTGGTGCCGCGTGAAATTCCGCCACCGCTCTTCATCTTGGCAGTAAAACAGAGAGAGAGAAAGAGAGAGAGAGAGAGAGAGAGAAATAGAAAGGGAGAGAGAGAGAGAGAGAGAGAGAGAGAGAGAGAGAGAGAGAGAGAGAGAGAGAGAGAGAGAGAGAGAGAGAGAGAGAGAGAGAGAGAGAGAGAGCAAAAAAGCCCAATTCCTCTGTTATAATAAAGCTTTCCGCAATCTTCTCTGTGTATTATCACGTATGATATCTATCGTTATCTCCGCGTTGCGCAATATCTTGCTTTTTTTTTTTTAATGAAAATTAATCAATCGAGTCTGTGAAATTTGCAAAATCCGATTGGCGCGTTGATAATTTTAATAGAAAGAAGAAAAAAAAAAAAATAGGAAATATGAGTACGTGCTCCGGCATAATACGCGCGCGTGAATGTATATTCCATTATTGCACATGGTTATTCGCGGTCCCTTTCAATATACGCACAGCTTCCAGCTACGGTTTTATGGTGTTTAGACGGTACACAGAGCGAAGGGTGATGGTGAATTGCAACGTTGAACCGCCGCCGCCGCCGCTGCTGCTGCTGCTGCTGCTTAGACAGTTTCAATCAATCGGGTCATTCACCTCACTCGATCTCCACAAATGTCTCGGCGAAAAGCTTTTAGACAAGGCATTCGACGATTCGATTGAAAAAAAAAAACACAAAAAAAAAACACTTACCCTTTATCTGTTTGGAAAAAAATGCAGAACAAACTAATAAGAGTCTTGAAAAAGGCGCGGGGTAGATCGTTGAACGAGGCGGTGTCCACAAAGAGAGCAACTCCATGACAGTGTCTATTTTACCATACTGTCGATGGATAGCTCTCTTCATCGCACTCGCCTCACTTTTTTCCTTCTTGTCCCAATGCGAATATGCCATATTTTTTGTTATTATAGCCCTCGGATTATGACAAATTATTAAAACAGTTAAATAGTTAAAACGCGCGTATATACAGCAGGTACGTGCGTTATCCAATATGGCGGCGGGTGCTTCCATTCGATGCCGGATGCTCTATCCTCTTTCGCATAATCGAAAACTTTATTTATTTTTTTTCCATTACGTATAGTTAACAACGATAAGTTGATGCTCTCGCGCGTGGACTCATCGCGAGCTAAAACTCGGTCGTTTAGCGTTGCGCTTACCTGATCACATGCTCTCCTGCTCGTGGAAAGACGCGTATATAATTCAAACAAAAAAAAAAAAACAAACGAAAAGTTATCACCCTTGAATCATTGAAAATTAAACTTGCGTGTTTTTTTTTTAAATTAATTAAAATAGACGCACGTATAATGTCAACGCGCGTTCGCTCGAACTTGCTTCTTCGAGATCTGCATTGAGACTCTGCTGCATGGATGCCGAAGCGATGAGTTCGAGATACCACCTCGCGCCGCCGCCCCCATGCACACATGCTTTTTCGAATCCCTCACGGAGTGAAAACGTGCGATGCGGAAAAAAAAGAATAGAAAAAATCCCCCCCCCCCCCCCCTTTGACGGTCCACTTTACGTAAGAAGAAAGAATGCGACTCGTTAAATTCGTTCCAACACCGCGCGCGCGCATTTGTTCGATTATCGAGGTGTTCCTAATGCCTGAACAAACCAAGACGAAGAAATAATATACATGTATACATGTATATGTGTAACGTTATGCTCGTTTTTAAGCCAGGAGACTTTCCAGCCCTGCTCTCTCTCTCTCTCTCTCTCTCTCCCCGCCCCCGATGCCTCGTGAGCTCGTCAAAAGGCGAAATATATTATTTGTTCAGATGATATTTTCACCTTGTCAGCCAGCGGCAACTGCTCAAATAATTCAAAATTGGGGGCTACGTGCGTGTACGACGAATCCAGAATTGTATTCGTGGCATTATTTCGTACGTTAAAATTTTACAGGTTCACCATAAAACTCGATAACAATCTCGATACATTAAAGCTTCTCCCGCTTTTTTTTTTTCTTAATAGAAAATAGAAATCGATCCCATAGACGCGCGGGAATCGAATTCTTTTTTTTCTTTTCTCTTAAAAATTTATCGCACGCACGAAAAAAAGAGATAATTTATAATATAAAAATTGTCGAAAGATATAGAGAAAAAAAAAAAAGTGTGGTTCGTTTACACTTGCCCCGTTCGTTCTCTCTGTTTGCTCGGGTCACTCACACTCGTCTTGTACAATTTCTCGAATTTTTCATCGCTTGAACCACACGAAATCGGTCTCGAGACTTGTATATATATAACGCATCTACCTGATGTTAAGCGCGTGTACATCGAGTCCAAGTATTCCTATATATATATATACGCGAAGATAAGATTCCGTCGTGGCGTCGTCGTTACACATTGATAAGAATAATGAAAAAAAAAAAAAAAAGAAATCTCCGTTGTGGAAATTGCCTCCACGTATTCATCCAAAGTCCCACGAATTAATTTTCCAATCGCGATTGCATCTGGTGCCCCCGCGTTGGCGAGTCGAATAAATAAGTTTGAAATTAATTTTTATTTTCTCAAATTTTTGGCAATTTTTTTTTTAAAATCAATAGACCATAATGGTGTCGCACGATTCAAAGGGAAACGATCTCTTATCGCTGTTCCATACCTGCCTGAGATACGGCAAATGTACGTACGTGTACGTGGTGATTTATAAGCGAGAGGCACAAAAAATCCACCGCATGATTCCGCGTCGACGAATCAAAAGGACTACGATCATGTGAAATTTCTCGGTAACAATTAGTTTTTTTTTTTTTCCTCATTAAAATTGAGAAAGATAACGATCGAACGGACATAACGCGCAGTGAATCATGAAATTTTTATGTAATATGAAATTTCTACTTACCCTCGCGATCGTATCCGCGCTGACGATCGGAAATCGCTCTCTCGTTGCTCGCACGTTTTGAAATTTTTTTGGGCCACGTACGGAAAGAGCAAAAAAAAAAAAAAAAAAAAAAAAAAAACGTGTCGTAGCTGATACCAGAGAGATGTACAAAATGAATGAGAAACGCGCGAAGCTCGAGCGACCGAGTGACGTGGACGTGGAGGTGCGTTGGTTCATATATGTCCGTGTATTACCACCTGACTTACCCGCAACGTTTTCTTATCAGCAGCCAAAACGGTGAAATATGTGTGTACAGTGACTGGAGAAAAAAAAAGGGCGTAATTTCGACGGCCATAGCCATGTCGATCGAGGCCTTTTATCCGACAGTTCAAGCTGACGCAGAGCTCTCGATCTTTAACATGTATCGCAGCAGAGCATCAGGTGGGGCGGTGAACAGTCGTATATATATGATATGAAAAAAAAAAAAACGATTTTTTTTTCTTCTTTTTCCTCCGTTTTTTCCCTACCATCAATGGCGTTCTCGTGATACCGCATTTGGGTTGAGCCACGTGTGTGTCTACTTCTATGATGTACAATCTCGCTAGGTGTGTCCCCCCCCCCCTCCCCCCTCTTATCAGCCTTTTGTTCCCAATTTAATTCCCCAGCAAATTTTTTTTTTTTTTAATTTATTTTCTTTTATTTCTATGAATTGAACAAAGTGTTGTCCCGACGTCGTCATGATGTGTGTTTTACAAAAGAAGCGTTTCGTCTTTTCCATCACACACACACACACATTTACACACATTTACATTTATATATAAATCTTGTAAGCGTCTGTGGTGTAATATATGAAATAAATTTACGACACACGCGCACACGCACGAATAATAAAATTCGAGATTGGGTTTGTATAAAATAATCATGCGATAAGGCTTTATTGTATATATAGTGAAAAAAAGATGAAGGAATGAGCGAGCAGTTGCTTCAAATTGTAACGTTCGAGTGACATCCTGATGCTGTCGATGTGCAATTAATTTTTTCCCTGCAGCCGGAGAATGATGAAATATGCGTAGAATTCGACTTAAAGAAGAAAAGTTTTCGACGAAATTATTAATACCTGAAGGCATCCTGAAAAGTCGTTCGCGTTTGTTGAAACATTTTCTTGTATATCGCCAAGTCGTTTGCCTTTTCCCGCTGTATCCTCGCCAATCTCGCTCTCAGGGCGAGACACTCCTCCTTGATCAGCTCGAGCCTTCGTATTAATCATTTCACGGGCATTGAAAAAAAAAAAAAAATTATTATTGTTTTTTTTTTTTTTCCCCACTACAAACGAAAGAGCAGTAATTTTGTTTTTCCTCACTCGAAGCTCTGATTCTTCTCCCCATTTATGTTTTCTCTCGAGGCCATATTTACAAATGATTTTGAAAACTTTGTCGCGTAAGCGTTTGCTTTCATTTCGACGTTTCTCAAGCCCACTCGTTCCATTTCCAATCTCTGCAATGTCGTCTCGAGTTGAGCATTCTTTTTTCTCTCACGACGCAACGATTCCTGTGACGATAATGATATTATACGACGATGAGACGAAAAAATTAATATAACTCAATTATACAGAACAAATTGTAGTATCCGATTTATATTTAACGGAAATTCGTTCGGCTTCCGTTCTCTCTTTGTCCAATCTTTCGTTCAAGAGTGTCACGAGCTCAAGGAGTCTCTGTCTCTCGGTCTCGGCCGCCAGACTCATCGTCACGTATTCATTGACATTTTTTTCATTCGTCGTCGTCGTCGTTGGCCCATGTTGCACCGTTTTAATATTATTAATCGTAATCTCGCTAGCGCCCTTCCTTTTGATTTATAATCAAACATGTATCCAAATTATATTGCCGAAAGAAAAAAGAAGAAAAAAAAAAAATATATTGACTCGAAACACCTCAAATGATCAATTTCCGTTTCTCTCTCTTCGAGCTTTTTTCGCAATAGCTCGACTCGCATGCTCATATTCGTTAATTCGTTTCGCAACTCTTTGCACGTTTCCTCCGCTTTTTCCTTTCGACTCTGAGCGACTCGCTCGCGCTCGCGAAATTTTTCCTCGACAGCCCCGAGCTGTGACTATACGAAAAATTTGACTTTTTTTCAATGAGAAACGACAGAAAAAAAAAGAAAAAAAAAAAACGTTTTATTTTTCCATATAATATATGATTTTGATCTAACGTTGAGAGCCTCGATGAGCCGTTCATCGTTGCTTCTCTTCTCGTTCAAAAGTGACAATTTCGTTTTGCCAGCATTCACATCGCTTTCCAATATTCGTATTCTCGCTCTGGCTGCTTGAAACTTTTTTTCACAATTCTCGAGGGCAATCTCGGTCCGAGCGAGCTGACTCTTGCAATTCTCCATACTCTGACGTCTCTCCTTATCCAAATTTCTCAAACGATCCGAGCTTCTTTCGCCCTGCTGCCGATCGGTGAACGCTAATTTCTTTCAAACTTTATTCATTTCAAAACTGCGCGGCTTTTTGTTTTGTTTTTGTTTTTGTTTTTTTTTTTTTCCTCTTTGCATTCGTCGCTCTCTTACCGCTTAAATTGGACGTGGACTTTGACGCAATTTCGTACTCGCTCAGTTTGCCCTCGAGTTGAAAAATTTTTTGCTCCAATTGTCGAATGTGCTGGGCCCTTCCGCGCCAGCCACAATTCGACAGACTCGCGATCGTCACGCGATCGCCTACCTCGCTGCACAATAGCTGAAATTCCTCATTACTTTATCGAGATTGAATAATAGAAAATAATAATAAGAATAATAATAAAATTAACCTTTTGGGCTTTGTTCAACTCCCGACGCAAACAAGCGCAATTATTCTTCGTTTCGTAGAGCTTGGCGTTTGTTCGCTCAAGCTTTTCATTCAACATCTTGACTCGATCGTTCTTTACCGATTCGACTTGTTTTATTATCTCATCCTCGGTCATGGTAGTCGCGTCGGTAAAATTAATTACTTTATCATTGATTTTACCATCGGCAATAAAAATTTCTTTCGCGGTTCTTAAATCATCGCTAATTCTTCTACTCGATGACGACAATAACAATGCACTCGTATTATGTTCTTTTTTCGTATTTTTCGTTTGCAAAATTTCGTAATTGTGCCTCGTCTCGTCCAACTCTTGACGCAAATGCCCATTTTCTGATTCGAGCTTGGCGTTTGTTAGCTCAAGCATCTCATTCAACATCTTGACTCGATCGTTCTTGGCCGAATCGACTTGTTTCATCGTCTCATCCTCGGTCATGGTTGTCGCGTCGGTACGATCGATTATTTTATCACTGATTTTACTATCGGCAATAAAAATTTCTCTCGCGGATCTTAAATCCTCGCTAACTCCGCTACTCGACGACGACAATAACAATGCACTCGTATTATTTTCTTTTTTCTCATTTTTCGTTTGAAAAATCTCGTAATTGTGCCTCGTCTCGTCCAACTCCTGACGCAAATGCCCATTTTCCGATTCGAGATTCTGCTCAATTATATTTATTATTTTTATATGCTCACATAACGAATGTTAATCAAAATTAACATTCGAAAGGTACCTTAATTCGATGATTATTTCGTACTCCCAAATTGAGATTTGACACTGCGGCGTAATAGCTGTAATGTATATGAAGCACTCCTCAACATTATAGTTGACCCTTCAAGTTGAGAATTAACTTGCCACTCAAAAGTCAACTTTCAATTTGAGAGTTTGATTTTTTTTTAATCCTTAGAACCCAATAAGAACAAACGTATAAATTTCTGATTTTGTGAAATTACCGTAGTGTGTTTCAAAATTTTTTGTTATAAAATATTGTGTTGTGAAATGACGGTCACAAATTTTTCTTGGTAAATTTACTGTGAAAATAGGGTCATACACCTATTTAGATGGAAATATACCGGTCACGATTATTTTTTGTAAATTTACCGCCACAGAAAGTGTGACCGGTAATTTACAACCAAATAGATGCTAGATATTACAGGTGCTAAATTGTTGATTTAGGCCCGGTTCCCCTAGTTTTAGCATAGGGTAACTAGAGTTAAACGAAGATTGTGGAACCGGGTCTTATAGGGTACGAGATAAAATTACGCATGTTTTATTATATATCTTTCATTTTTTGTTTTCATTAGGTATACGTTATAATTTCATGATTATTATACGCTTGAATGGCTTCAACAACATAAAAAATTTACTTATATGACGACAGGACGAGCGACCATGAGAGCGCGGGAAATAAAAAATTCTCTGCGAGAAATACAAATAAGTTTATGGTTATAGATATATGTAATGTGGATAGGAAGGTTAGGTTATATTGCTATAGAAATAGGGAGGTGATGGTTTGTGACAAATGTGGTAATTTTAGCAGCGGTCACGTTACCGTATTTTTACGGTAAAAATACCGGTCACAACTCTTTGTACGATATTCGTTAATGCCTAAGTTCAGACCGGGCGCGATGACTGGGCATAAAGGTAATATTTCATGCACGCGACTGCGACAAACTGTCGTGCGACGAAACAACGATGAAAGCTTTGGCCAGTTGTCGTATACAAGATAAAACTGTCGCACGAAAGTTCAACTCGGATCTACTTTCGTGCGACAGAAAGTACTCCATACATGCGACGAAAGTACACTCACTCCCCATCCATTTTGAACCAATCAGCGAGGTCTCGTCGCGCGACAGTTGTCGCAGTGGCACCACACGTGGTACCACCGTTTGCGCGCGAAAGTTACAAAGGTTTGAATCAGCCTCATTATCTCACACACACACATTTTTTTCGACCATGAAAAAGCTTTCTCCATTAGGAAGCATAAAATATGATTTTTTCAAATTGGAATTATAATTGGCTGCTTACCCGAATTCGATCTCGTAAAAATACAACATCGTCAGGCAAATGAGAGTAGTCCTTTTTCCGTTTTTTTATTATTTTTAAGCACACGAAAACGAGAAATGCATCATTTTTTACGGTGTGGTACGCGATATATCGAAAGAGGAAAAATTAAACGTTGATAAATGATTACTCGGACAAAATCTTGAAAGTTCACCTCGTCCTCGAGTTCCAATGTGTTATTCCTTCCATCAGCAATCATCGTTGACAGACATCTACAGAGCTCTATCAATTATTTCATTGCTCCTCCGTTAATCACGTTTGCAATGGAAATATTTTTTCAAGTACTTATTTATTCTCGTTGCGTACCTTACTGACGCTGTGATATTTAGGAAGGCTTTAACACTTTTTCCTGTACCTAATAACATGCGCCTGTCAGTGCGCTATTAATTTTTATGACACTTATTAGTCACACATCGTGCAACTGTCATTGCTAGCATTAAAGTTACTGTGTAGCAATCAGCCGTTTGCGACCAGTGAATTTACCTTAGTTACTATACCGTTGCTAATACGGTAAATGTGACCACTGAAGCATTGCTCTAAAATGTTACGGGTTCATGATAGCAGAAATAACCCTTTTCACCTGTAAAGTTACCTTACATGCTACCATTCACGATGGTTACCGGTAAAGTCACCATCTTTAAAGTTACCTTACATGCTACCATTCGCGATGGTTACCAGTAAAGTCACCATATCATTGCTACCGTCCGCGATAGGTACATGAAAGTCTTTTACCGATAAAGTTACTTCAAATGCTACCGTAACTTTTGTGGTAGAACTACGAGTAGCAGCATCTCTGCGAGTAGCAAACGGCTGATTGCTACCCGGAGTAACTTTTTGGGAACTTCTACCGTAGCAATTAACGGTAGCTAGATGTGCCAGAGGGTAGATAGACAATCGTACCTAGTCACAGACTGTTCTTCCAGGTAATCATTAACGAAACAGAGCGGCTAGTCGCGAAATTCTATATATATAATTATATTCGTTATATGTTATATAGTTGTTGTATTATATATACAAGTATAGTTATATTATATACTCAAATGCTACCGTAATTTTGGTGGTAGAACTACGAGTAGCAAATGGCTGATTTTGCTACCCGGAGTAACTTTTTGGGAACTTCTACCGTAGCAATTAACGGTAGCCGGATGTGCCAGGGTAGATAGACAATCGTACCTATAGTCAAACTGTTCTTCCAGGTAATCATTAACGGAACAGAGCGGCTATTCGCGAAATTCTATATATAATATATATAGTTATTCGAATACACTTAAGGTAGTACTATCGATACTGCAAGAGTCAAATGTATACACCGTCATATTTGACTCACGCAGTATTTAGAATAGGCAACGTCACGTCTATAATGAACCGATAGAAAAGTACATTTTGGATATTTATTTCCTAATTACTACTCTCGCATGCTCTGAACCTTATTTTTACTTGCAAGGATTTAAAATGTTCCTTATAATATTTTCTCTTATTGTACCAATTTTTATTGAAATCTGAACGGTAAATTTTGAAAAATACGATGAAAACTGTGATTTCTCATAAGACTCAATGCTAAATGCATGAAATTACAAATGCCAATATCTTTTTTCTGGTTCTCTGTGGACTTAAAAAAATTTAACTGAATCTTTTTCTTATCATAAATTTTATTAAATTCTGAACGGTAATTCTATAATCGACAGTACTACCTTAAGTAATGTCAGCGATATACGGATTTCTTTTTTTTGTTTATTGTATCCCCAACCCATCTGATGTACTCTCATCAACAATAAACATATTTGAAAAAAAAAAAAAAAATTATAAGGCACCGGTCTCCTAAACCGGGGATTGTGGGTTCGAGTCCCACCAGGGGTATGTCTGCATTTTTATTTTCCCCCTCGCCGTGTTTCGTTGAAAGGATCGCGCCGTGCGGGAATAATCTTTATTTTCCATAATTATTATTTTTTTTTTTTCGTTGCTCTCCCTCGAGCGATACAACTTTCTGTCTTTATTACACGCGCGCGTTTATGTCATCACGACGAATGGACGATAATTCATTAAAAATGATCCGTTGTAAAGTTTTATCCTTTTTTTTTTTTTTTTTAATTTTTCATCGTCGAAATTGCAATCAACAGGCAAGATCGAAAAGTAAAAAAAAAAAAAATAATCTTAGCGTAATACATTTTTCTCTTTGAACTTCATATACAATGAAACATAAGTCTAATTATCATTTATGATGAACAAATTTTTCAGCTCGATGCCATTCGATTATTTATGGCGTTCTCTGCTTCTGGCGACGATCGTTGCGTCCGTCGCGCTTACCAGCGAGCATTCCACCCTTTCTCATGGCGTGCAATTTTTTGTTCTTCGAAACGATCTCGGATCTGTTGCCCACGGATTTCGAGCCACCCTGCGTGTACTCGACGTTTATCCTACGCCCGTTTATATTTGTATTGTGAAGCGAGAGTCCTTTCTGCAGAAATACCAATAAAAAACAAACAAAAAAAAAAAAAATTGAAAAAATGCGTCTTTTTCGGCCGAACAAGTCTCGTCAATATAAACCCTAAAAAGAAGGGGGGAAAAAAAAAAAAAACATTTCCAAGACACCGACCTGATAATCCGTCTCGTTGCTCAGCTCGACGTACGCGATACCGCGTGGTGAATTCGTGCCCGGCCTCGTTGGCACTCTGACGCTCAAAACGTTGCTCACTTTCGTGAGAAAATGTTTCTTAATGTCGTCCGCGCTGGCTCTGTACAAGAAAAAAAAAAAAAAAAAGAAAAAAAAAAGAAAAAAAAAAAAAAAGAAAAAAAAAAAATAAAATAAATACGGAATAGTAGCGTGGAGCGGTGCATATAATTATGCTATGAAGTATATTCTTGTTTTACAAAAGCGAGCTCTCAATACAATTCTAAGATAAGTTATATCCCACAAAAAGATCCGTTCAAAGAAATCACAGTACACTTAGGACCTCGATTTAACGGCCAGTGGCGGGACCGGGTCCGCATCGCACCTTGTTAAATCGAGGTAGCGTATGCCCCGCCCATGCTGTATCTGCGCATCGGAACTCCGTGCTACGGGCCTGATCGGGGGAGACTTTAAGCGTCCCCCCACCATCTCCCACCACGCGAAAAAACCGATCGATAAATGCGACATGGTGGGGACTGTCTATTAAATCGAGGGCCATTAAATCGAGGTCCTAGTATACAGTCCGACCTTCGAATAAGAAACCCGGCAATAAGAAACCTTCCCCAGTTTCGCG
>OY751322.1:10164479-10176796 GCA_963564615.1 Rhorus exstirpatorius | reverse complement strand
TAACACGGTTGTTACGCATTACTGACTCGGAAATTCCCTGACTTTTTCAGGTTTTCCACACAGGTTTTGCAAATATTCCAGCGAGATTAGGGTTAAATGAAGAACGTGTGCATGAAAACACGAGCATATTTACAAACTATACGGGACGGATTATCTGCATAAAAATAACAATGAGTCGTTTTTGTGAAAGAAAAAGAAAAAAAAAAAAAAACAAAACATTTTAACCCGCTTGTAAAAACATTCGAGGGAATTCTCAATTCGATCATTATATTGGGAAATAAATATTCAACTAGATAACATAATTCTTCGAAGTTCAAATACATGAAAATGGTAAATATTAAAATTAAAAATTAAAAAAAAAAAAAAAAAAAAAAAACTGAAATACAAAAAATAATTCAAGGACTGTAAAGTAAAAAATGAATACATCAAAAGCAAATACCGAACCTGATATTTATTATAAACGGAAATTTTTATGTCGGTGCCGATTAATGAAAAATAAATATAAACACTCATCTACGATAATAATTGTGTGGTTGCGTATCGACAAATCGAATGCAGAAGCGTAGCTTTGGAGTAAATAGAGTAAATAGGAATTTGGAGTAAATAGAGCTTTGGAGTAAATGAGTTTTTAGTTTTTGAAATTTTCATTGTCTAGCACTGACGTAACTCTTGTTGCGTATAATAAAGAATAATATAATTATTAAAAATATACAAAAATATTTATTTCAATACTTTTCAGTTTTTTTTTTTTAAGTAGATTTCATTTTTCGCAATTCTGGCAAAAAGTAAATTCTGGAAAAAATTCCAGAGAATTTTCTAAATTCCCTGACTTTTCCAGGAGTAAAAGAAATTTCCTGAGTTTTCCCCGGTTTTCCATATGCGCAAGGGGCCGTTCAAATATTACGCAAAGCAAAATGCTACGGTCTAGTATAGGGAACGGCGTGCGTGCACTATCCCAAAATGCGTTACGTAATATTTAACAACCATGAATAATTATATTTTAAATAATTTAAAAGTTTAAACAATGCCAGGTTCTCTATCGGAAAATTTTTTTGGGTTAGGAATGATCGGCTGCTTGAATTTCTTAATTTTACCGCTAGAGGCGTACCGGGGTGTTGTGACGTCACCGTCACGCGATTTACGTTTGAAATGCAACTCAATTTTCAAGCTGTTATAATTAATTAATTAAAGCTGTTATAATTAATTAAATAATGGCGAGTAACCGAAAAAACCTATGAAAATGATGTTTCTTAAATAATTTAAAAGTCGAAATTAATGCAAGTTCTCTATCGGAAAAATTTTTTGGGTTAGGAATGATTGGCTGCTTGAGTTTCTTAATTTTACCGCTAGAGGCGTATCGGGGTGTTGTGACGTCACCGTCACGCGATTTATGTTTGAAATGCAACTCAATTTTCAAGCTGTTATAATTAATTAATTAAAACTGTTATAATTAATTAATTAAAGCTCTTATAATTAATAAATTGAAGCTGTTATTATTAATTAATTGAAGCTGTTATAATTAATTAATTAAAGCTGTTATAAATAATTAAAGCTGTTATAATTAATTAATTAAAGCTGTTATAATTAATTAATTAAAGCTGTTATAATTAATTAATTAAAGCTGTTATAATTAATTAATTAAAGCAGTCATAATTAATTAAATAATGATGAGTAACCGAAAAAAAAACCTATGAAAATGATTTTTTTCAAATAATTTAAAAGTCGAAAATAATGCAAGTTTTCTGTACTCACTCGAATGATAAATTTCCAACAAACAGAACGAATCGCTTCTTCTTTCCGGCGTCGCCGTTAGCGACGGATTCCTCTTTCACGGATTTCTTCTCCGCCGCGACTTCTTTCTTTATGAAAGGATTTTTCTTCATTTCCTGTTCTATCTTATCGGCGGGCAGGGCATACTTGATCTCTTCCTCATCGTCATCCTCTTCCTCATCGTCGTCTTCCTCCTCTTCGTCTTCGTCATCGTCGTCGTCGTCGTCATCCTCCTCCTCCTCGGATTGTTCCTCCGACGTGTTACCAAGTTCGGACGCTTCCATCTTTCCGTCGCTCTCGTCATCGTCTTCCTCCTCATCTTCGCTGTCCTCCGGCTCTTCCTTTTTGACAATCAATTTCTTTGTTTCCTTGACCTTTTGACCTTTCTCCGACGCGACCTGCTTGGACTCGAGTTTCACGGGCAATTTCTTCTTTCCCTTCTTCGTCAGGCTCGGCTTGTCCGCGGTCGCGACCAGAGCGGTTGGCTGCTCGGCGTGTCGTTTCTGTCTAAGATGACGCTTCATGGCTTTCGTCATTTTTGCATCGTTCTCCAAGTCGGGTTTTGCCTTAGGGACAAAGGTACCCGTGACAATGGCCAATTGTTTCTTCAAAGTGCCAATTTTTCTCTTGGCCGTTTTCGTCAATTCGCTTCTCGCCCTGATCGACTCGATTTTCGCCGTTATCTCTTCCGGACTGAGAGTTATCACAAATTGACCCCTCTCCTTGCGAGCCTCTTTGCGATTCTCGCGTTTTTTCAATAATTTTCCCATTTTTTTCGCCTCGCCTGCCCCGATCTGCGGCTTCTCCCCAATCTTTCCGTCTTTTTCTTGGCTCCCTTTGGGCCTCTCGATTTTCTTAATTTCCTTCTTTACTTTTTTTTCGGGCGATCCGTTACGCGGATTGGCCTCTTCCAGAGAACGCTTTTGCTTTTGTATCGCCATTGCTCTTCGCCCAAGGGAGATTTTTCTGAACAAACGCGATAACGTTTTACATTCGTCGAGACTCGAAATTTACTCGAAAATTCGTTATTTTCGAAGACGAAAAATTTTCATGTTTCGTGGAAAATTTGTCAATTATTTGTGAAAAATTGTATCAATTATTTGTGAAAAATTTATCAATTATTTGTGAAAAATTTATCAATTTGCAAAAAATTGATCAATTTTTGAAAAATTGTATCAATTATTTGTGAAAAATTTGTCAATTATTTTTGAGCAATTAATTTTTTTTTCTCGTATCGCGTGAAAATATTTTTAATCGACACAAGTATGCGCGTGTGTATGAAATTTTCAAATTTTCCAAACGATAAAACACAAAAATGGCATTAAATGCGTCGCGACCGCGTGGTGCGACGATACCGCTCAAATCGATAATTCACTTTTTCTCGTGGGATATATAAATTTTTCTATAAATCCCGATTGTCGGAAAATATCTCTCGTCTCATCAACGAAAATTGTTGATCAATTATACGAATAAACGTTAATAAATAATTAGATTTACTTACGAAATTCGTTGAGCCGCGTGTGAGCGATACAAACGTTGATTCCTCGTTGAGAAATCAAAGGTTAAGTCTCGACGAGTGTCGGGTTCTTTCTCGTCTCGAGCGTCGAGGTTCGGCGTGCTCTCAGTTGGTATTATCACCGCTGGGAGGGCAGCACAGAACGGCGCTGGGTCGGGAGGAGGGGATAGCGCGCGCATCCTCGTTTATTTGAATATGATCGTTTGGTCTCCGCGTAAAAACGCACTTTCGTTGTAAATAATTATTTACGAAAAGCCGTCAAGTAAATTGAAATCGTTCGACGCAAATATGGCCAAGTATATCGTGCATTCTTATTGTTTAACAAACTTGGTGAGAATTTATGCTACATTTATGGCAATTAGTTATGCTTCTTATTGCCCATGATATAAAAATTTATTGCGTATGAACAACTTGAATTGAAGAAAGAAACTTTAATTGAAAAAAATATACAATGAAAACGAAATACTTGATGCGGCGTTATATTATGTACAAGTTTATCTCTGTGGAGTTCTATCGGTACGTAACTATATAGTCAAGCTCAAGAGTGCTGTTGAGTTTGAACTTAGACCATACAGGAGGTCTAAGAGTTTGACTAACTCGGTACATTCATCTTGCAACGTTGCGCAACGGTCTGCGGCGCATGTTTCTCTCAGCGTCGTCTTTATATGCGTTATTCAAGCTTTTTAAAAGTAATATTATGCATTATATACAATCATTAATTATTTTCTCCCAAACATCCAATGTATAATTGCACTGAGAATGTTGAGAAATCTTCGGGGATGGATGATCTATCGAGCGCGTTATATTTTAAATTGCGCGCAAACCTGAGGCGTTGCCATGCACATATCTGCTAAATATTGGTCAGCGGTCAATTAAGTTTGGCATCGCTTTATCTATTTATGCACTTATATAGGCCATCAATCAATATTCTTAAACATGCAAAATGTTCTTCAAACATTCTACTTATATCTCATAAAGTTTCATCTATACATCAACGGTAGTTTCTGTTAACTTTGTAATTGAATCTGTCGAAAGCGTGGATTTCCGTATGACAGCATGTTAAATGTATAAAAATAAAAACTCCAATAACTGTTTATTTTTTCCAGCTACACCAATTTTTATCGAAATCTAAACGGTAAATCGCCCAAAAAATGTACCCAAACCCACTTACTTTTATGTAGTCAAACCCCTTAATCCCGAAATATTCTTTCCTTTGCTCACGTACAAAATCATTCCCGATCGTTTGAGACTATTCACAACATTGTAGGCCATGTATTCTTTGAGTTACACTCACTTTTATGTAGCCAAACCCTTTAATCCTGAAATCTTCATTCATATTCTCACGTAGAAAACCATTCCCGAAAATTCGGAAAAGTAACCAACTACAAATTTACCAAATTATCCATTCATGGTTATATTATTGATAATAATGGAATTTTTCGAGAATCGAGACATGAAAAATCTTGATGAATGAAAAACAAAGTATGCCAGAGCATGCACTATACGTAGAGATACGTAGAGATATTATCGTTTCGTCAGTGTACGAGGATTATATACATATTGAAATTTTTTTAAGATTTGAAATCGATATACACACATAATTCTGCGGCGAAACAGCGTCTCAACGCCATAAACAATAAAAATAATAATAATAACTAATAATAATGGGTATTGAATTTTGAATGCGCGGTAATGCTAACGAAATTGATTCTCAATAATAGTAAGAATAATAATGATAATAATAGTAATAATAATGCCGTAAAATGATTAATTAATTGATTTGAAAAATCATAAGAATTTGAAAAAAATTAATTTCTTTTTAATTAACACTTTTCGACGATGAAAAGAAACTTTTTACTCGATGAGCCAATTTTTTGAATTTTCCATTAAATGACTTTACGTCTGGATCTTGTGCGCATGTTTGAGTGGGTCTCCACAGTCGCATATGAATTTTCTATACACAATTTAGGGTGGTGCTTATTTTGGGAAAGTTCGATTTTCATGTCTCGTACCCCTCACATTTATTCCATAACGTTTAAGGATGTATCGGACGTACCTTCCCAACCAAAAGTGACTTTCGTCGACAATATTGCATACTTTATGATAAGATAAAAATCAGAAAAAATCCAACCACAATAAAGACGATAAGAAGATTAATTTCGAATAATAATAATGCCAAAAAGTTATGAATAAATTATTTAAACGAAACATTGTTTAACAAATTTCTAGGGAAAGTTTGTTTTTGACACGTGAAATGAATTCGTTGATTTTTCGGACGACGCATCAATTTTTTAAAAATTCGTATAGTCAGAAGAATCAACGAATTTGTTTCACATGACAAAAAAAAACATTCCCTAAAAATTTGTTAAGCAATGTTTCGTTAAAAAAATTTATTGATAATTTTTCGGCATTATTATTATTAAAAAGTAATCTTCTTATCGTCTTTATTGTGCTTGAATTTTTTCCGATTTTTATCTTATCATGAAGTATGCAATATTGTCGATGAAAGTCACTTTTGATTATGGGAAGGTACGTCCGATACATTCTTAACCTTTAAGGGGCTGAAATTTAACATCGCATTTCAAATGGTAGAAACGAGGATTCACGTTTTTTTTTTGAATGCAGAGCAGCGTAAAAAAATGTGCAACGAGCTGCAAGTTACAGAATTTCAAACGACATTTATGACGAATGAAACACATCCACGGAGAGCCGATCGAAATAATCTTGTGCCGATTTGTAGGTCCATGATACGTAGACAAATTAATGCTAAGCTGCACATATAAGATTCGACATCATCTATCGGTGAAAATGATTTTTCGAGATGACAGACTGCGAGTTACGCGTGATCCAAATTTCCGTTAATAATATGAAAAATCGTTATGGTTTTTCTACTTTCGAGTATATACAGGTTGTGAATTTTTTCAGTTTATTTTCGTTGAAATTTATGGGAACGTGAATTATCAAATTTCGTAAATCCACATCTCAAAATTTTTGGCCAGAAATAATTTTGCACAAGACAATATTAGGAAAATGATTTTTTCAAGTATAAGCGAGCAGAATTTTTTGAACTTTTAGTCAAACATACGCGAGTACAATATTTCCTGTATAGTATAATTTGATATTAGTAATTTTTTATGCAAAATTGACTCGAGTTTTGGGGGAAAAAACCGATTGCCAAGTACACACTTAGCACATTGTTATTTTTTTCATAAAATTTTTTCGAGTATTTATGTTGCATATACATTTCTCATGACCTAACAATTGATTTCTCGAAAGATTGTAAATGAAGAAAAAAAATTCGCATTGAAACAAAAGCTTCGAATCGAGTACCTGGCGAGTTATTATATAAAATGCTTGTGTACGATATAAGTCAAAATCCATGGACCAAAAGGTAAACGGCCGAGATAGTGAACGCATCCCAGTTGTTGAACGATCCGGTGTATATATTTAATGATAGCTTACATATATTTTAGCAGATCGTTGAATCAATACCCGCAAATAAAGGTTCAGTTTTCAACTTTCTGATTATAAAAAGTTCAGAATAGTTACTATTTTCGTTGTATAACGAATTTAGCTTTAAAAATCGGCACTTCAATCTATCCCGTCATTAATTGGGACAACGAATTTAGGATGGATCCGAGTTGTCGATTGGTGTTCCATAACCTAAACAGTTTTCAGTTTTCTCCAATGCCCTGCTTAGAAATTCTGCGCAATGTATTGAATTTTTTTCATTTATTCATCAAATAAATGTAAATGGAACTGAGCAATAAATGTGAGATAAAAGTATAATAACTATTTTTTTTTTTTTCGGATTGATTCCCGGCTGCTCATTAATTGGGACTCTTGTCGTGTCATTATTTGGGTCGGCAAATCGGCGGATTGTCAGTAACTCGGACATCAAACACGCATTTTTTAATTTTCTCATTTACCCTGATTTTTCAACGTTTTTACAAAAAATTCAATATTATTATATTCGGCATGAACGAAATTGTTGATATGAAACTAAATTTGTTGAATATCGTACTCAGATATGATTGAAAAATGTAAAAAGAACGTGGATCCTCCGTTAAATGTTCACTAGCTGGGACATTTACCTGACCCGTCGAGAACTCATCGAGTATTTTTCTCGAATCTTTTCTTTCAATGCGATTTTTTTTTTCTTCAATTCAAATCTTTAAGCCTCTCAGACCGTACGTTGCCTCTATATTAGCAACACCACTTCAAAACGTAATTCTGGCTTTACTGGGTGAAATACCCTTTCCGCCGTAAAACTAATGTTGTTATCTGATCAAAGTCGCATATTCTTCCCCTATTTTATATGGTTAACAATTTGTTTACGACGTGTAGAAGCCGAGAAAATTGAAAAAAAAAAAAAAAAATGAAAAAATATTTTATTGCCGAAAATCACAAAAGGTTGCGTAAAACGTGAAGATATACTATTTGCATTTTTCATGCTTCGGTCTGAGAGGGTTAGAGCAATAAATTCTCACAAAAATTTATAAAAAATAACAACCCTGGTAGATTGTATGACTCACTAAAAACCGTAAAAAGGACCGGTCATCGATGGTTCTTTTTGGACAAAAAATCACCGACCAATAACCTAAAAAAGAACCGTTCGTAATATTTCGCGAGCACCTAAAAAACTACGAGCAACCACCAAAAGAACCGTACTAATAACCATACTATTTTTTCGGGTTTGCAACCGACAAAATGACCATAAAACGAACCGTACTGGATAAACGAAACAAAAACACTGTATTTTGTAGTGTCAACGCGAGCCAGGATCGAGGCAGTCCAAATCACAGCAGAATGAAATTTTTATAATAAAGGGAATTTTAATAATAAAGGGAATCAACTGCCAGGGAGAGAAGAAGCATACGAAATGTTGTAATAAATTTGTTTACATAAAATAAAACCTTAATAAAACCATAAAAAGGACCGAACTGGTAAAAACCGTACTAAGAACCAAAAACCAGTAGGAACGACCGTACGAAGGACCGTCTACAGATTCATAAAAATAGACGGTTCTTTTGAAGGTTTTTCCACAGTTCTTTTTTATCCAAAAAGAACCGTCCTTTTGACGGTTA
Source organism: Rhorus exstirpatorius (assembly GCA_963564615.1). Lineage (NCBI taxonomy): Eukaryota > Metazoa > Arthropoda > Insecta > Hymenoptera > Ichneumonidae > Rhorus > Rhorus exstirpatorius. The sequence goes on along the minus strand of OY751322.1, from coordinate 10,168,423 downwards.
TTTGTTCAGTTGCTTGTTGAGTTCGGCAATCTACTAGGGAATATATGCTATTGGGAAACAACACGGGGGTGAAGTCTATGGAAAAATAGGGGCCCTGAGCCAGTCGCCTAATAGTTTCTTTATTATGTATTAGCGACTGTCTTTATGATATCAACGGATATTTTTATCGAAAAACATTGTACGTGATTCACGGTTAATAAAAAGTCGTAATTGATATAACTTATTTGAAAAAAAAATAATAGGTTACGTTGACTGGCTTAGCGTAGTGCAATACTGGCCACCAGATGTCACGATGACATTTGTTTTGATTCCCAATAGGTGTACCTCTGGCACCTATCTTGCGTCCGATGATTTGACTTTATTTTTTGGGTTTTATATTTGACTTTATCTTATTTTTCGGTAAAAATTTGGCGCATACAGAAAATTTTTAACGTTACGGCGCGGTTCCCCCTTGATTTACATAATCATGAAATTAATACACGACGTATTATGTTTCATAAAAATACATTATCATAAAGCTTAAATCATTTTTACCGATCGATCGTGCATACAAAATTTACGGCTGTTTTGCATACGGGACAGAATATTTTGCTGCTCTGCGTAAAAAACAAAAGCTCAAAAGCTCGTTATGCCTAATGTTAAATCTCAACCTCTTTGGGACATGGATAAATATATTTATCGTTTGGGCTACAACTTTACACAGGATAAGTACCGTCCTGACGCACACACACATATATAACTATATAGTTTCAACATCTATGTAACAAAATTACGGATTATAATTTTTTTAATTGAACAAACTTGTCATCTCGTCGTAACAATAAAAAATCGATGTATCGATGCATTTAAAAAACTGTATTTAATCGTTTTTTTTTTTTCCAAGTGTCGACGTTACATGTGGTTATCTATTTAAACTTGAGATTATTTCTTTAATTAATATATATATATATATATACCGCATCGAACTCGTGTTATATATTCTCACACGCGCGGCACGTCACGAGAGCTGCTTTCTTCTAAAGGTACTTACAGTGTAAACTTTTTTCTTCTTTTTTAAAATTATTATTATGCTTTTTTTGTTTCCACTACGTGTGTATATCTGTGTGCGTGTGTGTCTTTGTGTGTGTGTGTGTGTGTGTTTGTGTATATGTGTGTAGCTGCACCTTGGCCTATTTACAACAAACAAAATTAATTAATAATAATAATAATAATTTCAATTAGTCGATTGATGATTTTACGGAGAACAATAAGTTAAACGAGAACAAAGTTTAACCGTTGAGTTGACAAGCGCCATTATTATTTTTTTTTTTTTTTCGTTTAATCTCGTAACGCTGACTATCTTGAATAAGCAGCGGGTCTTTCCTTTGTAATATCTTTTTTTTCTTTTTTTTTTATTATTCATATAATAACGTTTTGCTTTCTCGTTTGGAAAAAAAAAGTATTTCGCACTAACGAGGAAAACGCGCGCACATGGTATACAACGGCCTCGCCGTCACACTATAATTTACCTATTTATTCGCTGATTTATTTATTTATTTATTCATTCGGGTGAGGTTGGAGGATAATTTCATAACTTATAATTGCCATGTATAAGATAATCCATAGTCGCGTGATTTTCTTGTTTTTTTTTTTTTTTTTTTTTTTTCTTCTTTTTTCCTCATTCAACGTTATTACTTTACATATTGTATTTCGTCGAATCATACAAGTTGGTTTTCCTCGTTTAACCCTTATCCTTGAGACCTGGGTCATTTTTGTCCTAGCCGATTCGAATTGTTCGAGCATCCGGTGCAATATACTTGCAATAAAAAGATATTGCAAATAATTATTTCAGATTTTTTTTTGCATTTTTTATTTTTTATAGGATCGTAGTGGAAGGTTCAAAAGGTAAGTGCGTATGAATTTTTGTAGACTTTTTATAATAGCGAAAAACGAGCCGGACAAAAATGACCGGTGTTTCGGGGATAAGGGTAGCGAAAAAATCTTTCAGCAGAGTTAAGGGTTAATAATTATATATCATCACAATGAGCCTGAAAATATCAGCGACGCCACGTATCCGCGACCCCCTTCGCTAATCCGCAAGTTAACTCTTATTTTATATCTTAACGCACGTGTGTCCTATATAATACGCTATTATACATAAAATTACATTCATTCATACATGCATTCGACGACGTTGGTTTTTTTTTATATTTTTTTATTTTTATTTTCTCCTTTTTCGTTTGTGTTATTCGTGTGTTTGCGTATTACTTCAATTAATTTACCATTATTTTTTATTTAATTTTTTTTTCTCCAATATATATATTCATATATATATGTATATATATATATATATATATATTTATATATAAGGCTCCCACGGCAGTCTCACGAAGTAGCTTCAGTTCTTGTATCAACAATGAGAGATTTGGACAGTGGTCGAAATTTTAACGAAACAGAGACTAATTTTTTTTTTTAATTATTATTTTTAACGAATAAAAAAAAAAAAAGGATTGAAAAATGATTCTTTGCTGATCTCGCTCTTACATTTTATACATCCACAAAAGTACCACAATTGTTTAGCTTTTTTTTTTTTTAATTTATTTCATCGAGCATATATTAATCTGGGAAAACCATTCGAGAAAGGAAATGGTGATGGGAAAAAAAAAAAATTAACATTTTGGTTATCGAGTGTCCGTGACCACGTCCGAGTATACTCTTAAGCGGCTAACCTTTTTTTCCTTCTAACAGTTATATACTTTTACGAGCTACTTCATATTCTTATCATTTATTCCCGTTCGCCTCGTTATTGCAAACGCCGCATTGATGGATTTGTTATTGCTGAAAAAACTCCCCCCCCCCCCCCCCCCTCCTCCACCGATTTCATTTTCTTTTCCGTGCGATCGAAACGAATTTTTGCGAATTATATTGCGCACATTTTAAAATGAATTTTCGTTAACGCGTGCGAGAAAAGAAAGGGGCGGGCTCGACTAAAACGTCTAAAGTTCACTCACTATTTATTTATTTATTTTTTTTTTTGTTCTTTCATTAATTTATGTATATAAAATTATACCTGCATCTATAAATATATGCATTTTTATATTTACATTGTATATAGTATTATATGAGAGAGAAATCTCCAAGGCGATAGACGACGAAAATTGCTAAAATAAAAATGTAATTTTTGTTTTCTTTTTTTTGTTTGTTTTATCGCAATCAGTCCGAGAGTCTTAAAAATTTCTTTGAAACGCTTGCCATTTAATCACAATGTAATAATTTTGATGAGATGTTAAAAAAAAAATGAAGTATCGAGAAGAAGCGAGAAAAGTTAAGGCTAATTAGGTAAATGAACTCTTTTTTTTTCTTTTCTTTTGTTTTGGATTTTTTCCGTGCATCTCTTGTGTTTTTTCCGAAGGGGGCCGTTTTGTTTCTTTCCGGATCTCTTCGCTTTTACGTTACGAGCTCTTTCTTCCTGAACGATTATACGCTATGCGTGCGTGCATCATCCTTCAATTTTAACGACTATAGCGCTCGTAACGGCGGAATTTTCCAAACTTTTAACCTCTTTCGTATTTTCGCATTAAGCACACACAATTTCGTACATGTGCTATCGAAAATTTACGAGGGTTTGCGGTGTACTTGTTCGTGCGGTGTGTCATTTCGTCAAAGAATAGTGCTCATAGAACGATTCGTGGAATTTTTTGTTTTTTTTTTTTTATAAAATCAAAAACATCGATGATTTTCAGAGATAACCTCAAAAAGTGAACAAGATGAAAAACGAAATTTGGAGAATTTTTTTTAGTACATGTTACTGAAAAGAAAGTATTTCTGCTTGGTTGATTGCCCAAATAGGGCTCTCGGATACCATGCATGCATGCTATTGGTGTGTGTGTGTGAAACCCGTGTACGCATACACGCCTGTCAGCGCTCCCTAGCGGAGTTTCAAGGCGTTACTTGGTCGCTTTTTT